>WAAE01020309.1:0-36517 GCA_013400495.1 Nicator chloris | reverse complement strand
TTATTATTATTATTACTATTATGTAAGCATTGTTTTTCTTTGCCTCATGCATACCAGATCAGTTGAAATGAAGGGCTGTATAGCAGCAGGGACATTTATCAATGTATTTTGCTTCCTCTCTATGAATACATAAACAAAAAATATATCTTAATAGATATTTAGGTCTTGCCAGTTAGACTTCAGGATTCTTTAATTTGACTCTTAATCCTTTGTATTCCTTTGGCATTGTCACATGCTTACAGTGTTTCCTAAAGAGTTAATCATGAAAGAGCTGGGAAGTCACCTTCCCTCCATTTGATTTCTGTGTCCAAGGTGGCTCTCATCCTAATGTAAAGAAAGGAGCACACAGTTGTATGCTCAAACCAGAAGAGCTCAGTTTATTCATAGTGTTCTGTCTGGGTTGCTTTTTTCTTAATAACAATAAAAAAGAAAAAAGTGGTAACATGGAATTAGAGTAATGTGAATGATATATTCTTGTTGCCTCCAGCCTCACCTCTAACGATGGAAAAAATAGATCTGTACATAATAGATTTCCTGTTATTTCAAACCACCAACTGCTTGAAATAATAATAGAATAACTGAAGTTGTTTTTGAAGGTGAGGGTGTTATTGGCTACAGAATGCATTCTGATACCCTTTTGACAGCATCTATATAATTTTGTGCTTGAATAGCAAAAGCTAGAATTCTCAGGATCATGAACTTGCTGTTAAAGAAATCAATATATATTAGTTTCTAGTGATATTCAGATTATGAACCGCCTAATTAAGATATACAGCTATAGAATAATAAGTTTTTATATTGATATCATTTTACGTAATAACTTTGCTCTGCTTTTTTCTGGGAAAAAAAGTAAAAACTGCCTGCATTATCAGGGATTAACATCATGATCTGCACTTCAGTTTTGAAGTTTATTTTTGCATCTTTGCCTTATATTTCTCTTGTCATATGAAGAATTTATGCCTGTTGTACTTAGAGTCTGTCACAAAGAAAACCTAGCCAAAAGGACAATTGTATTTCAAAACTGAAGAATATATTCTTGTAGCCTAAGTAAATGTTGAGGCACATGATTTAAAGAAAAGTATATTTAAGAAAGCTAGATTTCTATTTTTTTTGGCTTTCAGTCCTAAGGGACTCTGAATTCATTAAATTTTTAATTTTTGCAGGATCATATCAGTATAATGTCCCAGAGTCTTTGCCAGTGGCTTCTGTGGTGGCCAGAATAAAAGCTGCAGATGCAGATGTTGGACCTAACGCTGAAATGGAGTACAAGATTGTGGATGGTGATGGTTTAGGAGTATTCAAAATTTCTGTTGACAAAGACACTCAGGAGGGAATCATAACTATTCAGAAGGTGAGTCTGATTTTACCCACTGATTCTCTTTGGAACTCTTATAGATGGGGGCAGGTAATGAAAGTATGAGCTTTTGTTTCTAAGAGCCTTGTCTGCTGTAAATGTTTCCATTGGTATATTTCATCTTGACTTTACTGTGTGATTTTGAGGGTTTTAATGACTTATGCTGAAAGATATTCTGCATTTTCTTTGACAAGACCTACATTTTTGTGAGGAAGATGTTTTAAATCACTGCATTTGAATGAGAATCTAAACTTTAGTCTGATTTGGTTTTGTATTAAATAGTAGAAAGTATGAAAATATATCTTGCAGCAAAAATGGAAGTTCCAAATAAAAAATAGATCCTGAACTTAACTGTAAAAATAATTATCTAAATGTCTTTGGCTGAGGTAATACTATTCATAAAGCACACATTATTAATTTAAAATTATGTAACAGTAAATGTAGTAGTTTTAGAAGATCATGTATTATTTAAAAAAACAGTATTTCAAAAACCCTGAAAAAGTTAAATAAGTATTTTTTCTTCATAGCTTTCTACATATGCAGTTAGAAAACACTATTTGGAATTGAAAAATCACATTGATATAAAATTATTAAAACTAAACTTTCTTACACAGCTGCAACACATTTTTGGACTACCCTTTTAAAAAGCAAAAATGTGCTGAAATATTTTTCAAAGAAATTTAAATTTTTTGAACAGTAAAAGAAATTCAACACCTTTGAAGAATCTCTCATATAATTTCCTATTCTTAATGTGCAAATGCTTGGCAAGGTCCCTGAGACCTTTGTTATGTAAAGACTAGTATTTCACAGCCTGGGGTTCCCAGCCAGAGCTCAACCTGCAGCTCCCACTGCAGCTGCTTACCCAGCCACCTACACTGAATGCATTCCTCAGCCATTTAATATCCTTAAAATGTGGGAATGACTTGGCATTTTGGAATACATGTAGCTATGTTTCCAAGCAAGGACCTGTGTTTGTACTTAATATTATTCCATAACAAATTTTTCTTCGCTATGTATTCTTTAATCTTTGTGAACCTCACCTATCGGCTGGGGGGCTTTTTTGTCTTGTTGTGCTGGGATTTTTTTTTTCCCTTCTCTGGTCTATCAGTTTCTTCTTCAAGCAACTTAAAGCTTGAAGTTATATTTCTCCTTTGAAAGAAGTTAAGATGTTGCATAGCAATGGGCTAATTCTCTGATGCCCTTAACACCTGTTGAGAGATGGTAATCCTCCATAGATGTCACAACAAATGATTGGGTTCACCCTTGAAAGATCATAATATGTGCAACGTGAATCATCTTTTTTCAAGAAAATAACCCCAAAAACATCTTAGGCTTCTTGCAAAATGTACTTCTGCTTAGCACATTTGAAATACAAGTGATGAAAAGTTAGTAGTCTTTTTGTTCAACAGCCAAATTCGATGTGGCTCCTTCAGTTTGCTCATTTAAAGTTCTTGGTAAAGGATTTGGGAGAAATGTGCCTATCGTAGAAGGAGAACATTTACCAGTGCCATGATGAGCAACACTGAATTAGTCAGGGTCTTCAGTGGTCTAACATGAGAACTGCTGAGTTAATTTCCATTTTTTTAGTATGGTTTTGTAGTCATGGTATTTGTTCCTGGAGTATCCTGATTCCAATGCTATACAGTGTTCCAAATAATTGACATTTGTTATTTCTATAATAATGTTAGCTAGGGAGCTGAACTGAACTTCTCACTCCTGAATATTTGCCCAGAGAAATGCTCTATGAAATAGCTGTTGAACTACATTTAAAAGGTACAAATTGTTGACCTGATGGTCTAATTTGTTAATGGTTTTTATACCAACATACTGCTATATTTTGACACATGAATTCAGACTTCTTTCTCTGCAGTGTTAGGCCTTTTCTCTAATTTTCCTACTATTTTTGATTTATTTTCTTTATGTGGTAGGTAGTCCTTGGCTAGTGCCAGGTGCTCACTAAGCCAGTCTATCACTCCCTCTTCAGCAGGACAGTGTGAGAAAATAAAATGGAGAAATCCTTGCAGTTCAAGATAACAGAAGTTTACAAAAGCAAAACTGAAGGTCACAAGCATGCCAAACAAAACGAAACCAGAAGACCTTACTCCTTATGGAGATCCCTGGCTACTTCTGGGGAAGCAGAGCTTCAGTTCAAGTAGCAGTTACTTCAGAAGGCAAAGGCTGTAAATAATGAATGCCCACTCCCCCACTCCATCCCCCCCCTAAAAACCTTTACGTTTTATATCTGAGCAGATGCCCTGTGGCATAGAATATCTCTTTGGTCAGTTTGGGTCCACTGTTCTGGCCGTGTCTCCTCTCAACATCTTGTCCATCTGTGTGGGAAATGTTGGAGAGACAGCACTGATGCTGTGCCAGCACTGCTTGGCAGTAGCCAAAAAACAGGTGTGTAGTCAATACCTTTCCAGCTACCAATTCAAAGCACAGCACTGGTCTGCTGTGGGGAAAACTGAATACCCTTCACCCCAACCTGACACACCCAAAGGTGACATACCCAAAGGTGATTCCCCATGCTAAGGGCCACCTCCCAAACCTCAGGATGTCTTTAGCTTTTCATTTTGACTCCAGGGAACCTTGTGCTTTGCCAGTGCTGAAAGACTCTCCCTGCCAACCCAGTAGAGAACACGTCTAGGATAGAAGTGAGGAACTGAAGCACAGTGCCTATCAGGCAACTGCCCTCTCTTCTGGATGATAAATTGAATTAAAGACCATTATTAACTGGCTTAAGTGGGTTTCAGTCACTGAGCCTTACCTGCCAGATCAGTATGGAGTTGTTATCCCTGCATGATAGTGTGTGCTTGTTGGTAGGAAATCAGGGAAGAAATTAAGTTTGTAGCCTGGAATCTGCCTAAAAAATTTACTGTCCAGCACATGATGTTCTGTACTCCTCTGAGTGCAATTACTTTTCTCCTTTTCATGCCCTAAAATAAGCTGAAGTATTGAGAAACACCTCAGCCTCAAAATCCATGCCTATCCTTTTCAACTTCTGATTATTGATATGCTCAGCTGACATGTCTGTGTACACATCAGGCACTAAAATGCCAAGGCAAAGACTTATGAAAAGGCACACTTTGGTTCTAAATGCAAATGGGTGCTTTAGTTTTGCATACTTCTGCTGCAACTGTACATAAAGCTCAGCAGGCTGGGCATGAAAATCACCGGCAGTAGCTCTGAGCAGCTGAAGGCACTTCTCCATTCATTTTTGTGCTGGGTGTTGTTGGAGAAAGTTTGGCACCTGGTTATCCAAGTTCCACATACAAGCTGAGGATTTTGCATGCTGTTTTTAGAAGGATAACCACTTCAAGACAATTTTGAAAGTTGACTTCCTCACTCAAAACTAACACTTCTTTTACATAAGTAGCACTAAATTTTTAAAAAAGAGAGTTTTTGTAAGAAAGAAAAGAAAACTGTAGGAAGAAAAGTGAGATTTAAGAATTCACTGTGTAAAGATGGATTTTAATGTTCTTTTTTATTTTTATTCCACATTATTCATTTTATGGAATATTAAAAAACATGCCCAAGGATGCACAAAAATTGCAGGAAAATGGTCTGGTTTGAAACAGAGAGATACAAAGTACCATGATTTCATATGCAAAACATGTATCTAGCATGTATCTACAATGGTATATAAAAGTGTGTAAATTGTTTCTAGGCTATTTTCAGCGATTTCATTACCTGAAATAGGATATGAAAAATTCTAGAAGACAAACTTGGACTTTCTTTTTATTTGACTTTCCTCTTTCTTCAGAAGTTGTTATAAATAGCAAGTGAATGAAACCCATAAGTAGTACTGTCAGCTTAGATGAAGGGTGGGCAAGTGGTAGGAAAGCTAATAAGGGTATTTTCCTGTAACCTACTATATTCATACAATTTGTTGCCTAGCAGTTTCAAGTCCCTGTGCAAATCTTCCCGCTTCTTTTCTTACTCACTTTCTCTTTTGTTAAATAATACTAACAAATAAATGAAAATTCTCACTTGACAAATGAAACAAAATAAATATTTCTGATTTTTATCCTGTTCAGAGCAGTTCATGCTACAATTCTGATGTTGCAAACAGTGGGAGAGTTTGGCTAATATCCGCACAGTACTGCAGTCTCTGTGGAAGAGACCTCCAAATTCATCAAGTCCAATCTTTGATGGAACACCACCATGTCAGCTAGACTATATTGCCTCATCCAGTCATTTCTTGAGCACTTCCAGGGATGATGATCCCCTGGGGAGTCTGTTTCTATGTTAAGTATCCTTTCAGTGAATAAAATTCTTCATGACGTCCAGCCCGAACCTTTACCTGGCACACCTTGTGGCTGTGTTCTCCTGCTATCCCTAGTTACCTAGAAGAAGAGGCTGACCCCCAGCTCACTGCAATCTCTTTTCTAGGTAGTTGTAGAAAGTAATGTTCCCTCTGAGCCTCCTTTTCTCCAAGCTAAACAACCTCAGTTCCTTCAGCACCTCCTTAGAGAGCCTGTGGTCCGGACCCTTCACCACCTCCATTGCCCTTCTCTCTGCACTCCAACGCCTCCTGAGTGGGGGGCCCACAGCTGGACACAGGACTCAGGGTGTGGTCTCACCTGTGCCAAGTGCAGGGGGCAGGCACTGCCCTTGTCCTTCCAGAAACACTGGTTTTGATTTGAGCCACTGGCCTTCTGAGGCACGTGGGCACACACTGGCTCATGATCAGTATGCCCAGCTTCTTTTCTGATGGGCAATTTTCCAGCTCCTCTGCCTGGAGCCTATAGCACCGCAGGTGGTTGTTGTCACTCAGGCACAGAACCTTGCAATTTTCTTGCTGACCCTCACACCACGGGCCTCAGACCACTGACCCAGACTGTCCAGATGCCTCTACAGAGCCTTCCTGCCTTCCAGCAGATCAATGCTCCCACTCAACTTAGTGTTGCCCGCAAATTTACTGAGGTGCACTCAATCCCCTTATCCAAATTGTTTATAGGCATTAACCAGTACTGGACTGAACACTGAGCCCCGGGGAGCACCAGTGGTGACTGGTTGGCAACAGAATGTAACTCCATTCACTACCAACTCTCTGAGCCTGGCTAGTTTTCAACTCAGAGAAGAGTGTGCCGGTCGAAGCCATGGGCTGCCAATTCCCAAGTAAAACTAAACTAGATGTGTAAGCTACCTTTAAGATGGATTTAGGAAAACATCCCTCTTATGTGATCTTTTCAGAAAGAAAAAAAAAAAGAGGAGTTGTAGAGTTTATGAAAAGGAATCAGGCATTTATATTTCTTAGAAGTATCTCAAAATTTTTTCTTCGTTCACGCTGTGACTCAGTTCTCCATCTGTAGAGTAGGATCAATTCCTTCCTGTAGTTTCATTTGTAATTTACATTCTGCTATCAGTGCTCCCTTAGTAAGAACTCAGATCATTTGCATAATTCAATTTCACAGTGGTGAGGGTGTTTAGAGAAAAAGCGTAATTTCTCTGCATATATTGGAGTTTTAAAAAATGTGCCAGATTTTCCTATGCAGTAGAAATCTTAGAATTGAAGAAACATATATGGAAGTGAATGATGATTCAGTCACTTAATACAACAGAGTCTGAAGTGTCCGTGCAAGCCCATGTACAATTTTGAAATGAATTCATGTTGAAATTTGACAGATTCCTGATTGTAATACACATGAATGGAGCTTTGGCTTTGCTTTCTAAGCAAAGTACATACACAAATCCTTATTTTTTTGTGGTTTCTAGAGCACTATTCCTAGAAATAGTGTACTGAAAAAAGCATCATATAAGTACAGATCTTACTTCATCCACAGCGTTGCAGGCTCAAGTTAGACTCCAGTAATATTAATAGCTTAGTAGCAAAACATCTAAAGATAAAAACATGATGCTCTTTATCCACCTACACTTTTATCAAATATTTGGTTCTTAAAGTAGTTATGGTAATTTAATAATAAAAAAGATTGCAAGGCATTTTTTTTTTAAATTTTATGTATCATATGTGACTTTTTGAAATGTTATGAGACGTGATTCAAGCCATTTGGAAGTCTGTGGAGAGATTTTAGTGGATTTAAGGAGGGAAAAAAATGACTAAAAACCCCAAAATACTCTGTAGAGTATTTTGTAATGTCTTGCTGCAGAAAGTGACAAGCATTCAGATTTCCCATGATAGAATTCTTTCTCACTTTGCCTTCATTTTTACCCTCAATACATAGCCCTACCACTGAGATTACCAATTAGTGTGAATGTTTAAGGGGGAAATAATATTTTAAAGTACTTCCTCATAGAAATTGACTGCTAAAAGATGATTTTAAAACCTGAGTTATTTCTAAAAGCAATATTGGCAATTATAAAATGGGGGTTGGGGGAGGAGAGGGTTTATGCATAAGCTTTTGAATGAAAAGCTATCTTTCCACTCCTGTTAATTTTATTTTTTTTTTTTAGCTAGAAATTTTTCTTTCAATTCTGCATCAGAGTTTACAATGTAGGAATTTGTGGCTTCTCTGGTTCCTTTGAGAGATTGTATGCATTTGTTTGAAGTACTGCAGTTTTCAATATAAAACCTCAACTGGGCTTAAAAATGGGATTTTCACCTCTGAAAAGTACATTATTACAAAGTTACCATGCAATGAATATGAACATTATAAAAATGGGCTTCCTGTGAGTTATAACTTCATATCCAGCCTCTCTAAAATAGAAGACTCGTTTTGCAATTTCCTTCAGAAAGGATAAAATTCTTACTTCTTAAAAAAAAAAAAAAAAGAAGAAGAAAAAAGACCTCACAGAAGGAAAGATTAATGGATCCTGTACAGGATCTAATCAGATAACACTAATGCACAGATATTAATGAAGCTGTTAAGCTCTATTCACTGTGCTGAGGGACTGAAGTATACGTTGTCCGTTTAACCTTCACCATCGCTGTAGTGATTTGCAGTCTGTTAACTTGGTGTTCCATCACTGGAACCTTGTGCTTTCGTTATAGCAGGAAATAATGAAGGCATGATCCAAAAGCCATTTGAATAAGCTCTCTGTATAACAGACACCAATGACAATTAGGTTAGAAGAAACAAAAAAAGAAAATATTTTCCATTCAATTTCTCAGTCTTTCATTCGTGTGTGTAGCATGCAATTTCTTCATCGTATTAGCTAAGAAATTGAAATATTTACACCAGATCAAGAGCTCTTGCTCATTAATCATACCTTAGATATTTTGTTTGTTTCTCCCAGATTATATTCTGCCTCAAACTCTGATTGATACCTCTGTATTCCTCACAGGATCTGAGGTTGTCTATCTTAGAGCAACAGATTGAGGATGATGACTGTAGCTTTTGTAGGCATTGCCACACCCCACAGAAGACAGGCTTTGCTAGAGAGAACTGAAAATAACACTATTGCCACTGCAGTAAAATCACTTGATATTGTAAAATCCCTTTGTCAATACACAATTACCCTCTTCTAAACACCAACTGTTCTCCACTGTATACGCACATAGATTTGGATTTTAAATTTTATTTATTTATTTTTCATTAACAAGGATCCTTATATATTTCAAATTCTGCCAGCAGCATTGGGTACCAGAAGATATCTGAGGGAATCCTAGGGAAGGATTTATGTTGCTGAGAGCAGATGTTTACTTCTTTCTGCTATTGACACTCCCTTACTAGTGAATGGTGAAAAACAGGCATTCATCAGCTGATATCTTTCCTGGAAGAATTTTTGCTACAATCACACTAAGGACCATATGGTCATTTTCTCAGATGTATATGGCTAAGTATGTTGAGAAGGTTGAACATGCACTTAGAAAGTAAGACTGTTTATGTATATCTACACCCCTGTTAGTTTTTCATCCTTTTCTATGAGGAGATACTTTTCTAATCAATGTATATTTTTGGTGAATTCCCTACTAGTCTAACACTCTTTCATAATAAACATTCATATGGAAAAACACTTCTTTATGATTTCAGTTAACAAAGTTCTAAAGTAGTCTTCTTTAATCAATATAAAAATATGGTAATGTCTTAAAATTAATTTAAATAGGTTTTTTTGTTGTTGTGGCAGTCTATTAAATACAATTAAAATTTACATAATTTTTCCAAGTACAGTTATGGTATACATTTTGTCTGTTAAATCAGATTTTTACTTTGAAGGACTGTACTGTTGACATCAGTATAGCAGAGGAAGCTTTGTTTTCTGCATTCTCATGATATGTTTTCATGTGTTTGATTAGATATCACTGCAATCTCAATCACCCAATCTCAAAAGATACCACTCACTAATGAGGATAAATTAGCTTTCCTTTCTCCACTACATGCTTTTGTACATTCCGACTGAAAATATACTCTTTGTGAAAGGGTCCATGTTTTTGTTTATTGAGGAGGAGTTCTAATTTTGGTGGGGTTTTTTGGTTTTTGTTTTTATTTTTTTAATTCAACGAATGTTAGCTTTTTGTCTTTGACATTTTTCAGGTTATCGTTTCTTTATTTACTATGCTGTTTTTTCAAGTTATAAATTTTTTAATTAATAGTTTGCTTTTATTAGATAATGTGATGTCTTAAGATATTTGTGTGCTTGTTTGTCCTCTGTTTAACCTTGCTGCTCATCTGGTCATATCACTTGCCTAATTGTTGTCGCTATAGAAGGAAGTTTCTGAGAAAGTTTCATTTGTATTATGGCTGTGAATCTGATTCATAGCACATATATTGTCCTTTAAATATAAACCCAAAGTGAAAATAAAAAACCCCACAACTATTAAACATGCTTTACTAATGAATACTGACCAGCTGTATCTTGTACAGGCGCCAGTATCCAGACAAACTTTCTATTTCAGCATTTCTGTTTTTCAAGAGCTGTGGATACAGCAGCTTTGAGTCAATGCAAGAAGTAAGTGCTTGCATAATATGACGATCACATACATTCCCATTTGGAGAAGCCTTTTGCTGCCACACTGAGTTAGTAAAAGTTCAGTGCCTTTCTAAGTGTGCTGTGCTGCAGTTCATTTTTCATATTTAAATCTGGTCTCTTTGCAGCTGTATTATAACATCAACATAATTGCTGACTTTAAGATGCTCATTTGGGATTTGTCTGACTGTAACTAGATGGAGAACTTAGGCCCTTGTAGGTCAGCAGATGTGAGTTTCACCTCTGCTGCTCCCCTAAGTGAACACTGGATGTTTCGCAGATGCTGGAGGATTAATTTGCAAGCACGTCTCAGTTCCCTGTGATGCATTCAGTAGTAGAACTGCAGAAAAACATTTTTAATCTGTTTTACACACTTGGAATTCTAGTTTGAAGATATAGTTGAGTAACCAGACTGCAGCTTTAGAAGTGCTTGTGTATTTTGCTGCTGTTTTTAATGATTAAACTAGGAATTACAAACTAATTGTTAGCTGGATGTTTGGTGCAAGCTGACAAACTAAGACTATAGATACAGGGTAAAAGGTTTTAATATTAACTTGATGTTTTCTTTCAGTAATGGCCTGTGAGCTAAAATTTTTTTTTTCCTCAAAAATAATTTTCTTCTTTTTGAAGAAACTGAATATCCTTGGATCACAGATATCTCATTTGTTGTGGGGGGTAATTCTTGATTCTAATGCAATATTTATTTGAAAAAAACCTGTACTTTTGTTGAAGAAAATTAAAGCACAAAGAAGGTATAAAAAATAACACGTATTTTGCATAACAAGCAAAACAAACCAAAACAATCTCCAGGCTGCATCTCAGTACAAAATTTTGTGATATAAGCAGTGTCATTTAAGTGATTATTATATTTTCTACTCAAATTTATAAGAGCTTGGAGAAAAAATTGTTTAGTCTATACAAATACTATGCAAAAACCAATAAATTCAACCAATAAATGAAAAGACATTTAAAACAAAAAAAAAAATTCTGAATGAGGTGTTTTCAACTGTAAGTAATCTGTAAAGATTGAGTTTTTATGTCTGGGTAATATGTCACATTGTATTTGCCATTAGCTTAGATAAAATATTAATAAGACAAAAATAAGAATTAATTCACAGTGGTGAAATAATGAGTGAGAATCTGGTCCTCACAGAAGTTACAAAAAGTTTTGCCATTATCTCATAAATTTGTTTCACTCACAAGGTAGAACTATCTTTTAGAATGTTCACTAGTGAGACACTGCAAATAGTGTTTTGAGAAAGCTAAAAGAAAATGAACCATCAGTTATGGTCCGTCAGTCAAAAGTGCTGGTTGTATACAAATGGCAAAGGTAGTTTCATTTTGTACTGACTGAAAGTTTTAAAGAAAACAGTTTTGCGTCAACATCACTGAGTAATAAATTTTCGAAATAATTTTGCTTGCATAGGAGCTGGATTTTGAAGCTAAGACAAGCTATACCTTGAGGATAGAAGCAGCCAATATGCACGTTGACCCTCGTTTCCTGAGCCTGGGGCCCTTCAGTGACATGACAACAGTGAAGGTGATTGTAGAAGATGTTGATGAGCCGCCTGTGTTCACTTCACGTCTGTACTCCATGGTGGTGTCTGAAGCAGCAAAGGTCGGCACTATCATCGGAACCGTAGCAGCCCATGACCCAGATGCCTCAAATAGTCCTGTCAGGTAATTGTGAGAGTTCTTAATTATTCATCCAGCCTTTGCATTGAAGTTGTTCATCTTGTGGTGGGAAGGGCTCTGGTTACACTGAAAGTAATTAATAAGCTCTATTCCCTTGCAGAGGGAGATCCAGATGTTCTATGAGTTTGCATGGTTTAACTTTTATAACCTGAACTAAAGAACCTCTGGAAAAAAAAAAAAAGCTGAAATCTCTGTGGAACAAAGAAGAGAAGATATAGTTTCACAATCCCAAATGAAAAAATCACCTAAAAATATTGCTGGTATTTTTTTACTCTCTAAGCTTAGCAAGAGTTTATTACTATCTATAGCAAGTTATGTTCACCTAACCAGGATCAAAAATTACATCTATAATATACATGTATGCTTGAAAAATGATTCATAGTCTGTGTGCACTAGGAATCGGAATGTAAAAGGACATAAATTCTCACATGGAAACTGGAACTGATGTCCCACAGCAGGAGACATTCATAAAAACACTTTACATGAGAGAAGTGGACAGGAGATGCATCCTGTTCTAGTCAGGGTAGTTAAAGGCTTTTGGTTTTGTAACTTTTGCTGCAGCCAAATATCTTCCATTTGAATGGGAAGAGGTATGATTACTGGAGGTTCATGTACTGTCAAGGCCCTCTTCCTACGCCTTCAGTGTCTGAAAAACCTGCAAGTCGTCCACAATATAATGTCCAGGATCATTAAGAAACCATAAGAGAACACAAATTCCCAGTTTTATGTTTGTTTATATCTAAGGTCAGAGCTCAAGGGCAAAGACCCACCACCTTAGCTAAACCAGTAATGAGTTACTTGTTATTTTACTTATGCAGAGTAGTAATATTGATTCTCAAACATGCAAAGGATCTAGAGAGTAATGGTTATAACTTAGGGACTGTGAATTTAAACACCTGCAGGGGGAGGAACTCAGACACACAATTAAAAGCTAGTGCTTAGTTTAATTTGTTTTTATTGCTCACTGAGGGGATACATAGGAAAGATCTTTGTGGGTACTTGTTTGGGTGTCAGTTGTTTTGGTAATGTTAAGTCTTTCCTTTCATGCACTGAAAACGAACTTGGGAATCTGGTGTAATTTCTAAAGCAGAGATCTAATGTTGCAAAAGTAAAACATATGTTTCACTCCTAGAGGTGATGCGTGTTCTATCTTTTTCATTATATATTTGCAACATATTCAAAATAGCTGATTCCTATTATATATAAACAAGTCCTAGATGAATGTTTGACATGGATTTACTTCTGAAATTTATCTTTGCTGTGGTGGCATTTTCAGGCACTGATGTTAGCATCTGGTGTTTATCTGGTTACCAGAATAGTTTAGAATAGGCTTAAAAGCAGTACCATTAATTCAGGCCATGCTCAGAATGCTTTTGACTCCTTTGTAAACATAAAGACATTTATTGCCCTTGATCTGATTAATTTTTACAATTCCATCATAAAAAATAATTATATCACCTGCTAACATCTTGAAGATTCCTTCTGCTTCAAAGTCTTTTGGAATTTGAGGGAGAGGAAAAAAGACAAGTAGTGAGAATTTATCTACATTCTTGTGAGCCTGCTATGTACATGGTCAAAGGTACTGAAAAATCATATAATTTAAAGCTGTTGTACATATGCTATGATACATCAGAGACAGATTCATCTAAAATTGGAATGTGCTAAGGAGGATTAATGCATAAAACTTTTCATGATCTGTTTGAGGAGTTTAAATTATTAATCTATAAATAAGTATTCCAACTTCCAAACATTGGATTATATCAATACTGATTAAAAACTAGATTTGTTACAATTCAGGAAGTGTTAAAATTACAAGATCAGACACAGAACCTTAACAATACCAAGGACTAGGGAAAATAATAAATGTTTTGAAAATAAGAGGTTATCTCATAAGGAGCAGAGAACTACTGATGTTTGAACTAGCTTAAATAAAGGATTTAAAACTCCTGCAGCTCAAAGATTTTCAAGTACTATGGCTGTGAGGAATTAAAGGATTAAATGTATTTAAAATATTTTTTTTAGAATTTGAGTATGGATACAATGATTATAAATAAGGGAAATTGCTCGCTTCCTATGCATAAAATTATTTTTCTCCTTGTTTCATAAGGATCTGTCATCCAATTTATATAACTTGTTTGCTTTTCCTCCCTCCCTCCCTGTTGCTCTCCTTGTCTCTCTCCTTTACTGCTTTCTTCCTATTTGTCTTTCTCACTTCTCCTTCTCCTTCTCCTTCTCCTTCTTCTCCTCGTCAAGTTGCATAGTGATAGTCTTAATAATTGGGAAATTATTAAGGATTTCTAAGGGAAATCTGGCAGGAGATTGAATCTCAGCTACGAGGCCTGCCAAGATTGACTACATAGCAGAGGTGACAGGTATAATCTCATGGGGAAACTTGCCAGCCACAAAGCAGCTTTAGAGCACTGCTGACCAGATAAACAACAGTGCTGGCAAGAAAAAAAAGTGAAAAATGGCCTAAAGTTAAGACAAAATGAAAAAAGAAAAGCGAAAGAGGGAAAGGAGTAATCCACAAAAACTGCTGTTACTGTTGTTTTTACAACTCGTTATTCTCTCTCTCACTGTGACATAATACAGCAAAACAATACTATTTATGTAACAAGGCTCTGCACTTAGATTATACATTGAAGAGGGATAGATAAAAACACAGTAATACAGTAAAGAAGATGGTATCCTACAACACAGAACAAACAAATGGTTTCATAAGATCATTGTGTCTAGGAAGTGCCATTTTTTAATTGTCTTGAATAATTCTTTCTTTCCATGTTGTTCAAAGAATTTGGTTTATGTTATATCAATAATCTAATACATGATCGCTGTGTCAGTAATTGCAATGAACACACTTGATCTGGTTCAGACATTTTAATTCATCCTAAGTGTAGAGAAATGCTCTGAGTACATCCTTGACCTAAATGCTCATTCAAGAATTTGACCCAATAATAAATCTAATGTCAAGAATATTCCAGTTGTAAATCTAAATCTGCCTAATCAACTGTCCTTTATTCACAAAAGGGGTATAAGCAAATCACCCACAGGTGTTCTGACCTTTCCTCTTATGCTATTTTCAGTTTGCTAATGAGCTCCTAAGCAGCCCCCTTCCTAAAACAAATTAGGAGGTAAAGATATGTTAAGCCAAAGAGCTAAGGGCATGAGCCTGTGTTTGTCTAATGACAGTAAAGCACAGTGAACTGACAGCGATGACATGCAATCCCTTGACCCTAGTCTGCATCATCTTTCCTTTTTCCCCCTTCGCCTGCAGCTCTGGGTGACTCAGGGGCTCTTGTGCTGGTGATAGAAAGCTCTGCGCTCAGACTGCCAGTCCCCGTGGGATCAGTTCCTGGCTGGTACAGCCTTGTAGCAAATTCCAGCTCACCTTCTCCTTAGCTGGCTCTCAGGAGGATGTTGTTTGATTAATTCCTGAGTTAGCAGCAGAGAGAAGGAAAGCAAAGACAGAGGAATACCTATGACCTCACTTAAGATGACACTGGGAAAGTGGAACTTGCCACTGTCACCACAAGTCACTGTGTAATTCTCTCACCTTTGTATGTGGCTTTGCCTCTCTCAATGCCCCAGGGAAACTGGACTGAGCAATGCTCAAACTAAGGAAACAGTGGAAATGCTTTACATCTACTAAGAAATCAGTGAAATATTTTTACAAGCTGTAACTGAACATAAATGAAAAGTTTCTTTCATCCCCTACCTAGGTATTCGATAGATCGAAACACAGACCTGGAGAGGTATTTCAATATTGATGCCAACAGTGGAGTCATTACAACTGCCAAATCTTTGGACAGGGAAACGAATGCTGTTCATAATATTACAGTTTTGGCCATGGAAAGTCGTAAGTATCTACAGAAAGTTTTTTATCCACAGTTTGTGTGTAAAGCTTCAGGCTTGGTTTTGATGAGCTTCATTCAGAGAAATTCTGGCAGATGAAATATGTTAAGTCAGCAGTCTCACACTAAGTGTCATTGCAGGAAAGGTGATATGGAAGATAGGGGAGAGTGGTTACCCTATCTCAGTGAGGACACTCAGAGTTGATTGCTGTTGGTCAACCACAGCATTCCGAGAAGGTATAAAGAAAAGGGGATGTGAATGCCAATGTGGTTTCATTTTCCTGACTCTAAGGTAGCACTGTAGAAGTTATTTTGTACTTGGTATCTTTTTCTGGTGCACGATGAAAAGTGTTAAAAAGTGTAATGCTTCAAATGGATACAAGAATTCTTTTAATGCAGGTTCAAACCTAAATTTGTTCTGCTTTGAATACATTTTGTGCTTTTATATTTGAAGAATTTATTTATTTCAAATTTAATCTTTATTACTACTCTGTTTGGCTGTGATAAGAAAAAAGTTATCAGTTCTCTGGCTTGCTATTGTAAAAATCATGACTTCATGATTTCAGTGAGCTTAATTTAGCATTTAACCTGAAAGTTAAGATTTATCATTTAGTGTCTCTGTGAATTTATCTTGTATAATCACAAGTAGAATTTTGGCCTAAAAACCCAGAATGGAAAACAAAATTTTCCTGGGTGGTAGCAAAACTAATGAAGTAGACAAGGGGCATACCTGACACAAATGAGAGTCTGGGAGCACAAGTAAAATCTTGTACTGCTTTAATTTAAATTCATGCCTGCTTGGTTTTCAATAAACTTAGTTCAGCAGAGGAAAAATTTGGTGCCAAAATGGCTTACTTCTCTGATATTTCATATGTGGTATAAGAAGCAAACAAAAAACACCCCACCTTGTGGTTTACGTTTGAATGCTTAAATATTTATTAAAATGTGGTTGCAATGCACTATAAAAAGATGGATACATATTTGAAGTTTTGTAAAGTTTTTGATTTTGTCCTGCTATAATAAGAATATCAACATTTTTGCTAGAAAAGGATTATAGCAACTTTTCCCTGCTCCAAAAGAGAAGCAAAATAAATATTGCACTCACTGATGTCCCTATGTTTAGTCCAAAATATAATTACTGTCTAAGGTTAAATTATGACACTAGACACTGAACATACTGATAGTTTAGCTAGAGATGTATATCAGTTTAGGATGTGATTCACGTTTAAGGTGTTCAACATTTTAATGACAGTATTGAAATACTTAGTTGTGTGTGCATTTTAAATACTTTGGGATTTACTTCAGAGTGCAGCCTTGTCTTCTTTTCCCTTACACAGCTGATAAAATTTGGGGGTTGACTTCTTCATAGACTCATCCATCTAAAATTCAGACAAAAAAAAAAAAGTTTAACCCATAATAATCATGCTATTTCCAGTATGAATAGTGATATTCTGGCTAGCTTTTACATCATCTTGCTCTTATCCTTCTATGTGACTCTATTCAATGCTGTGATTAGTGAGTTACATTTTCAGTTTATCCTGAGAGTAAAATCTTATGTTCATTGAAGCAGCTGGGGTACATAAAAGTTGGTCCAGAAGATCAAGACAAGAGCTTCCTTTGTGTTTGAGGGACGGATTATGTTGATTTGTGTTTGAGGGAGGGATTATATTGATTTGTCATGCAAATCCAAAAGAAGGCAAAAAAAAGATAATGATTTTCAGAATAACTTGCAAGGATCTCCTCTTAATTGTTTTATTGGACTTTTTTCTATAGAGAATCCAGCACAGATTGGGAGAGGTTATGTAGCCATCACAATCCTTGACATCAATGACAATGCCCCTGAGTTTGCCATGGAGTATGAGACAACTGTCTGTGAAAATGCTCAGCCTGGTCAGGTATGTCTTGATAGGTTTTATGTGTATTTTACCAGACAATCAGCTATTCCTTATTAAAGCCTTCCAGCTTTAAGATAAAGAAAAATCATCTTAGAAGAGTAAAAATGAGGCTCTGATGAACAATACAAGCAAACACTAAGAAAGATGGAGGTATGAAAACTATTGGTTGAAGTATTGTTAAAATCTCTGGCTTTCTTACTTGTATAACTGATACATTTGTTTTACTCACCAAATTTTAAATGATACTGAGAAATTATACTCCCTCCTAATTGTTGTGAGAAGTGGGAAGCAGTAACACAAAGGTTATTTTGAGGCTAAATGTCTGCCATTCCGAAAATGAGTACACGCTTTTAATTCTCCTAGGAAATATGGACCTAAGGACACAGTTTCACAAGGGGAATATATTCCTATATAGTTTTTGTTCCTATATTTTCAACTATCTAAATGTCTTCCAAGTGGTCCTAGACTTAACTAAATCTATCACTTGTTGTTTGTCCTTGGTGTCCCTCATATTTGGCTTTTCCCTCTCTACTTTGGAGACCTCACAAAATACAAGTACTTTCTCAGTCTCTCCTCCTACTCCAAGAAAACTAGTAGATGTTGCACCTGCATAGATCCCACATATTTCCTAAAAAACTTTGCACTTTTGTGCTTTTTCCCACTGTATTTTTCTTCTTGTGGTAGATGCTTAGTGCACATTTCAAAATCACTTCATAATTTAAATTCTGATAAAAACTCACTATGATTATTAGCTTGTGTTCATGAGAAACACAGACTACACATGCTCTTATTGTTGTACCTCTCTGTTTTCCCTGTGCTCTGATCAGAACTGGACCAGAGAATTGGAATTTCCAATTTTTGTGGATTTTAAGCAGAGGTGACACTTTCTTTAGAGGTAGATTGTGACAGAATTTTAGAAAATGAAATGAAAAAAAAATATTAATAAAATTCCAGAAAATAATTATATACTTATGATGTGCCTTTCTGCTTTTCATTATATATACATATATTAAAAAAAAGTACATGAATTCAAATCCTCAAAACCATCACCATTTTCTTGGGAAAGCTTACAACATTGATTGCAGCCACTGATAACTACACTAAGACCTGTCCAGAACACACACTTCTTCCACTGCTGTGTAGTTCATTACTCCAAGCTCTGGTGAATGACAGGATCTAACTTTCTCCCAGACCCTGCAGAGAATTGCTTTGGCCAACAAATTTGGTACAGGTAAAGAGTTGAGTCACACATTAACAGTCTTTACATTCTTAGGAGACTAGAAAACCAAAATGCAAGATGATTAGAACTCGAGGGAGGGTTGATATTTTGATAGGTAACAGAGGGGTTATGTAATGTACATGTACATATGTTTCAATGAAACCCTGATGTATCTCAAAACAGGTGATCCAAAAAATTAGTGCAATTGATAAGGATGATCCACCAAATGGCCATCAGTTCTACTTCAGTTTAACAGCAGAGGCAGCAAATAACCACAATTTTACATTACAGGACAACAAAGGTAAGAAAATTTTGATTTGGTAAATATTCAGCACTAGCACCTTCCATTTTCAATGCAGCATGCTTATTATGACCTACATAAACTTCTGGTCTGGTAAGGACATAAACTACAATCAGCCTGCCAAATACTTTTATCTGTAGACTATTTGTCAAAGGAATTAATCTGTTGTTTGAATCATTTAAAGCCTTGAGCCAAACAGAGCATCATCAAATCTTTAAATCTTTCCTTTTTTTTTTATTTTTTTTTCCCATCAATCACTCTTCACATTTTTTTCCCTGTATTTATAGGTTTTTATCTAAATTAGATTTTACCTTGGGGCAGTGACTGAAAACTATCCAGGAATTCATGTCTTATTAATATAACTCAGGGCATAAAAAATGAGTGCATGATAGATGGAGATGTTTTGTGATTTATGGGGATTTTGTTTTGTTTTTAGAAAAACACATCTTTTCAATAACCAAGGATATCCTCTTTTGAAGAATGTTTTTGATAATGAAGCTCTCTATAATTTTTGCACAGACTTCTTATGTCTGTTTCCTCAAAGACTCCCACTGACATCCCATTTCTGTTAGTTAAAATATCTGAGAACACACTCTAATTACTGCCCTCATTAGTTGCACTGCTCAGTACAGCAGCTGGGCACGTGTCAGGCAGTTTAGCTATTAGCTGTAGCAAACAGAACTTAATAGACAGGGTATTACTCCTGCATTGCTCTTTTATGGGTCAGTACTTAGCCAGAGCTACAAAGTCATCCTATTAGTAAAAAGAGAAAAACAAACATATGGATATTGAAGGACACTGTTTGTACAGGCCAACTTTGAATAATAAGTATTATGTGTGACCTAAAAAAGTTCTTTCACACAGGTCTTCATTGCCTTACCTTACATGTAGTTGATGAAATGCTTAATTTTCTTCATATGAACAGTTTGCAGTTTAAAACTGAAGACGCCAATAGTAGCAATGATCAAAATAATAAAAGTGCATTAGAATAGGACTGTTCAGAAATCTGACATCATGAGAACTTTAAAGTAGTTAATGAAAAGACACCATCTTCCAAAGACCTTATAACTGATAAAAGTAATAATAGATTTTTTAATCTAAAATCAGGGGAGGTACAAGGTACAACAGCACCTGCCTCATTCAACATTAGTGAATTTTATCCATCTCTCATGTGATGTTATATCTGGAGGCGTTTGCCTATTTTGCCAGATAGATCATAATAAGTAACACAATAAGATTACTGACTACCAATGTATCTGTTTAGACAGATAGGTAAGTAGACAGACAGACCAACTGAATGAACATTTCTATACATCCTGGGGGGTGTAACTCCCTACCTCTCAGGAGCTCTCAATCTCTGTTGTACACAGTGAGTTTTGCACGTCTTCTTGAACACACAGACTTTTTAATCACACAGCTCAGACCAGTGTCAAACTATACATTTTAGGCTGATTATAATAACCATCTTGAATCTTAGAAGAGTCTGAAAACAACAGCATGTCTTTGTTGCATGTACAATTACCTTGTTTGTGCAGGGACTGGAAATTTTTTGCATTCAAAAAATATTTAATTGATCTTCAGTACCTATTCTCCTATTAATATGGTCACTGCTCCCATTAATATGATATCTATATTTGTAAATAGTTGAAATAGATGATTGTAAATTAACTTGAAACATGTATTTAGATACCTAATCTGATCACTGAAGGGTAATTTTTTTCTTTTTATAATGATCTCTTCTTCAGGTGTCTGTCCAGATTGTGAAAATATGAGCTTAGCTAAAAACAAATGGACCTCTGCATTTTTGAAATATTCTTTTGTTGAAAACAGAAATCTTCTTGTTTAGTTGTGTATGATATATCGGCTGATCTTACCTCTGTAGATAGAAAAATATATGACTGGGAGAGATAAACTTGTTGAAATGATATAAATGTTTTTATAAAGTCTTTAAATAGAAGGCTATAGTATTTATAGGTTTGTGTTTTAGAAAAGTCACGTATTTTATAATTTGTCTTTTTATTCCTTTATCTAGATAATACTGCGACAGTATTAACCAAAAGAAATGGGTTTCGAAGACAGGAACAGTCTGTTTTCTACTTGCCAATATTCATAGTGGACAGTGGATCACCTTCACTTAGTAGCACTAATACTCTCACCATCAGGGTCTGTGATTGTGATGCAGATGGTATTGCTCAGACATGCAATGCAGAAGCATATATCTTGCCTGCAGGACTTAGCACTGGAGCCCTGATAGCAATATTGGCTTGTGTCTTGACACTGCTAGGTATGTCTGCTTTCTGTTACCCTTATTTTCCATTCAATGCATTGTAGCAAAAGATACATGCTTATAAGCCTCAACATTCCCTTCTGCCCTGATTTCTGCGAATGGGCACAGATAGAATTCCAGAAAGAACAACATTTCATGCCATTAGCACAAAATACCCCTTTAGATTTGGATTATCAATTTAGATACTTTGTTTCTATATAAAGCTGTCTCCAGAAAAAAATATAAGAAATAACAGTAAAAGAAAAAAACTATGACTTGCATCAAATGCAATATTTAAGAGATAGACAATGCAGTTTATGGAAGAATTTTATTTAGCATACCCATAATATAACCAGTATCACTGTGTCCCTTTTCCAAAGGCATAACTGTTTTTAAACATTTATTGATTTGCATAGAAAAAAGATATTCAGAAAATACAACGGATGCAATTTACTGATGAGAATCATTATTAATTGACATCATCTACAGTGATCTTTTGTTACTTCTGCAAATGGTAGCATAGCTGGATTTTATGCTGAGCAGTGAAACTGCAACTAGATAAAAGGCAGTGGAAAAGATGGAATGGTGTCAACGTCCTAGTTTGTCCAGCATTTCTCGTGTAATATCTAGTCATTAAACAATAAATGGGAGAGTAAAGGGTGGAATCAATCAATAAATATGAAGGATCAGGTGAGCCAAAGTGAAGTTTTGCTTTTTGTGTGAAAATTCATATGTTAACAAGGGTACCCGTTTCAGCACACAAGAGTTTTCATCAGTGTTGCTATCAATTAAGAGAGTTTTCTATTCCCTCTCTGTACATACCAGTCCAAGCAACAAGAGAAGACCACAGTCTTCATATATTGGTATAATCTCAGTGGTGTTTTATCTGTCACTGCTAACAAAATAATTTGGAGAGCTCAAATCAATAGACTTGTGTCCAAACTTCTGTTCATGGCAGTATTTTTACCATGTCTTCTTTTACACTCCGATTCACGTCACTGGATACCATTAGAAGGAAATTTTCCTTCTGCTAAAATATTTCTATAGGACTCTAAAATGAAAAACCTGTTGCATACTTTTTTACAGAGTAATAAAAGTCACTACCTCTGCAATGAACTCAACCAACTTACTCAGTAGCTTATATATATATACATATATATAGGAGGTGGCATTTCTAAAGTTTTCCATCTCCGTGGCGTGAAAAAATCTAACAGCATAAGACTTTATTCTCACTCAACACATGGTTAGGCCTAGGTTTAAGAAATGGAAGGGAATTATTGCCAAAAGTTTCAATGACTGTTTTTAAATACCATTTTTCTAATCGCATTTCTAAGCAATTTATGTACACAAGTGAACTTTATTTGGACATGAAGCTAAATGTTAGAGTTCAAAAAGACATAAAAATATTCCCTTATATCAACTGGCACTCGTATCAGTGAAAAAACACCCGCTTTAAACTTTAGTCCAACATACTTAGGAATAAAATCCTGTAACCATAGCAATTCATTTGATCCCAAAATTAAATATCATCTTTTTTGCTATATGTAAGAAGGGAGTTTCTGAAGATTAGATAGGAAACTACTCTAGGTACTGTGCATCTTGGTCTGATCATAAATTTTCTTAAATAGAAGCAGTAGGATTTAAAGAAGACCATAGTGGAGTGGAGTGGAGACACAGAATGTTGGCACCAAATAACTTGCTTATTCTACCCGGTACACACCAGGTCAAACACAACCAATAAACCAATAAACTTGAGCTTTTATTCCAGTTATTTTTAAAGTGTTCTGAACAAGGGTTTAGTAAAAAAATCTTGCATATTACCACCTCACCACTGATTTTATTTGTCAAAGACGTTGGATTTCCAGTCATCTGTCTGAAGGCATCAACACTATTCATCCAAAAAGGCATTTGTCTGTGCCATCATCAATTCCAGTCTAAACTGTTCCTTTTGAGTATAGTTCAAAGCTGCAGGAACAGGTTAGGCTGTGTTTGTATGAAAACCCTGACTTTGAGTAGTATTTTGTATCCTATTTTAGTCTCAGCCACTTGCTAGTGTCCACGAGGAAGAGGTACCTAATTGTCACTGATGCCCAGTGAAACCCAGGTCCCAGAGCCTTTCTTCTCTTTTTTGCTCCTAGAATATGTTTTCTGGGACCAGCTGCATGGTGATATTTCTAGGAATTTACTTTTTTCCTTTCACTCTTTGCATTCATTCCTGAGGAAAATGCTGAAGATCCACTAGTAGAGCATAAAAAACAGGCTTCAGCTGTTGGCAAGTGCTTCCAGGACTGGGACAAGGAATGCACATTTTTGTGTAAGGTATCATCAGTGAAAAGAGGATACAGTCTACTGGATCGATATCTTTTCCTAACCCAAGATTAACACGCAGTGCAAATCCAGTCACACTAATCAATGCCATCTTCCTGTGGATGTCAGTGGTAAAGCAGAGAACCCATGAAATTTGCATAGATGGAATGAGTACATGCGTTCTGGCACCAGTGTCTTGAATTCTCAACCAGGACTTATTTTCTTAAATTTAGTATGAAATACTTTTTCATTTTGCCCCATACATCCCTATGGCTGATATATAACCATTTGTCTTTACCAAGACCTGGATTGTCTCAGTGGGATTTATTAGTGTTATTATTTTTACTTAAGCAACCAATCAGTTTTAAATAAGCACAATGTTTTCACTGACCTTAAGACGGAAGAACATTATTAAATCACACTCTTTTATGATAATTGCATATAGCATGGTATAGACTATTTTTAAAACTAAAATAATTTTTAAAAGTTAAAAATATTTTTAAAAGCTCTTTCTATCTTCATACTGACTGATGGAGTTAAACTGTAAATTTTATTTCACAAGAAAATTCAAGCTCTTTTTTGATTACTCAAAACAAAGTAAGCAGTAAGGCTAAGTTTTACAGAAAGAAAGAAAGAAAGAAAGAAAGAAAGAAAGTCTAAAAAATAGCAAAAAGCATATGAAAAGGTAGTTTGATTAATTTTGGACTGCACATAATTTTGAGGACAATAAGTAGGAATTTCTCAACTTTTCTGAAAATTATATGGTAATTTAATTCAAGGTAATTTGTTTTTCAGTTAGCATCTTACAGAAACAGTAATCGCTTTGTAACAACGGTTTAGCATAAAATGTTTACATAAAACCACACACAGGGAATATTCACCTGTAGATAACCTAATCACATGTGAGAGGTTAAGTATTTTCTTTGTATTGATGAAATGGAAAACTACATTGGCACAATACTTTTTCATGATTTTTGTCTTTCATACTTCTGAATGTAATCTATTAGCATCACCTATTTTCTTAGGAAGATAGAAGAAAGCTTCCTATTGGTGTGATATTAGAGTTTACAAGAATAATACATTGATAAAACTTGAAAATACAGCTTTTTTTTCAGCTGAAAGACAGCAAATTTGTTATCATTATCAAAATACCTGCAAAACCCAAATTAAATCAGAACACATAACTGTGATTTGTAAACAAGAAGAAACAGTTCCAATCATAGGAATCCTCTTCTCTAAATAAGTATAACGTGTACAGAACGTGACTATGTAATATGTGTAGGGTTTGGCCTTGCAGTTTTAAAAGTGATAAATGTGTAACTGGGGGAAAACATTTTAACTAGGGGTACTCAAAGCAACACTTCCAGAAAGTGGTGGAATAAGAAATGCAGCAGCTATTTTCTGAAAGTTAGGGAGCTGATTAGGGTCACTCAGTGTGGGCATTTAAAGGTCACAGTCACTTCGCAAATATCAGTCCAAACTGATTAAACAACAGGTATAAATGGAGCTTGTTAAGTGGGAATTAAATTCAGCTTTCCCGAGTCTTGGCCTCTGTAATCCCCAAACCTTATCTGAGTGCACTGGCAACCGCAAGGTATAACTAAATAGGTTATTAGTGAGCTGCTTAGATGGCTGAGGATCTCCAATCATCAGCTTTATGAATCATGACACACCTAAGGCATAAACCAGCGAGCAGATCTGCTCGCTGCTGATGTGGCTTATTGCTATAGTCAATTCCTGGCTTAAGGGTGTAGTGTATACAAAGCATGGTAATGCTTGTGATT
This sequence comes from Nicator chloris, assembly GCA_013400495.1. Lineage (NCBI taxonomy): Eukaryota > Metazoa > Chordata > Aves > Passeriformes > Pycnonotidae > Nicator > Nicator chloris. Next base: position 10,977 of record WAAE01020309.1, on the reverse strand, counting down.
TAGCTCTGTGCCTTTCTGTATAGCTCTGCATGTAGTCTTCTCCCTCAGGGTGTCTCACGACTTTTATGGCTTCCTTACAATTATGTTGCAGTTGCCTTGAGTACAAAAGGAAAAATTAATACTAAACCAGAGAAATATGTTCAGGTGAACTAAACGTGACTTATTACCAGATCATACCAAAATGGAAATTTCATGGTAATTCCAGAAAGCACACTGAAAAGTGACAAAGCAAAAATCCACTCTTGCACTCAAAGGTGTTTGTTTAAGACTGATTTAGGTGTGTTGAAACTACAAATAATAGTGTTAAATGCATACTAGACACAAGGATAAAATTGTATATTACCATAGATAATATAAAGACAAACAAATTTTTTTTCTTGGCTATTGCACCTATTAAAGGAAATCAATGTTTCTAAAAATTCAGGTAAATCAGAAGAATTAAAAGGTTAATTTAAATCTGTCTTTGTTAATTCTGGTTATTGTCTTTATAATTAGTTGCTTAAAATATCGATTGATTTGTTTATTTGTTACATCACATACGAAATCTGTATTGTCATTTCATCTCCTTTGTATGAGTTGGGTGTATCAGTATGGAGCCAATCTACTACCCTCAATGTGCGATATATATGTGCCTAAAGGTTTTCCACTGTATTATTTCTTTTCTAAGAATCATGAAATTAGGTTTTTAGAAGTTCATACAGTCCCTAATTACTACCTTAATCTCTGCTTTTGTCATAAATGTAGGAAATAAAAACCCACCATGACTTAATGAGAAATGGAAAAACTGAAACCATTTGCATTTGATTTAGATAGCAGTGAAAAGTGTTTAGGGCTTGTATTCATCTCTGTGGCTCCTGCAATGCAGCTAAAGCTTTGTTCATTTAGAGGTTAAACTTTATTGTTGATGGCTGTTGGAAAGGCTCGAAATTAATAATCTTATAAAGTCATCTAAATGCTAAAATATTTAACCTTTAGAAAGACTCCATATTTTTCTTGGCTTCAAGCAAGTGTGAGAGGTAGAAGGAACACTATATAAAACATTCATTTTATCTTGATTTTTATTGTACCTTTAGGCAGACCTTCCTACTAAGTTTCTTATTTTACACTTATTAGCATGTCTTTAACTTTCAACGTGAAGTATGTTAAGAGGGACAGGAGAGTAAAAATGCATTTACCCTTGAGTAAAGAAAATGATTAGCTGCTTACTTATATGGCAATAAAAACAGTATGGCAGTAAATGTTAAAAATAATAATTAAGAAGTTATGTCAATAGAAATCTTGGTTTAAATGTCTATTTGCACTGTCAGCAGGCTAATTTCACTTTAAAATATCTTTTACAATAAAGAAAAGCATTGAGTGGAGTGCGATTGTATCTGATGACAATTTTACGTTCTCTGCCATATAATTTACAGCTTAATTTGTATTATACAAATATCAGAATGTTTTGAAATTTCACAAATGTCACTTTAAAGGTCACTATTTCATATTATTAAACTGCTTATGTAAATATTGTTCAAAGTAAAATGCCCCAAACTAGTGGCTTCTGAATTCAGTTCATAAAAGATGAATCAGGTAGATGCCAGGGGCAAAAAAACGTGAAAGGGGGATGTTGATTATGTGGTAATACAGTCACGAGACATCTATTAGTAGATGGATTATTGGATATGTGCTTGGTAGCTACCGAGAATGGAGGAAAGAATTGTTGTCTAATATAGTTGTCAAAAATTTTAGGGGAAAAAAAAAAGTAGTTGCAGTTTTATTTTTAGACATGAGTGGCTCTGAAGGGAAATAAAAATAGTGCAGAAAAGCATCTCCGGCTTTAGCCAATTCCAAATAGTACCATAATATCTGTAGATATATACAGCTTTCTTGCATGTACAAGTTACTGGTTTATTCTAGATCCTAATATTAAGTCATTCCTCACAACGACTAGATTGATACTGATTTTAAGATTCTTCCGTGAAAAGGCTTTCAATAATGGTAGTCTTGCATGGTGCAATTTGTGGAGGCCACTTTTGAGACTACCTAGGGAACCTCAAGCTAAATTTCATTTCTATCACCTCTTAGCTTTTGCTTTTCCATATGTTTCTACAGCATTTAATTGGCATTGTAAGTAAACATTGAAAATGTTATCAATGCATATAATCACATATTCTTAACGTTAAAAATAATCATAAAATCAGAAGAGAGTAATTAAATGTGGAATGACACTTTTCAACATACTTATTTTTACAATCGTAGTGATGCCTGTGATTTCCTAGGAGTGTCATTAACTCAGCAAATGTTATCCAGATGCTACAATATAATATTAATTATTTTCTAGGAGGATGATTCACACTCCATCATGTCCCACAGATGGGTGCAATATCCATAGTATTGGTTCCATATTTTAGGTGTCACCAGGGATGTTTCCCTACCAAAACTGTCTTAGAACAAGAGGAGCCTTGAGCTAGTTTCTTGCAGTGCTTTTGGCTGACACTTCAGTTTCATATTAGCTTTCAAGCTGAAAGAAACTTTAAGGGTTAAAATTAAATAATCAATTATATTTCTAGTATTGGTTCCTCCAGTAAACTCTATCTCTAGCAGTTCTCATTAGATGTAAGGCATAAATCTCAAGTGCAGTACTTTGCACATTTCAGGAAAGTGAGATCTTATATGGAGGTTTTATTCCATGAATTAAGACAGTCTTATTTTACACATTGCTTAAAAATTCAGTGTTCTCCAATATAATTTTTTTAACTTTATTTTTTATTTAACAAATATTGGTCACACACTTTAATTCAGTCACTTCCCAAACCATGGTTTTTAAATTCTGTTATGTCAATTTATGAATGTGCTTTTATCCCTTGGGCATTTAAGAGTTCAGAAAAAGGTCTTTTTCTTCTTTTTTAAATTATTATAATTTATTGGCTGTGAGATTTTCATAGTCAGACTGAACCAGTATTGAAATTTATGTTTAGCAAACAATACAGGATATTAGAATTAGAGATGAACACGCTAATCCTGAATGATTTGTGAAATAGATTCTTTAGGGTCTAAAAAGCTTATGGTTTAAATGTTATATTTTAATGTTATAATCTGCTAGGTTTCACATCTAACTGCATAAATTGCTTGCTATTTCCTTGGGTCTTTGCCATATAAATTAATGAGTACTTCCAACATTAGGAAAAATACGAGAAAACTTCAGCACTGCTAAAACTCTAGCTTTTCTTTGTTACAGTTCTTGTCTTGCTGATTGTCACCATGAGGCGACGGAAAAAAGAGCCCCTCATTTTTGATGAAGAGAGAGATATCAGAGAAAACATCGTCAGGTACGACGATGAGGGCGGTGGAGAAGAAGACACAGAGGCTTTTGACATGGCTGCCTTGAGGAACCTCAACATCATGCGAGACACCAAGACCAGAAGGGACGTGACACCTGAGATTCAGTTCTTGAGCAGACCAACTTTTAAAAGTATCCCGGATAATGTCATTTTTAGGGAATTTATCTGGGAAAGACTAAAAGAAGCTGATGTGGACCCCTGCGCGCCACCCTACGACTCCCTGCAGACGTACGCATTTGAGGGCAACGGCTCGGTGGCAGAGTCGCTCAGCTCTTTAGATTCCATCAGCTCAAACTCTGACCAGAACTACGATTACCTCAGTGACTGGGGCCCTCGTTTTAAAAGGCTTGCAGATATGTATGGGACTGGACCAGACTGCTTATACTCCTAGCCTTGGAACCTTTCTCTGAAAATGCACTGAAGAATATTAAAACAGAGAACTCAACCTAACAGACTGAGGAAAGTTGTAAATATTTCTCCATTTTTTAAATTTTAGGTTTTTTTGTTTTGTTTTGTTTTTTGCCTTGGTGGAACATATCTTCATTAGACTTGTCCTTGGGACTGCACTGACCACACAGAATATGAGCATTTGGTGGCATTTTTGATAAAATGAAATGCTCAACCACATTCAAATAGATAGCAACCCTCAAATACCTGCAGAGGCACCTCACTTTCAAGAGTATGTTATCAGTCAGTGAGCTGATGATACTCTGTAGATGTCTTCACAGCATTGCTATATCGAGAATACAGAGTCTCTGCTTTAAGAAGAAATAAATTTTCAAATATATAAATAAATACAATATTAAAGTACATGGTATTTACACAGGCAAGGATTTTTTTAGTAAATTTTCTTTACTGTGTGCATACAGCTCACTAGAACAAAAGCAGAAGGACTGATGAAAACAAACAAAAGCCCAGGAATTTTTTTTTTGTGTTTCTCCCTGTTTGCTCTCAGAGCTATTTAATTAGAAATCTTTCTAATTTTCTGGGTAGGTTTTGAGAAATCATTTTTTGTACTAAGAAATTCCGAAGAAATTCCATTGTTTGTACTAAGAAATTGTTTGTACTAAGTCATCAACTTATGAAGTAGCTTAAAATCCACATAAAATGATAAATATGGACATGTAGTTTTATGGCTGGGAAGCTTTGTGATGCCCACGTAAGTATAGAAAAGGTGTTGCTATCTATCTGCTATTTTTTATTCTCTCTTCTGATTTGTACAGGAGAATTTATCCTTTTTTATTATTGTTTGACATAAAGTGTTATATTTATTTTGAAACTCCAATCTCCACTAAATTCAGGTCCATTTTACTGCCTCATGGTTTTAGACTTGTCAGAACATGCTGATTTTTCTCTAGTCTCAGACAAATGTAGGAAATGAAGCATGAAAGTGGAGGAATTACAGTAAACAATGCCACCCACCATTCATCCCACAGAAAGGAGGGCAGCTCCAAGGATGTGCAGTTGTTCTTCTGAGCCATTACAAAGTCTGAGACATTTAAAGAAAATATTTGTACATTGAATTTTTTGAAAGAAGACTGCAGAGGTAGCTGGAAGTGTCTTTAATGCAAGATTTAATTTTCAAGGTTAAACATGCTATGTGCTTCAAAGACTGTAAACACCTTGCTTTTCTCTTTCCCCTTCTCTTATGCTGCTGATGAATCACAGTAAAATTTTTTCTATTTCTTTCTTATGTTAAGCAATGTACTACTCTTAACTTCAGCAGTCATCTTTAGATCCTGCTGCACATAAGTATTACTTCCCCAAGGTGTTATCTTACTACACATAATTTCTATGCTGGTTCAGGTGTGCCAAAACAGAAGGACAACTATTGTTGGTTAATATACTGTATGATTTTGAAGTAGGATTTCTTAGAATAAGACAACTTTTTTATGATTCTGACAATATTTATACATCATCTTTCATGATTTATTACTAGATAATAAGACATATATTCAAGTAAAATAGTGGGTTTAGGTATTATTTCAGATTTTTTTTGTTTTAGGTAAAATGTAGATGAGTTCCTAAATTAGAGTCTGTTCCTGCAAATTTTTGCTTGTATCTCACTTGAAATGACTTGACCTGCCTGCAGTTACTGAGAGGTACACAGCATGGTTTACAGAACTGTGTTTGTGAACAGAAGGTGCTCCACGGAGGATGATGCTCACTCTAAAAGTACTTCTTTCTGAGAGAAGGATCCTTGTACTGAAATCCTACTGTATGAGTGATGTGAAGCTGGGGGATGGGAAATTATCATTAAAGCTTTGTAATTTTTGCAGCCCAGCATTATCAATTAACTATGTGAAAGTGGCCTTCAGCTCAAACAGAAAAGAAAAATAATTTTAATCATCTACAACATACTTAATTTGAGTTACATCTTAATAGACAATCATTGTTTCATAATTCAGTAGATTCGCTTCTAGTTGTATGAAATATATATATATAAGCATATATATATATATATATGACAGATTTTGTAATGGAACTGAAAGATATCATCCATGACTTTTAGTCATACATGTAAGATTTTCAATAAAAATATTAAAAAATAGAAAAAAAACCAACCCATGTGTATACAGTTTAATGAGAGCAAGATATGCTGCAAAATTTAAGCAGGTATTAAATCAGCAAGGTTCTGCGAGAACAGTTTTTCATTAATCTTCTTGTTCTTTGTGGGAAGGTAATTAATGCATCTGGATTAAGATGTCAAAAATGCTGATTTTAGCACATAACATTCACAGGAGATTTAAATGTGGTTTAGAGTAAACAGCCCAATTTCCTTGGTTTTCCACCTTCTGTATCTGTAATAATCCCAAAAACTTCCACTATTGGGAAACTATGTTGGGGGGGTTGGTATATGCTTTCTACCCAAAAAAATATGCTTTATTCTGATACCATAAAGACTCTTGCATATATATGTGTTCTGTTGCACAATTCTAATTTAGTTGTTTGCTGTTACGTTCTACATGCCTGCCTACTGATTGTATTCTTGCAGTAAGAAAGGAAGGTAAAATTCCCTTATGTTTGATGACAGATATTAATATGGCATATACATAAGGGTGTGTATAATACATACTATACAATGATCACCAAAAATTACCAGGACTATAGGTTTTTACAATTTGTAATCTGATTCAAATTTTTTTTGTTAAATCTTATTTACGTTGCATAGCTGGATGGCATAAAGTATATTCAACTGACTAAATAGTATAAAATGTAAAATATATTTTCTCCGTCCTGGAAAGGTAATGAAATTATTTGGGCAGATTGATTAGAACAGCCCTTTAAAAAGGCTTCCAATCATATCTATTTATTTAACTTTCTGAAGAGCTTCTGTATCTAACTAAAGGTCACAAATCCTAGATAAAAAATATGCCAAACGTTGCAATCACTCCCATCTTACAGTGGAATATCATGTCTTTCCTTCCACCATATGCCAAGTGAATAGACTTATTTTAAACTGAGACTTCCAAGAATCTTGAAAAGTTTTAAGAGTGCTACTAAAATACCCCTACATAAAATTAAGCTGTTTGAAGGAGACTTAAGGTAAAGACTTCTTACTCTGACCATTGTGAAATCTACCAAATTCAACAGAGTGAAATAATGCACATTCTGAATTTTCCTTATGCAAAAAATAAACTTTGTGTGTGTACTCCAAATTATATTCCCGCTAAGACACAGCACAGGCCTTCATTAACCTTCTAGTTCTGATGGCTGCTTGGTACAAACACTGCAGGATTCATGAACTTTGATGGTACCATATGAAATTTCTCCTACTAAGAACTAAGGGAGTAAAAATCTCAACTTCCTTATTACTCTTTCTTTTGTTTATTGTTTTGAAACAGAGAGGGGCAATTCATCACAATGTCCATTTTCAGTTAAGGTCTTTTTTCAATTTTTTTCCCTGTTTACCCTTCAGGTGCTAGCAATAATTAATAAAAAATGTTTCCTCTCATTTTTTTCTTTCAGAGATTTTGGGTGAAAGCATGTTATAAACGATAAAATTATAACATCTTATTTTTATGGACATATAATCTTGTATGATATACAGAAAAGTCGTAGTTTTTCATTCTGAAAAGGAAATAAATGAAAATAAAGTATACAGTTACATTGGCTTTTAAGATCCTTAAAGAGTTGAGAGGTGAACACAATTACCTATGTCAAACCTAGTATTAAATTCTTGGCTGCAGTCTGTCATGTGACTGATTTTAATTTTTACATATAGATTTTTTGTCTACTTTAGATTTTATGTAGAATATTACTGCATTGAGTCTTCATTGTCTTCACCTCATTAGTGATAGAAGGGGCCAAGTATATTTTTACTGGTCTGTGACTCTAAAAGTGAATTGCTAAAGATAGAAATATCACTTCATTTATTTGACAGAAATGGGAAAGTCTACAAGATATCAAGAGCTCTACAAATTCCTTTCTTAACTCTGCCATCCTTAAGTTTGCCAGATCTACATCTAAGTTTTTCAGATACATCCTAAGATATATTTTCACCCCAGAATGATTCCTTCCACACCAAGATTTATTCTTCAGTTCATTTTTAAGGCAGCTAAAAAGATATTTTATTGTTAACTTTTTTAAAATAGATTTCCTCCTTTTGTTCTTTGAACTAGGGGAATCTCAGTACACAATATAATCTATTTTCTACATGAAAGGAAAGAAAAAAAATCAACATATGCTCTACTTTGTTACTATAATTTACCTTTTCTCACAAAAGAAAGAAAAAGTCTTTCCCAGTGGTACATAAGATCTGCAAAACCTTAGACCATACAATTGCCTATAGAAATATATTGGTTGAAAAAACGTGATTTACCTCACCACTATATGACACAAGGTTGTAATGGAATCTTTATGTGAAACCTTATATATCTAATCAAGCACAATTAAAGAAGAAATCAACATAAGAATTTTCTGGAAATCAGAAGAAAAACTCATTTGAAGCCACAAGGTTGTGTTGCAAACAGTCCTCATATGTGAACACATACTACACATACTTTCTAAAATTATATGTATATTTAAACAGTCTACTCCCAAACCATTTCTTTTAAAACACCTTTTATTAATCAGAGAGTATCTGGAAAAAAGTAATTCTACTCTCAAAAACTTTTTTATCCCCATCAATGGCTGAGGTTGAAAAACGTAATTTAGACTCAGGCAAAACTTTTAATATTGTCCCCACAATAAAAGGAAAGCAAATTGGTGTCATATTTTGACCCAAAGTAGTTTAAAAGCTGTTAGAAATGTGATTTCTGTGATTTTTTTAAGATATCAGGTATTAAGGTATCAGATTGAAATTCCTATTCCTAGAAATGATGTAAGGTCACATGGATTTCAATATTTGGATGATTAACTAAGGCAATAAACCTGTTGTGCTGAATGCTGAACCACTAAAAAAAAAAAAAAATATCAAGGATTTACTTTCTTCTTCTATTCACCAGTATCTCGGTCAAAGTCAGAATTTCACTGTCCACCAAAGCAAAATCATGTCAAGTCTAAGTTAAACACAGGCATTTAAATCTTGTCTCTTCCTCACAAAGGTTGAAAGACCATTTACCTTGTCATTCTATTCACATATTCATTTCTGATTGTGTCTGGACTGCCTAGGTCATTCTACCTGAGACCTACGAAGTTGTTGTGATTTGGGGGTTTTGGAGGGTGAGGTTTGTTTGTTTGTTTATAATTTTGTTAATGTAAAACTGGTATTCTTACTGAAATACTTATGTTTTAATGAGCTGACCTTTTTCATTGAATTTTTTGGTTTTGTTTTTCTTCGGTAAAAACTATAACGGCCACGTATATCCTGACTTTTCCTCTATTTTGAATCCAAACCCACCTTTTTCTGTACTGATAACAGCAAAAAGAAAGTCTTGAGATGTTCTCCTCTTTGATGTCAAGAAATTATGAAGAAAAAGATAAACAGAGGATCAACAGACTGCAGTGAAACAAATCTGTCATTTTCTTGAAACAAAAACTCACAAATTCCATAGTTAAGCTGGCATTAACACCATTCAAATAATGACATGGATCTAATCTTAAAACCTTCAAATATTCTGGCACTACTATCAGCAGTTTTTAACACATTTCATGAAATCATATTTTAGAATTGTCAAGGTTTGTTACCTGTAACTCAGTTTCATCATAATTATTTATATCAGGATCTTGGTGCACAGAAAAAGAAGGAAAATTGCAAAGTAAAACAGCTCAAGTACAAAATGCCCCTATGTGCACTGATATTTAATGCAGCATTTTAATTACCTCTCTGCCTTAGTATTCCTCATACACTGGTAGCTTTTCCTCTCTTTGAGACTAACTACTAATAAATTAAGATAGTGTGATATCGAGCCAGATATTCAAGCCACATTAGACCATTTGAGTCTGACAAGAATATTCAGTCTGAATTTTAATGTCCTTCTATTTCCTTAATGATCAGAACACCCTTTGTTATTGTCATCAGACTGTTGAAATTTTATGGAGAAAGAAGTTTTTACTGATTCACCTACAAAATGCTGGGCAAAATCTTGATCATGTTGAAGTATTTGGCAGATCTCCCTATAGCTTTCAAGAGGTGTCAAGATTTAACCATTGCTAGGGAAGACAGATAAATGATCATTTAGACCATCAGGATGGCAGATTGTTGCTTTGAGTTGGACACCTTTTCTTTTTACACAATCTCTTCTACTGACTTTCCCGTTTTGGAAGACACAGTCTCCTAGGATGGTAATGCAAGTAGCTTGATAGGATGCTTTTAATGGCATAAGCCACTTACTGTCAGCATAGTACACATAACCTTGCTGTACTGAACAGTACCCTTACTCATAAAAATAATTTCTGTGCACATGCTAAATACAGAGAGTGTTAGGAAAGGTTTACCTTTGAAGAAGTATCAATGGTAAAATACTGCCTGGAGAAAAAAACCAAACCAAAGCAAAACAAAAATAAGAGTTTCTCATTGAAATAAATAACACACAGAACTTTCAGGCTATCAAAATTAGAATATTATACTTTCTTCAGATGTGGGACCATCTGTAGCTTTACTGACTTCAGCGACTGCAGGTACAATTCAAATTAACCATAATCTTCTTGTTTCGAAAAAAATTGTCTTGCTGATTCTTCAGATTTTGTTAAATCATAGGAAAGGGTTGTAGCAAAAAAAGAAAAAGACAGAGGGGTTAAAAGTTTCAAGATTTTTCTGGTGTTTTTAGTGTTTCATAGATGATCTAATGATGTGAAAAATAGTATTTTACCATTTGCTACTGGAATAAAATTTTCTTTCAGGTAATAATATTTTCGTCCTGTGAACACTATTTTCCAATGTTACCTGAAAGACAGTCTGCAGTGCTTGGCCTGGCCTCATCTCCTTATTCAAACATAAAGAAAGAGTTATTAAGGAGAGAGATTAAACTCATAAGTGATAAGCTTAATATGAAATTTTCAATTGGTCAAGGCATTAAGTTTTCCTGTTCTAGGTGTGAGGAACACATGAATAAACCTCTCATAGGACATGCAATCTGTTGATGCAACTATTGATTCTGTCTGGATATTTGTTCATGTTTTTTCCCCTTCCTTTTCTAGTAGCTGTGACTTGATTTATCTTTCAGTGGAAGTTAGTATGTGATAAAAATATAAAATAATATGAAAAATTATA
>WAAE01020307.1:0-22789 GCA_013400495.1 Nicator chloris | reverse complement strand
TAGGGAAAAAAATAAAAAGAAAATATATTTAATTGTTATTTATTTAAGTTGATTAAAAAATATTCTAGTCGGCACTTAAAGCAGACAAGCTTCCTGAGACAAGGACAAAAATGCCTGAAATTCACATTCATGTGCAATAAATATTTCAGTAGTTTTACTTATAATTAGCTCTACGGTGGATGCCATCTTTAAATTAAGCCCTTCATGTTTTATACCTGCAATTTTATATATTTAAATCCTTATATTTAGATATGAAAGTGTACTGATTAACCTCTGATCTTTCCTTGGTGTCAATCAAGGTTTCAATGCTTTAGCATCAAGATTTTCTGAAAATGCAGCAATTGCTGTGAATTGAAGTTACCCTCTGAAAGTTCTTAAAAGTAGAAACTACACAGATATGTTTGAACTAGAGTGTCCTCCTCTTGCTCTGTTTATTTTGATTAGAAATGCAGCCTGTGTGCATCTTGTTTTGAAATTCAAGCTTTTTATATTTTAAAATTTGCATTTATTTCTAATGTCAATGGCAGGTGTAATTCCAGGACTTAGGAGTTATATATTTTTACAGCTAGAATGTGTACATACTACAAGCTTCTAAAATATTTAGTATTAATATAAATAATTGCTTTAGTTGTGCTCTGCTTATAGAATCATCTGTCTTTTCTGTAGGGTAGTCATTTTTACAAAAGGAAATATGCCTTATTAATGTAAAGACAAAAAAGTAATCACATTAAGATCATAATTTTAATCATCAGAATTTTTTCCTGTGTCATAAAGAATAAAAGATCACCCTGTGGAGATAGACTGATCTAATAGCTACAGGATTTTCCAAAATTTAGTCCTGTTTGAACTAAGGCTTATCTTTTAAAAGAACACCTAGTTATAGCATAAAAATTTATTATTAATAAGATGAAGAATCTAAGTGCAGAAGCCCTGGTAAATTGTTCCAGAGGGAATTCTTCCCTGACTAGCAGAAAGTCACAACAATTCTTTTCTAGACTTAATTTATCTAAATTCTTTCAAAAAGTAAGTGTTAATATATATTTCCCTCCTAAATTAAAAGAGGGACACTTATAATTTCCTTTTACCTTCTTTACTGGGTCTGACGGGGTTATACTTCAGACATTAATTTGTAGTGAAAACACTGAATTTTCAACTATTTTTAAAAAACTACCTCCCTTGGCTAATATTTTCCTGCAAATAAGTAGTTTTCAAGACCCAAATGGATAAAGTCCTCATAAACCTTGTCTGATACCATAGCTCTCTCTGACTTGAACAGAAGGTTAGAGACTTTCAATATTGAATTATCTCATGAATTTTTAACATCATGACCTTTGCCAGTTTCCACAGTGTTGACGCCATACTTATCTTGATTTTACATATATATATATAAAATTGACAGCTATTGTCAGTATATATATTTGACAAATCATTTGAACTAATAGAGAAGATTTAAAAGCTTGACTTCCCTGAAATTCATTTTGTTATTTAGCACTGGTTTGCTTACTTCATTGGTAATTTTTTAGACAACCCCTTTTTCCAAAATGCATCCCCAAATTAATGAAGCTTATAACTCTTCCTTATTTGAGGGAAGGTTAATCATAAACTATGCTACATCCCAATTAGAATCTCCTGGGATATAATAAATGGGATTTAAATTGTAAATGGAGATCTACACACTTCTTGTACAGGAAAATTTTTATCCATGCATGATTTTTCACTGCCATTGCTCATACAGAAAAGGTATCTGGACTTCAGATAATAATGAAGAACAGTGAGTACGAAGTAATTTAATATAATGAATACACTGCAAAATCAAGTCCATATGTATACTGTCCATGTCAGAAGAAAGCTTTAATCTTTTGGTTTTCTGTTTAACATTAAGAGTGTTTGTTGATTAAAAAAAAACAGAAAACACCAAACCTTTAGAGAACAAAGCCTGAAACTAGAAAGCTAGACATGGTAATAATGGTATATGTTTATCTATTGTACTAAAAAAGGGGTTTAAATCATAAACAAAACTGTAGTAGAATGATTTGCCTGGGTAAAACTGTGTGATCTGCCTGGGCTTTTGAATGGACTATGACTTTGTATTCAAAATAGAGAATAGAATTCAACCATCTTCATCTCTGTGCTCAAATGTTCCCTGTAAGGTTGGTTAAGATGTAACAGATGATGAAAGCAGATTAATTGAATTTCTACATATCAGCTGCTCCATCAATAAGGAGGAAATCACAAACATAAGACATTAAATGAGCAATGCGATTAAAATGCTATTCATGTGCTTGGAAAAAATCCCAGCAAATTTAGGGATGTTAGAAGTTTCAAGATTTCCTCTATCCTCAGACTAAGGTGGTAAATCACAATATCTGTAAAAGCCGAATGAGCAGCCTCAGACTGCTCCGTGCACTGCTGGCAATTTTATAGCACTTTTCAATGAAAGTGCTCCAAGCATTTTAAACAGGACACCCTGTTTCATTAGCCTTATTTTACAGTTTATGGAACAAACATAGTGAGAAAGTGGCAAAAAAATATGGTGGGAACAAGATCGCTACTGAGCTCTTAGAACTCCAAATTCAGCTGCTCTTTATTATTCTATTCTTAGGCTGCCTTTTAGCCATCCTGAAGATGTAGACTGTCCAGAAATGAGACATCAAAATTTATGTGCTTCTCTTATGGCTTTAGGAGGATATGTATGCAGTAGTTTCATTACATAGATGTGCATGGATATGGGAATCCATATGAAAATTGCTGCAGTGATGAGAATTGGATTCAGTATCAGCTGATCTTTGCTCCTACTTCCCACTCTGGCCCAGTTCCACAATGAGTGCAGTCAGCACTCGATAGACACAGACAGCATACTGCATCTGGCTTTGGAATCCCAGGGTGAGAAGGAAATCAGCAAACAGCAGGGAGTTCAGTGAAGGACTAACCAAGATGGTCAGGGATGAGAGCACTTATCCCATGAGGAGAGGCTGAGGTAGCTGTGCTTGTTCAGCTGTCATATTATAATGGCAAATATTCTGGTTTTATTCAGGAAAATATTACCATATATGCAGGCTTTGAAGAATGTGAAGATCTTGTTAACATCATGATACCATTAACAAATAATAATGTGCATTCCTTTACCTACTCTGCTCATATTGTACAAATTACTATGTCAGCAGTTTTAGCTACTAATTATGGGGGATGTATAAAAAAAATTTAATGATACTTAGAAAATCAGAACCCGGAGCCTGGAACAAGATTTCTGTTAGCCTGGAAGCAGAGATTTTCATTGTAGGGGAAAAAAATGAGGTTTTTCCCGTATAAGTGTATTGTTTATAGTCAAAATAATAAAAGAACAATACCATACAGGAATTAAAGTGCAGAATTAATAAACTCTTTGTTCCATGCTCAGTACAATACTGTAAATATTTCGTTGCTATTTAAACTTCAAATTTTAAAGCAAAACACAAAACCTACTTCTAGACACCTCATTTTTACAAATGTATGAATGATAAATATAACACACAGTAAGTAATTGACAGATTGTATTTAAAATTACAGATTCTACAGCAAAGTGTTTAGAAAGGTATCTATGCAAACCATGTCTAGGCCTTAACCTTGAAAACACCTAAGCACGTGTATACCTGTACCTGTGAAAAATTGCTCAAATGAGTAAAGCTATTAAGCTTACAACAATGGACTAAAAAAAATGCTGAGAGAAGCATTTATATATAGGAGGCATCAGAAGATAAGGCAATGATGTTTTTAGACTAGACGGACTTAGGTACACACTCCATTAATTTTCATGAAATTCTGCAGAGGTAGAATACCTGTGCGTGGCTTTAGTGTCATGCCTGAAGTCTACACAATTAACAAGCAATGAAAACTCGATATATCACATACTTCTGGAGGAACGTATATTTTCTAAGAGGAAATGGGAACTTAAAGTGGGCCTTCAGCATGTAGGAGACTGTGAACGTCCAATGTCAGATATGTTGGATTAACTGTGCACAGTGCAACTGTTCTGAGCACAGGTGGCAGTGCTGAAGAGTGTTCTTCTGTGCCTGTGTACACAGTCCATATTGCACCTGTGCCACTTCATTTTTCTGTATCTACTCACATTTGCACCCCAGCCTGTGATTGTTTCCCTCAAGATGGCTCTGCTTGCGAAATTGTCAGTCTTGACTCCTCAGTAACTTAGTGACATCATTTCTTTACACACAATAGTTTCAGAGAAATAAGTAACGCTGCAGTTTCCACCTTAACCATAATCCTATTGGTATACAATGGTAATGTAAAGAAAAAAAATTAAACACATAAATGCAGTTTTTTTATACTATAAAGTGGGGTATTGAATGCAAATATTTCTTGGTATTGTTTGGATTATATAGGCTGTTAAAACTTAAGATTAGTCATACACCTTAAAAATAGTAGACCGTTAGGTAGATAATGGAGACCAGTACATACACCATATAATTGTTACTGCACAGAGTCTGTAAGAACTACAGTGTCAGAAACTGTATTTGCATCAGTTGCAAATTAAAAGCTCCTTTACCCCAAAATTGGATTAGGCATCTGCAGCAATCATTTGGGCACTTATGGTACTATTTGCCTTGATTTTTTGTATGCTGTGTTAAAAAATATCTTATTGGATTCTATAGTCTCATTTGTCTAGAATCTAGGACCCTATTTGAATGCTTGATTGAACACAATAACAGCAAACAACCTAACTTCAGTTCTTCATAGAGTAACAGAACTATCAAAGAAAGAACTTATAAAAAAAAATAAAACCATCAAGAGTTTATAATAAACAAACAAGAATAATTTATTAAGACCACACCAAAACAAAAAAAACAAACTGTCTAAGATTATGAAGACTAGATAAGTTAGTATTTTTTTAAATGTTAGAAAGCTACTGGATGGAGAAAAATATTTGATAGATGCAGTTGAACAACTTGTGTTGGAAATCTCAGATAAACTGTCCAGTTTA
The DNA here is from genome assembly GCA_013400495.1 of Nicator chloris. NCBI lineage: Eukaryota > Metazoa > Chordata > Aves > Passeriformes > Pycnonotidae > Nicator > Nicator chloris. The sequence continues at coordinate 17,814 of WAAE01020307.1, read as the reverse complement.
CCTTGAAAAAATACTTAGAAGCTTCAAATTTAATTGTGCACACATTCAGATGAACAAAAACCATTCAAAAAATGGGTAGCACTTCAGAAAAACAGGAGTCCTTCTGAATATGGTGGTGTCCTTGGTGAAATAATAATCTTATCTAAGTTCTGCTATCTAACCTGACATGCATGTTCCTACTTACTCGCAGGAACAAGGCTGTACCAGTTCTGTTGTCTTTATTGCTGTTTGTTGAGGGTTTTGAGACTTTTTTTTTGGAAGAGTTGGGGGTTACAGAGTACATTAGTCAAGTCTTCCCTGTTTTTCTGAATATCTATGCTTACCAAACTATCTTTGGAGGCATATGTGTGTGTATTCTATTGTGATAAACTAATAGGATCCTGCCCTCAAGTGACAAGTATTTCAGCATCAGGAATGATAAAGATGATACACAAAGGTAAGTTTTCAAGATAATTGGGTATAAGCAGAATCTCACTTTGCCAGTTGAGCATGTACTCCCTGATAATTTTTGTTAAAAAAATAGCTGCAAGTCACCCACATATGGTACATTGTCAAAAGTTTTCTTATGAAAATGTGATTTTCCAATGGTTTTATATGTCATCCTCTGACATATGACACAGTGAAGTGAGTTTTTTGCAAAAAGTACTTTGTAAAACACTTTCACTTGGAGTCAGTGGATTGCAAATTATCCGCAAAAGTAGAGTAATCCTATTACATACCTGAAACCAGTATAAAACCAAAAGGATTTCAAACCCTGTCAGGCATTCAGAAATGTGTGACGGATTTTATTCCCAGTACGAAACATTAATTAATTATAGCGTGAATATTGTGCTTTGTATGAAGAGAATCATAGAATCATTAAGTTGGAAAAGACCTCCAAGATCATCAAATCCAACCTTTGACTAACTAAAAAATACCACAAAGTGCCATGTCCAGTTGTTTCTTAAACACTTCCAGGGAATGTGACTCCATCTCCTCCCTGGGCAGCCTGTTCCAATGCTTAACCAACCTTTCAGTGAAAAAATTCTTTCTGACACCTGACATGACCCCATCCTGGTGCAGCTTGAGGCCATTTCCTCTTGTCCTGTTGCAGGTTACCTGGGAGAAGAGGCCAACCCCTGCCTGTGTACAACAGTTGTACACAGTTCTAGAGAATGTGTAGGCTCTGAGCCTTCTTTTCCCCAGGCTAAACACCCCCCAGCTTCCTCAGTTGTTTCTCATATGTCTTAAATTTCCAGACCCTTCACCATCTCTCTTGCCCTTCTCTGAATTTGCTCCAGCCCCTCAATGTCTTTCTCGTAGTGAGAAGCCAAAAAACTGGACACAGGACTCGAGGTGTGGCCTCACCAGTGCCAAGTACAGGGGGACAATCCCTGTCCTGGTCCTGTTGGCCACGCTGTTGCTGATACAGGACATGTGCCATTGGCCTTCTTGGCCACCTGGGTGCACACTGGCTCATGTTCAGCTGCTGTCAACAAACACATTGGGAGCTTTCCAGCCACTCTTTCCCCAGCCTGTGGCACTGCATGGGTTTTTGTGATCCGGCTACAACTTTTAAATGTGATACTGCTGAAGCATGACTTACTGTGCTGGGTTTGGCTAAGTGAAAGTTTATTTTCTTCGTAGTAGCTAGTATGGGGTTATGCTTTGGGAAAACACTCTTGATAACTCAGGAATGATTTTGTATTTGCTGAGAAGTGCTCACACAGATCCAAGGCTTTTTCTGCTCCCCACCCCACCAGTGAGGAAGCTGGGGGTGCACAAGATGCTGGGAGGAGATACAGCCAAGACAGCTGACCCCAACTGACCTAAGAGATATCCCAGACCTCATGGTGTCATACTCAGCATCTAAAGCTGAGGCAAGAAGAAGAAAGGGGAACATTTGAAATGATGGTGTTTGTCTTATCAAGTCACCATTACATGTGATGGGGCTCTGCTTTCCTGGGGATGGCTGAAATCCTGCCTGTCAACAGGAAGAGGTAAATTAATTCATCAGTTGGCTTTGCCTGCCCACGTGGCTTCACTTCACCTATTAAACTGTCTTAATTCTATTTCCATTGTCTGCCCCATCCCACAGGAAAGTGAGCTAGAGTCTGTGTAGAGTGTAATTGCTGGCTGGGGTTAAATCACAACATTGTCCCAAAAGTCTGTCAACACACAGTATGTCAGATTCAGCTTCCTTTCACAAATATATCACAGTCTCTTTTGATAAGAAAGGGATATGGTTTAATTACTTGTTTGTAATCTGACTCCAGACCTGACATATGGCACCTCATTAAGTTCTTTTCACTTGTTCAGTTAAAAAAAAAAAAGAAAAAAATCCACAAAGGAGGCATGCAATTTCTGGGACAGAAGATAAACTCAGAAAACTCTATGTCATCTTACAAGGGAAGTCAGTCTGTGCGGAACACGTGAATTTTGATTTCATAGGATAACTGCCACAGCAACTGCAGCAACCTGTTAGCAAATAAACTTTTCATTTATACCTCAGAATTTTTACCCTGCCACAGACTTCAATGATCTATCAAAATCAAATAATAAACTCACACTGTATTACTCCATTCTACAGCATGTAGCAATTCAAGACACATGAAGCAGCTGGGATTGTTTGAAATGAAGACATAAGACAGTACTTTTCAACCTCCCTGTAACACAGCTAATCTTTCAGAATTTATGGTAAGGTGTTCAGAGGGGATGAGTCAAAGAATCACAGAATGGTTTGGATTAGAAAGGACCTTAAAGATCATCTAATTCCAACTCCACTGTCGTGTAGAGGGACACGTCACACTAGACCAGCTTGCTCAGAGTTCCAACCTGGCCTCGAACCCCTCCAGGGATGGGACATCCACAACTGTTCTGGGCAATGAAAGTCACCAATAAAACCCCAACATCCTCTTCAGGAACAACAGTACATAAAGCACAGTTACCATCAGGTACATCATGGAGAGTTAGGGCAAAATAATGGCATCTTGAACTTGCATAGCACATTTCATCTGGGCAACTAAAAGTACTTCCCAGTCACTTTAGTACCAAAAGTATTTCACAGTGTTTTAGGTCCTGCAAAAGTGTTCTGTCTATGGGTTCTCTAAAAGGTGTATTTTTCTTTGCTGAGTTTCCCTTTATATAACTCTTGGTCACCCTCTTTGACCATGGAAGGAAGCAAGATTTCTGTCCCTGAAGGACAAAACAATCCAGGGGAACAGTATCTTCAGTCCAGGGAAACAACATCTTATCCCTAAACTTTTCTGCATGATACAACATATCCCCAGCTTGAGAAAGGACTTCAGTTTTCCAGTAGTCATTTTCTTGGGTTCTTCCATCTCACTCCATTCTTGCTACTACTTTAATGTGAAGCATCAATCTCCAGCTTTTTCTGGAAGCTGTGCAACAGAGAACCAGCTGATTTACATGTCAAGGAAGAGCTTGAGTCTCTTTTGCAGTGGTCAGATATCATATTTAGAGTGCTATTTAAGCTCATATGGATGGGCTGGTAAGCCAAATTACAGCAGCAGCAGAAAATCTTATTGTACAAAAGTTTTTCAACACTCTTTTGAAAAGAATATTTTAATTGAATGATTTTACTGTTACTTGAGAACAAAACGTGCTTAATTTTCCTTAGGAAGCATGTTATCAAACAAAGGCTTCTTTATACTAAAAGGAGTATGATAGATAAATTTGTCAAGTCAAAATAGAAAGTCAAAGGTCTTATGTAGCTCTTCAGACATCTAAAAATCTCTTTCCCATGTCTTTAATGTTATAAAGGCTTCAGGTCCTCTGTTGATAAGGTTAAAGTATTAAAGAGATCAACAAATTTGGGAGGAATGTGTTATAATTTGGCAGAGAGAGAATTATATAACTTGGAGTCTTCAATCCAGAGAACTGGCAAGTTTTGCCATAGGGTGAATATCCTCCTTGCTTTTTCTGAAGTCCAACTACACAATTCCCTGTCTCATTAAAAAAAAAAAAAATAGAAGAGAAAAAAAAATCATACCCGGGGCTATTTAGCTCCCATTTTTTGAAATATCTTTCTTAGTGTTGACAGATATTCAGTATAACTTCTGCTTGTGCTGAGACTGTTGTCATTTATTCCTAAAGCATGAGGATACCTTTCAGTAATAGCTGTGGCTCTCTGAAAATTTTCCAGCACAATATGACAATATCCCATATGGCAATATACTGTGGTCAAAAATTCCTACAGTCCTACTCCAGATGCAGTGGCTACTACAGCTGTAGCTTACTACAGTTTTTACATCCATCTCACACCTGAAAAACCTGTTATGCAGAAAGGGGATAACAAATCTAGAAAACTGAGACACAGTAACTTTGAAGCCTTTTCAGTGGCAGACAGCATGTCCTGGGAAACCACAGGCACAGGGAAAATGCATTCAGAAAACGTCAGTGATAATCCTGTGTTCTCTTCTTTTAATTCATCAATCTTAGGTGCATTTCTGACTTAGAGGGTCAAATATACAGTTTTCAATCTTGCCACTGAGATCAGCTCAGTTGGTTAGAGCTTGGTGATAATTACACCAAGCTTGTGGGTTCAATCTTCATATAGGCCACTCAATGATCCTTTCCAACTCAGAATATTCTGTGATGCTGTGAGTAACACTATCTTGTCAAGTTGCTATTACATTCATTGGCCAGGCTTTGCATTCGATGATTGGCCAGGCTTCGTGTTCTTGACCCTATATTATTACTTGTGGTAATGGTCCCACTTTCTTCCAGACTGAATGTGATATTACCTTATCTTCCTTTGCATTCCTTCTTCTAAAAGTAAGGTGCTCTCTTTTTTCTTCTTTTTTCATGAACATTTTTGATTCATATTCCTGCATTTCATAGAATTATGGAATTGTTTGAGTCAGAAGACATCTGAAAGAATCATTTGGGTCAGAAGATATCTGAAACATCAACTAGTCTAAACCTCCTGTCATGGGCAGAGACACCTCCTACCACATCAGATTGCTCAAATCTCCCCACATGCTGCCCACGCTGCTGCGGATGCATCCCAGAACACATTTGACTTGCTGGACTGCAAGCAGACGTTGCCAAGTCATGTCCATCTTTTCATCCACCAACACCTCAAAGTTCTTCTTAGCAGGGCTGCTCTACATCCATTCTTTGCCCTGTATTTGTGCTCTGGGTCACTTGCAATCCTTTGGCATTCCTGATTTGTGCGTGGGGAGGTGGTGGCTGCTGTTACTCCTGCCCACCACACATGTGCCTCCTCACCTACTCTTGGGCCAGATGCTGGCTCTGGGCATGTCTTGACACTGCCTTGGGATTTCCCCACCTCAGGAATCCCCTTCCCCAAACACCACGACCCCCACTCCACTGTGGGACCCACCTTCTAACGAATCAAGAAAGCTGCAAAAGAATATTTTCCCTAAAAAATACGGTTTTTCCTCATGAAGTACAAATTCCTATTTCAAAAGACAGACAACATTAGATATATTATACATATATTCTTGCTGTGTAACCTGCAATTTAATGTTTTTTTTGAATGATGATCAAAACTACCATGGCATTTGTATTTTGCATTTTTGTTTTCAATAAATATGAGTTTCAGGAAAAGCAAAATCTTTTAGTTATGACCTGACAAACAATTTTAGTATAGGAATGAGTACATATATTAAAAGTTTCATGCTGCTTAAAAATTTTTCAGACCATCAAGATTGTCCCATCTTCTTTAACATTTAAGAACTCAATGAAAAGTAAAGCTAACTGAAATAGTGTTAGATGAAAGAATAAAATTTTGATGACAACTGGAAAAAAAAGAATCAGAATGGAAATTTATCAACTGTGGTAAAAAATATGACAAGTTTTGAAATCCTTTAGTGGCTCCCAGACAAATCATGGCAAACCTAAATTAAGCTGAATAATTTTTAATTCATGTACCACTGTAGGATGCTAAATATGTAAGAAGGTGCAGGTTTGTAACTTTCCTGTGTTTACGAAGATGTTCAAAACCAAACAGCCAACACACAAGACATTGATATAAGAACAGAATAGAAACCAAAACTGCACTTTGTCACACCCTGTGTGCAGCTACAGCTTAGTTATTTAGCAATGGCAATACTTACGAAGAAACTGAAGAAGCATTTATTACAAAGAGTAACCCCCTGATTATTTTAATTTTTTTTCACATTATCTGGAATTAAAATTCAGAGATAGGTAGTTATGATATGGTCTTCCATGGTGTTCAGCTGTGGAAGAAGAAAAATTACTCCTTATGTTGGCTTGTTGGCTTCTGGATTAAATCAAGATGGTTGTTTCATTTTTTTCTAAGTATTATCACTCAGAAATAAACCAGAGATGTTTTTTCAAGGAGACGGAGAAGCAAAACTATTACTTTTTATATATGAACTTAAAAAAACACAACATTGTAATGAAAACCAGCAAGTGGGTCAATAGTGTTGTTCAATATTTCAGACTTTTGTAAGCTTATATATTTTGAAAACCATAAATAATGAGTTTGATTTTATTTTACCACCTCTGCTTTCATTTTGCTCCATGTGTGGAACATCAGAAAGAGGATTAAGCAGCTGTTTTCAAATGTCCACAAGTTAAGTCTCTCCTGTTGTTCGCATATGTCAGTGAAGAGGTTTCTTCAGACCTTTCCACCATAGCAAGTTCAGCATGGTGCAAAAAGAGGTTTTGTGTATGTGCACATGTGTGTGTGTGTGTGCCAAAGTGAAAAGCAAAGTTTTGTGTAGCCTTTCCCCCATCTGGGCAAGCCCAGTGCAGGACGTTGATCTGCTGCACTGATTCTCATTCTTTTAAGCACTGATCAGGGGCCTGGACTCAAAATTTACTTTTTTTTTTTCCTTTCATTTTCATTTTGATTATAATAAAAGGTTGCAGTACAAAGGTAAAATGTTCTGTCCCCACACCTACCAATGGGGAGAGAACTTCTCCTTATGATAGGAATTTCTAGTCCTTAGTAAAGGAGGCAACTGGAGTAAGTTGGTCTATAATCACTGGACTGAGTAATAGTCAAACAGCACCAAATAGCACTACATGCTACCTGAAGAGGGGTGGCTTTTCAGAGGACTTGCAGTGCCATGAAATACTTGAAAGCAACAGTTGCACAGTGGATGAAAATATAAAACCTCTGCATGATGAGTTAGTGTCTAATGATCTTACCTGCGACTTTGTTTTTCCCCACTAGGAAACCACTTCAGCCCTCAAAATCTACAGTTATTGACTTGGCTGAAGTCAAAGCAGATTAGATGGAATTTAGTCTGATAAATAAACCAAATAAGGAAGCTGGGACCATAGAATTTGCTGAAATACTAACTGTTAACTATTGTGGCATGATTTTGCGTTGGCATTTGGAAACAATACAGTGAATTGAAATCCTGACCACCTGCAAAAAATAATTAAAAGAGTGGATGAAATGGTACTTCCACTGAAGTCAGCATATATAGTTTGATCCCAAGTGTGCAGTCTTTTTTTTTTTTTCTTTTCAAAAAAATAGAGGGAAATACTTATTCTTTGAAGTCTATATTCATTACAACTATCTTAAGACATGAAAACTGCTATATATGGTACTAAAAATGCAGTGCAAAGCTACCTAGCTTTGCTGACATTATATTTTGTGCTGAGATTTCTGTTTGATGATTAAAATCCACTGAAATATTTCAAGTGAAACAGTAACGAAGAATATGAAGAATAAGGAAACTTCCACCAAAAGTCACAACAACTACAAGCCCGTATGACCAGCTTTATCAGATCCCCCTAGACCTTTTAAAGCTAAAGCATAAAAAGGTTAAAAGAAAACACAAAAAAGAGGATTGCATATCTGTAGTATCTAAAATTTGACAATGACACATGATTATAATGAATAGTACAATTTAGTATTACATTGTATTGCAGCACTTCAACACTCTTGATACTGATTCTTCTCCAGGTGGGTGATATTGCTGTTCTGCACAACCACCTTACAATTGACAGGACATACATCACAGAATCACAGCAGAGGAGAAGTTGGGAGGTATCTATGGAGGAGGTCCAGGCCAAACACCCCTGATCAAGGCAGCATCTTTTACAGCACACAACTCAGGATCATGTCCAGTCAGACATCATACATCTCCAAGCATGGAGACTCCATGGCCCCTGTGGGCAGCCTGTGACAGTGTTGGAACGCCTTCTGGGTAAAAAAAAAATCTTTTCTCTATTCAAACAGAATTTCCCATATTGGTTTGGTTTTTTTGTTTTTTTTTTTGCTCATTGCATCTTATCCTTTCACTGATCATCACTGAGATGAGCCTGGATCCTTATGAATCTTTTATGATTCATTAGATATATATTCCCCATAGTCATGTTTTCTCCAGACTGAAGAGTTCAAGCTGCCTCAGCACCCTTTTGTTCCCCAGATGCTCTGGCCCATTAATCATCTTTGTGGCTATTTGTTGGACTCACTCCAGTATCTCCAGGTCTCTCTGGAACTAGGGAGCCCAGAACTGGATACAGTATTCCAGGTATGTCTCAGCAGTGCTGAGTAGAGGGGAACAATCACCTCTCTCCCATGCTACTAGGCTTCCTTGCTGCCAGCACACTTTGCTGGCTTAGGGACAGCTTGATGCCCACCAAGTTCTCTCTATCATTTCCCCCCACGTTCTTATTGATATATGGAGTTACTCCTACTCAGGTGCATTGCTTTTTGTTCTGCTTTATTTTTAGCCCATTTCTTCTGCCTGTTGAGGTCACTTTAAATGGCAGCAAAACAAATATATTTTAGCATATACTTGAATATATTTTTGTTGGGGTATAAAAACCCCCAAACAAATGCAACATGATAAATGATAAAATTGCAAAGTTCTCAGTGCAAAGAATTTTGCAGTCTAAGTGGAGAAAACCTAGTGAAGGTAGGTAGAGAGTGCTGTCCTTAATTTGGAGAGAAGGGCGGCTGAAGCACAGAAGTTAAATTGTCACCCTATCTTTAAGAAGGGAGTCTGTGGTAATGATTCCCATGTCCACTCAAATAATCAGATCATTTTTCTGCCTGAATACCTCAAAATAAACAGAACATGCATATCATGCTGTACAATGTGCAATACAAGAAAATTGAGTGAAGTAGACCTTTATCACACAGAAATTAGGACAAATTATCAAAGACAAAACATTAGTAGCTCTCTTGCAAAAATGGCAAATTAATTCAACATAGTGATCCTACAACTGTTTTCGCTATTTGAAAATCCAAACAGAGTTCAAAAGCTAAACATTAACTTTTTTTTTCATACAGCAAGCAGTACTCTGTGAGCAATTACACAAACAGCTCTTAAGGTGCAAAAGAAAAAACATGTTCACAAAAACTTCAGTTTCGTTTCTGATACCAAGTTCTTACGTTAACCTATACCTCAGTTCATTATTGTTTAGAATACAATCAGGACAAAATTTTTTAGGTATTGTCAGGCCTTTTAACTGCTCTTGGAAAAATCTCTGTTTGACACTGTATTTATCAAAATCATGATACATATTAGTCCTCACTCTGTACAATAACACTTATATAACACTGGGAAACATTAATCTCATCTCCATTGTGTATACAAAACATGTATATTTAATATTACTTAAGTAATGGCACAACCTTTTATACACAAATTTTATGAACTTACAGAAAAAAAGATATTCTGAAAGGAATATTTATTGCCTGTTTCTAATCTTTCCAATGTTACATGAAAATGAGGCTCTTTGGATCTTAAAAGCTGAATCTCCTATATCTCAAATTTGTTTTTTCATCTTGTATCTAAACTTTTCATAAGCACATTTCTTATCAGCTGAACACATGCACAAACAGGACAGGATTTTATATTCTATTATGCATACACATCATCAGTATCCTGAAATCAAATGGCCAAGTATATATTTATAACAATATATACACACACCAGGGAATTTCTTTATAGATGAGTGAAATAAAAAACCCTCTCATAGAAGAATGCAGTATGGTGTTTAAAGATATATTTGCAAATTTAACAAAATTTTAGATTGTACTGGGCTGCACGGAGGGTTTGTGAAAATGATAATTTCTGGTTTTCCATAAAATTTTACACCAAAACACTGCAGCTGACATTCGTATCAGAAACAAGCTGTGCTCTGCTCTTGTCAATTAAAGCCTAAAAGACGTGGCAGTCCTCTTATGACTGATTTAATTTGGTATTAGCTGGTGGGATATTTCTATGCCTTTTTAACAGAAAGCAAAACAACACCTGACACAAGTTTAAAAGACATAAACTTGGCAGCTGAGGGATTCCTGCAGGACATCCTCCCCTGCCCTTGGGCAAGGGCACCTTCCCCAGCCAGCCATCCCTGCGCCTCAGGACAAGGACCGAGACAGACACAGCAAACCAAGGGACCCTGTTGTTCACAGGTCAGTGTGACTCCTGCATTACAGTCTATGAGGAGTCAGGCCAGTCACTTCACACACTTGAAGATGTAAGACATAGCTGTATTTAAGTAGAAGAAGTAACAAAGTAGGAGACTAAAGAAAATAAGCCAAGCAAATGCAGGATGAAATGAGATGCATTTTTGCACATTCCCTCCCCCAAAGCCAAGCTCCTGTGCTGAGCCTTCTGCTGTTACAAAGGTATTCCCTGCTGCCAGGCCTCCACACAGGAGAGAGATAAGAGATAGGATACAGTGGAGTGAAAGAGGCAGATAATTCACCTGACAGTCGGCTCTCATCAAATAGCATAATTAATCTACCTTAGTAACTGCCCCTAATGAGGATAAGGTATCAAAAATTATTCTTCTGAAGCAAACAAGGACACAGGAAATGAAAACAATTTTAATCTGAATCTGAGCCCACTGCTGTCAAAATATATTTGATTATCTCTCAGCAGAAGCCAGAACTTCTGGAAGGTGTCAGTAGCCAAAGGAAAAGCAGGATAACCAGAATCTTGTAGAGACTGGATAAATAAAAATGTTTTTTAGTAGGTAGTGAAACTTATATTAAGCAGGAGGAAAAAAAATAAATTATTCTGTGCTGAAATATGTCTCCATCTTATTACAATCTTTGTCTCCCCAAATAAAATTCTCCAGTAGGCAGAATCTTCAGTTCTAATCTGACTGAGTCAATGACTCAGTGTGACCTTGGGCTAATCACTTGACCTTCATCTGAAGAAGTCAAGCCAGCTAGAAAATTGTGTGAAAATATCTCACAGCTGAAAAACAGATTCTGTACCTAAAACAAGGTTTTCTTTAGGAAAAAAAAAAAATGCACTGCAGGGAAGAAGAAAAATTATTATTTATCTTGATCTCTGGGTTAGAAGGCCAAACCAATAATTTCCAGTGTTCACTCTATAATGATACAATTCTTGCCTCATAAATACCATGACACTGTGTAAGATACATATAAATAAATTGTCTGCAGTTACTTTTCAAGCAAAGTTGATTCACATGCATGAAGTTTTAAAGAATTCTGTCAGTTCAACTTTTCAACATTTAAAAAATCAATGTCCTCAATGTCTGCAACAACCTTGCAGAAGAAAGGAAAAAAGTTGAAGCTTATTAAAATCTATGTAGTTCACAGCAAGGTTCCAAGCACTTTCCCATTTCAAACCAGTGAGGTTCAAATGAGAATATACAGTTCAAACAAAGTATCATTGAAACCAGAAAAAAATTTAACTCAAAAAAAAATTCCTTTAATGTGTTCATTAAAGAGTTGGAAATAATATGTAATGTATGCAAGATTATCTACTCATCAGTTGTTATCAATTATTGAATTTTCTGGTTGAAAAAAAGCTAGGTTTTTAACATATTTTGTTCCAAATAAGATCTGAAAGTTTAATATTTCAATCTCTGAGTGAAAAATCTAATGTAAACGGATTTGTAAATTGTCTGAGATTACAATAATTAAGTAAAAGGGTAAAAACATTGTCATAGAAAACAAATAATATTTCAAATATGCATAGGAGATAGAAAACATAGGCAATAGTTCTTGATCTTTTATTTTCTTCCTTCATCTGCCATATTCTTTCATTTGGCAGTAAAAAAAAAAAGGCAGAAAAAGTTTTAAATAAATAAACAAAAGAGTGTTATTTTAAAAATTCAAACATGAAGTATGTAATACCCATAAAACAAGAAGACTCATTTTTATAATGTGGCCCTGAAATGAAACATTTCAATTTCTGACACTTTAATTTCTGAAAGTATGGTAGTTAAATGCATTTCCATTTTCTTGTGCTGCTGTGGGTGCAGGTATGTGGCTAGATTATATTTCTTTCTAACAAGGGCAATTCAGCCACTAAAATCTATAATAAAAATACATAAGATTTGTCCTCATGGCAGGCAAGTTTGTTGAGGTGGAGGGAAAACAAAAAGAAAAAGTGCTGCTGAAAAAGGGTGAGAATTTTCAATTTGCCTTGGGTATACAGAATAGTTGAAAACAAAACATCAAAACTTCAAAGTTTTAGAAGAGAAGTCACTATGAACAATATCCCAGGAGAAATATTTGGGAATTCTACTTGTACCACCAATAGAAATTGTAACTCAGAAATTGCAGGTAAGTGTAGAAATTCTGTCTAAGGCAGTCTAAGGGAACTGCTAAAACATCCCTGGCTAAACCATCTGGAAATTTGCATGGAATTGATGAAAGATGGCAAAGAAAGTCAAGTGTTATTTAAGGTGATCTTAGGTGGGATGTAAATATTGTCATTCACCCACTGCATTCATTCCTGTATAGGTTGAAGATAAATGGCTTGGTGACACTTTTTGAGCAAACAGCCTCATACTCCTGGCTCGCTGACACTGGGGTGCTTTACACTTCTAGAAGTTCGCTTTTGTTCAAGTGCAAGGTTCTGCTTTCCCTGAAGTCAATGTCAATGACTATGACATGAGAAGAGCCATATCCATGAGCAGAAAAGGAATATGCTCTTCACACAAGTTTTGTAGGACAAGTCTAGAAGTGTAAATAGGTCTCTCAAATAGTTTGGTTTAAAGTTTTAATATTAATTTTATCCGAGAAGTAATTTGTTGAATTAATGTATAATATGAAGTATTGGCTAGTCTTACTGAGATTTATTGACCATAGCAGTCTAAGATTTACAAAGGCTTTCCCTCCCTCAATAATAATCTCTTACTATCAGCAGTAAATCTCTATGTTGGACTCCTAAGAAGTCAATATCTAGATATTAATCACGGATAAAGTAGTTTGAATCATATACATTTCTCCTACCTTCATTTGACAGCTAAGCAGCTGATTCTGCCCTGATTATATAAAGTGGAAAAACTACGGTCCTTTAAATTTTCTTTTAAGAATAAGGAAAATTATTTCAACTAGTTTTATTTATGTTTTATTTAAAGAAACATAATTCAAGTGTTACTGTTTTGAAGGAATATGCGTCATTAAATGCAAGAGGCTACTTTAACATTTTAAAGAGATAACTTTCATTACAAAGTAGGAGTTATTTACAGCTTGTCTTGCCCTCTATGCAATATGAAATGGAATGGTGTGCATACTAAGAAGCAAAAAATTCTGCAATATGCTCTCAGTACCTTATCAACTAAGTCTTATCAGAAAAGTTGATTTTGTACATATAAATCCACTGAATATTACTTGCCACTTTTCCTATACATTGAAAAAGAGTGATTACATCTTGATTAATATTTCTATAATTTTATTCCATCTGTCAGATATATTCACAGGACACTATTAAATAGAAAATTGTAAGTTTGACCCCAAGACACTAATTTGAATTCCAAATGGATGCCCTGAGGTATTTAAAAGACATTTTATGTGTGATCTTTAAGACCTGAAATGCTCTGTAAGTTTTCATACCAGTGGTGGCTCAACTAACATGCACACACTTCTGTGTGTCCCTATGTGCCAAGGAGCTAAACATCCGCTTAGTCCTTCCTTTCTGTTGTGATGTTTGGAAAAACATGTTAAAAAAATTTGGGTTTATCTGAACAAAAGGGAAATCTAAGAAATGTCTGCTGCGAATCAAAGTTGTGGGGCAGCAGTGTTTCTGCTGTCACTGCCAAGAACTAGACTACTTTTGCTTGCTCAACAGGTATTTTTTTGTCCTCTCTCTAGTCACTGCAGCTCGGGATGTGTTATCTTCTGGCCTTCATCTGACTTACAAAACACATTGTTTCTTGTGCTGCTGCACAAATGTAAGTCCAGCCTTCATTGGCTAAGCTGCACCCCAAAGCACCAGTGTCAGACCATCTAATCTCATTCCCAACAGTTTTTTCCAGGTGTTATTTGTAAAGCAAGAAGCACCTTCTAGTCCCTGTGCTAATGCATGACTCTTCTGGCTTGGTATTAGTACAAAGTAACAAGCCTTGATTTTCATGGAAGAGAAAAAAGATTGATATATTCACAACTAGTTATGAAAACCAACACAGTAAGGCTTTCATGCTCTGTGAGTAGGAAAGCGATCACAAATACAGAAAATAATGGGTTATATTATTGTGTCTTAATTCTGTAGAGCAGTCCCTATTTTCTCCACAAGTATTTGATATTCCATGTCAATAGTTGGTACTTTCAAGCCATGTGCTTCAGCAAGGTGTTTAAGCAGGTTTAGATCTTCAGGTAGGTAAATTTAGATGGAAATTCCCATGTATTTAAATTTGTTTTACAGAATTAGATGACTCTTTACATATGATTCTTCAGGTAGTCAAGTAGCTTGAGGAAATTTTGATAAAAATAAACTGAAAGAATGAAATCAATATAGCTAATCCAGTTGAAGACAGCAGAAAAAATAGTTTATTCTGTAAGTAACAGAAGAACATCTCCACAGAATCTTATTGTTGTCATATCTGCCATTCTGCCATAAAACAGTGAATAGCAGTTAATTTTTCACTGTTCAAAGCCTACCTTATGTGGCTGCTTTTATTTATGTCTGTTTATTATCATCACTTATCTTTCACCACAGAAGATGGATGCTATCAGGAAATCACTTGGAAAGGATCAATTGACTAAGAATTAAAAAAAAAAAAAAAAAGGTTTGAACCATTTGAAGACAGAGAAAATAGTTTGAAAATCAGAAGCCACGCTTATCATCTTTTGCAGGGGGAAGAATATGTCTCCAAATTGTGAGGCTAGTCTACAGTCCATGATTATTCCTCAGTTTTAACTGATGTTAAAGACAACCCTTGAGTAATTTTTCAACCCTCCCAATTGCTGCTGTTTCCACCAGGAAGCAGTGATCTATTGTTTGTCACTCACTTCTATCACTTTTAGTTAGAGTAAAGCTTGTGGTCTTTGGCAGATACCAAATCCCAGCCAGTGCTGAACTGGCAGCATGTGTCCACTGTCTTTGATCACAGGAACAAATCTCAGCATCTGAGACAATAGACTTGTTCAAAAAAATTCCAGAAGTGGTATAGCCTTATGGCCAAGGTCTCAGTTGGTCCTCATGTGTCGGGGACCAAACCACTGCTTTAAGAGCAGTAAAAAAAAAGACAAAACAAAACCACTTTGTTCATTTGACATTAAAAAATACATTTATTAAAAAGGGTTTTGTTGCAGACTTATGTGACATTGGTCTAACATTACAAAATTGTCTTCCAGGGAAAGTAAGGATCACCTTGTGACCTTCCCCTCATGATGCATTCACTCTGTGCTCTGCTTTCTTGATTGTGCTGGCCAAGCTATTGTTTCTTTGGATATCTTTCAAAATCAAACACACCAGGCTCTCATTTTCAAACAAGGAAAAGACAAAACAGCAAACATAAAACAGATGTTAGCCTTTTGTTTAATTAATTTCACAGACACACTAAGACTTTGGTATAAGAACCTTCACAAGACTTCCAGACTACACAGTTACTAATGAGTCTAATTTTATGTTACCTTAAAAAATAACTGGTTTTAGAAGTGCTGCACAGAACAATATACTCCTTTTATCCATGCCCTTCAATCAAAAAAGTCCAGGAAATAAAGTAAATGGAATTGAGACATCAGAAGCTTCATGGCCTCTGTACCAATTTAAAAGCTATTGAGAAGTTCATGCATTTTCACATTATGCCATGGTGTCATTTGTCTTTGTTTGGCATCAATTCTCCAGTAAGCTTCTCCTTTCACCATCTAAATGGCTCTGATGCTGTATTAGCACAGGGGACTAAACAGAAGCAGCTCTGTAGTACTACCCATGCATTTAAAAGCACTACCTATTTCAGTTGATGTCAAAGGAGCTTTCCCACTATCAAACTAAAACAGGATCTGAGCATAATAGATAGCTGGATTCCACTTGCAGTGACTAGAAATAAATCTACAACAATGCCATTACCAATACATTTTACTCAAATGCCTCTCAAAAGAGAGTTTTGTTCTGCTTCTCCTATGTTTTAATTTATTTGTAGTAGTGAAAAATGTGGTTATAAGAATTTTCTATGGACAGGACCACTGAAAGGAAAGGTACATTTGAAACTTTAAAATCCATTCATATATAGGTTTTTCTTCTCAATTTATTGTGATAAGATTGATTTCCTGAGGTGGAAGATGTAATTAAAAATTAAACCACTAATAATTAAATCATCCATAGGTGATCCCATAGAGATGGAAGATTTTTGTCAGTTTTTGCTCCTTTTTTCTGACCACAGTTTTTTTGTTAATCATAGTGAAAAAAGAGAAGGTACACATCATACCTTTCAAATACAAATGTTGAATTCACCTTTTAATTTTGAGGTGTATTCTCACGTGGTGCAAATATGAAAATCCTACTAACACTCACCTGATTGCTGCACCCTTCTGGACAGCAGGGTAGATTTGTTGCATGATTAAGTATATGTAAGGTTAGGGTCAGCACAGTTTTAAAGGTCTAGAAACTTCATTAAAAGAAATCCATCATTAAAAGAACAAAATCATTATATTTGCATTGAAATTTTCTTCAATCAAATTTAAGTTTGATTTCATTGAAAAGCTTATTTCCTTCAGCCAACCAGTGTCAGCATTATTAACAACAGTGTTTATAGGGGACAGACTTACTACAATGACAAATTATCTCATTTACAGCAGAGTCCAGCAGTTCCCTTACTATAGAAGATACAAATTATGCCAATTATTCATCACTTTCTTATAATACCTTCCTGACACACAATATAAATTTGCTCATAAAAAATATGATTCTCCTCCACTTCACCCCTCCACATTTCATTGAGAAGGTGGCATGACTGTGGGTAATGGTCATGGGTGCTAGCTTTTGCAGCTTCACTGTTCATATTATAAGTAAAGAAGGGAATTAGAGCTGTGTCTGAGCAACCTATAAAATCTGAATATTAATATTTCAGCACTGGTTAATGTCATTCAGAGAAATGCAAATTTTCCAGAAAGGTCTGTATCCTGAAACTCACTCCTGATGCCAACAGAATTTTACACTTATACTGAAAAGTCAATGTATACAATTAAACATGGTTCTCATTTCCTGAAATAGTGCAATGGTCTACCTAAACCTCAAAATATCTATCCCAAACAAATCATATTACTTCAATGGTTGTTGTGGGTTGAGTGGAATTCAGGGAATTTCTCAGGATGTTGAGTTTTTAAGTAGATGTTTCCGGCTTTCTCTGTACCTGTGTCTTCCACAAGATAGGAAGAAGGAGCAAGTACTTCTAGCTGCTCTAATCTGGAGGCATACAACTTGTAAATAAGTAAGGCAGCACCAAAACACAAAGAACCATAATGATTCTGTTCTTCTGACAGCAATGATATTTTCTCTGAAACAAAATACAAGAAAAATACAAGCTGTGGACACTGCAACCTTGAAAACATTCAAGGCCAGGATGGATGGGGCTCTGAGCAACCTGATCTGGTGGAAGGTGTCCCTGCCTATGTCAGAGGGCTTGGAATTTGGTGATCTTTAAGGT
>WAAE01020306.1:0-23949 GCA_013400495.1 Nicator chloris | reverse complement strand
CATTTAAAACTACAATACAATAAAAAAGTTTTAAAACAATCACTTGCAGTGATTTTGGAATTATATATACTATATTTGGCTTCAGCAAGTAATTGTTGTCAATGAATTTCATAAATGAGTATGTTTAATGTGTCTAATGTGTTAAGGCAAGTAAAAGCTAAAGCAAAGAGTAGTTACATGAATAATCTGCTTTGCTTTATTTTATAAGCCAATATAACTTCTTGCATGTTTTTCCTGACCTCCAAGGCCATCTTCATTTCAGTGCATGGTTCCACTTGTTTAGTATGTAAAAACTGTAATTCTTATTATTTCTTTTCCTTACTAATCCAAAAAAAAAACCACCCCAAACAAAAATGGTAATAGCCTGACTGACATGATTTTTTTGTGTGTGTTTTTGTCATCAGCTCTTGTAGTAGCAACATCTGCAGCCAGGTCCTGTGAAGGGATCCTCAGAGTGAGAATCTTCTCCATTTCTGATCCTGATGTCTCAGAGGAATGGAACTATTATGGGAATGGGAATCTTGCAAGTAGGTAGAAACACCCTCAGTGCAGTCTGGTTTGTATTCAAAAGCTGTATCTGTTCAAGAAACATCAGGGAAACGAACATCTGGATCCCCAAGAAGGGGTGCATACCTCCAACTAGATGATGACTGAAATACTAGTGGTTAACATCCCAACAGACACAACGTCTCTGAGTGGGTAGTGGATAAAAGTCAAGGTGTTTTCCAGGAGAAAATGAATTTTGAAAGGTGTAACCTACTGCCATGTCCTTAGCATTGGATGGCATTATTCCTGAGGAGGCCACAAGGTTAGCAATGAGAATTCACTGTACGGAAATCTCTCTCTCGGCAGCAGGCAAAGGAGGGAAAATGTTGTCCACACACTTTAACTTTCAGAGATCTGTTCTTTTCTATTCCCTTTGTGAATCCATTATTTATGAGTATAAATGTTTTACTCCTAAAGAATTTCCTTACCACCTCCACAGCAATATAACTATACACTGGGATATGTATTTCCGAACCCGTTTGGCAGATATCACAAAACTGTGTGTTAAGCTATTTAATGGCTTTTCACAAGAAAACAGAATCTCATCTTCACTACAATGCTCAGGGACAAATATTTTGAGCCTCGATGTCCTGGAGTTCCCACAGTTCCCAGTAATGTAGGGGAGAGGTAAGCAATCTCCTCTGAAAATAACAACACCATTTAGCCTGGATTTGCATAGGGAGAAAACTGCTGTTCATAACATTCAAGCATAATTACCTACCCACAAGTTTAAAAAGAGTTGACAGTCTGAACTCCTCTGAATGATGGTACTTCAAAAGCTCAACTGAAGAGGCTGAAATGTGGATGAAGTATCCTGGTTTTGCAAATGACTCAAAGGAACTGTATCCCGAAAGCCACGTATTCTTGTGAATGACAAATGTAGATCTGTTGTGAAAATCTTCTGATTTTTTCCATTTAGAAACAACAAGAGTATTATTGGAGACCAGCTGAAGAAAATAATTTGGTCTCTCAGCTGTTTCAAATGAAATCAAGCTGGAATCTGAAAAAAAACAAAACAGAAGAGAGCAGACCGAACTTATTTATTTGCTGATATATACATAATAAACCAAGTTCATTCTGATGTACCACTACTAATACTAGTAACATGAGGAATGAAAATTGACTTTGGCCAGTGAAAACAGCCTGAATCTTGTAAGAAAATATACTATGTATGGATTGCAGAGTGCTAGATTGTGATGGTTATTTAGTTTTCTAAATACTCTACAGATTCCAAAAGGAATACAAAGAGATTGAGACATCTACCCACACCAGGATAAAAGAACATAGCCCTGCAGTCAAGCAGAACTTAATTTACAGTCTTTACTAAGACATTTATTTAATAAAAACTTTAACTCCATCTTTAGCTTTAGAAGTAACATTTGCCATCAAGAATGGATAGCTTAAAAGCTCAGTCTTTCATTAAAAATAAATTAAAAAACCAGCATTTTGCATTCAGCTCTCTAGCTCTCCCTCTAAGAACGTTACAGCAAAGTCTTTTTTCTGGCAAATGTTCCCTCATGATACCTTACCCTGCAGTACTTCTGATTTCAAGCAGCCTCTGTACAGGCAATTGCAGGGCATCAGATCTTGAGCCTGTTACAGGCATCTGTTGCTCACAGAATTACTTCATTCTATTTTGCTGTAAACTCTGCTAGTCTCTTGAAAACAGCCATTAATCTACTGTAAAATCAACTAACCCTCCAGGACTGGGTAGCATTTCTCAAAAAAAAAAAAAAAGCTTAGAAAACAAATGATCTCTATTAAAAGGATATAGTATCACATTCTGGTATAACACTTCTGGAAGGCCACCTTGTTTCTGAGCATAAAAGCTTCAGATATTCTGAAAAACCTAGCAGTAGCAGTGAATGACTTTTTATGAATTGTCTGTAGCAAGCAGCTCTTGGATAAGTAACAAAGGACTGTCAGTGTGATTTTTAACACCTGCTGTACAGCCAATACGTGCATTAATGTCCCAAACTCTCCATTATCCAGGAACTACCTGAAACTGGTAAGACATGCATTTTGCTGAGGTACCAGAGTCAAGAATGTCCTACAACGATACATCTTATTGATTGTACAAATTCCTCATGACCAAATGATGAAATGCCATTTGCTCAAACTGGACCATAAGGCACAAATTCTATCTGCCAGGTTACATTCTGAGCAAGAGATTTTTATAGAGAAATAGAACAGTAGGACTGATCTTCTCTTTCCAAACATAAATTGAACGCAATGTACAAGTGCCTCAAAACTATGACTAATAAAAGCAATCTGTCCGCAGCCACTCTGTTACAGGAGCTCTTGTGTCAGTTCTACAGACAGCAGTATTAGTAATCAAATGCTTATCATTTCTTACGTGACCCACATCCCTCCTTCGATTACACAAAGACAGCCACCTTCAGGCTGCCCAAAGAGCTCATCAGGGGACTCTGGTCAGTAAAACCATTGATACTCCAGTGCTCTGTGGGCATCGAAGCTGTGTATGCAGACAACTTTAGCATTTAATTAATGTCACAAATGCTGGATATACTCTTGTAGGCTTTCTGCACATGTCTGAAGGTATTCAACACATCTTTCACCTGATGAAGAAGAAAGTTTCCTTCAGGGGAAACTTAAGTTGGGGCCCAAAGGAGACAAATTTGCAGCACTCACCCCTACAGAGCTCAGTTAGTGCCAAAGGGCATCTGTGTGTGTGTGGGCAGACAATGAGTGATGGTGGCAGAGCGAGGGAAGAAGGGAGCACTTTTCTTGCAACATTTCTCTCCCATTCTTTCCTACTTCCACCAGAAGGGAGGTAAAGGGAGCAACACACATGGAGTACTGGGCTGCAATACCAGTTTGGTGCTTCTGAAGGCTGGGGTGTGGGGAGGCAGTTGCTTTTGAACTGTTTACAAAGCTACAATCTAAAATCCACCGAAGAAAATTTTGGCAGACAGTAAAGGGCACATTCAACTGACTGATAAAGTAAAGGTTTTCTTTGTTTTTTTTTTTTAACCCAGGTCTATTCTTAAAGACAAGGGCAGAGTTTGCTCTGTTTATTTCAGATGCTAGGTTATTATGACTTTACCGTGTGCTCTGGGTTTATAAAGTCCTGAAGTCAGCATAAAGCTCACTACATGCCCAGGAACATCATCATCTTCTTTCACAGGGAAAACAACACCGTCCACCAATTTTGCTGCCATTACAAGTTTTCCATCCAAATAGCTGACCAGTTTGTATGGGCCTTTTCCCAGAGCTGTGGAGAGAAAAAAAGAATTATTTTTCATGCCAAGTGTCACAAAGGCTTGAGCTCAAAACATTAGGGCAGAGCACATGAAGAAAACCACATCTCACCGTTCTGGAAACAGATCTAGGTGCCATGCACTAAACTTGAATGAAAACCAAAACAAACCTTTTTTACAAAATACATGTTTTAGAAAAACCATCAAGACAACCTACTTTCAGTTTTCATGACTCATGCTGAGCTTCTCCTTTCTGTCCCTCTCATATGCTTTGGTTTCATTATCACTTTATTGAAGTTAGCTGACTCCTTGGTTATTTGATTTAGAATCCTTCTAAAGTATTTATTTGTATGGTCGAACTGATTATACACTTCTCATTACTCTTTAAAATCTATTTCATTAATGTCCAAAGCATGAGGCATATAGCAGAGAATAAAAGTTTGTTGTCAACAAGCATAAAAAAAATCAGAAGTAAGACAGGAAGAAATCAGCATCATAAGCAAAGAACGGTCATATTTTATCTCTAAGTAAAAAAAAGCCAAAAACATGCACAGGTATTTTACAAACCTTAAAATGCCACGCCTCATTTAGATCAAACTGTACTGCAGAAAAATAGAGTTGATTTTTAAATGTTGGAAACTATTTTTGTTACATTTTCTGTTAAAATAAGGCATTTTATGCCTACCTGAGCAATTTACCTCATTACCATTTTACCTACAAGCCAGGACATGGCAAGCATACATCTGAGATAACTGCAGATATCAGCTGGGCAGTTAATAGCATTGACTCTTAAAGTCTGTTCCAACAGGTTAAAAGTTTGAACTGCAATTTGCAGCCTGCCTTCATACTCTGGTTCTCCAAAACCTTAAAACTTATTAAGCATTAAGAAATCCTAAGCATTACAAGTAGAGCTTTAGATTCTAATGGCATGAAAAGGTAGCCTGTTAGGACAAAAGTCCTTGCCCACCTAAATATGTACAAAGATAGCTCTTTACCTTCGGCATAGGGAATCGAAAAAACATGTTTTAAACTAATACTTAAAATACCCAGTGCTCTGGAAATATCCTTATATGTTTAAGTATCCCATCTCAGGCCCATCCAAAAGTTGAGAGACCACAGCCACCAGCTGAGGATTTTCCCTGACCAAAGACAAAAGGCTTCTGCTTCTAGTAGGACTGGAACTATTTCACTCTGGATTCATCACAAAGTTACACAGGGAAAACCTCTTTCTGGTCTAAGACGATTTCTAAACCTTCCTGTCTCCAAAACTAAGTAATTCTGGGTCACCCTATTATAAATTACATAGACAAGAAAATATTCAGCATGGAGATTTTTTTTTTTTTGCCCACTGACAGCTCTGAAACATTGTATGTTGAATACTGATGAGCTGGATTAGCAAAGAGCACAAAAATAAAAAGTAAGTAGTATACAATAACCATGTTTACTGCAAGGCTGGTTATGTGCACAAATTTCCACTATTTCCACTAACTTCTTTCAGTGAGAATTCAGTAACAAATAAAGGTAATAACTTAAAATAATAACTTAATAACTTAAAAAGTAATACTTAAAAGTATGTGTTATCATCTAGCTTCACTATCACCACAGATGTTAGAGGCACCCCACTTTCAGTCTACCTGCACTAAGACTGTCTGCTATCAGGCCGTATTTGTTCTATGAAACAAACAAACCAAAAAGAAAATTTAAAACCTTCCATCACCTCTTATATTCAACTATATTTAAATTAATTTAAAGTCTTGAATGGTGATTTAGATAAAATCCCCATGCATTAGTGATTTGACTCAACTCAATTTTCTCAGGAGTCAGTGTATGAGCAAAGGCAAATGTCTTGGCTGTATTCCTTGGGCACAGTGAATAAGTCTGTCCTAATTTAAACTTGGTCCCTTTCTGAGACCTTTCCAGGAGTGACTTGCTGCAATATCGATCTGAAGACCAAAATACTCCATGCCATGGACAGACTGGCTTCCACATGACCTTGACAAAGAGTTACAGCACAAATAGCAGGAGCCCTGAGCCTTCCTTAGCCCAGGCTGGCTTGGGTGGCACATCTACCTGTGCAGACATGGGCAGGGTAACATGAAAATAGTCTGAATAAGGATTCCAGGGCTAACACAGCACTACAGCACCCAGTGCAGGTTCAAGGTACGGTCTAGCACCTTCTCCAAGGTTTGCACCCCTCGCTGGCTGCCACTCTAATGCAGCAGCACTGCTGGCCACTCAGGGACTTGAAGCTAGGTCAGACAGAGCTAAAAGGAGTGTTACTCCCTATCTGGGGACAAGAAGTTGTCATAGCTTAAGAGCTACCTCCCTCTGGAGGCTGCACAGGAGCCTGTGAGTGATTTAACAACCCACTGGGGTCTGTTCACCTCTGAACTGCACTGCACCTTAAGCAAGTAGTGCCACTAGCGCTTTCCAGTTGATATGCTGTTAATTACTTAAGGATTTAGTTGTTTAATCATCATCTGTCACTGCAAAGAAAATTAGTTAGACACATGTTCTTGGGAGAGGTCCAGGAATAAAAAGTATTATGAAATTAAAAGCCTTTGAAAAAGCAAAATAAAAGAGCAAAACAGAATCTTGGCTAGTTAAACAAATTAACATTCGCAAATGTTTTCATTAACACAATTGTTTTCATACAAAGATTCTAAGACTTAAATTATAAAACCCCAAGATGCTATTGATATTTTGTCACTTCCTTTAGAACTCACCTTTGTTGAAATATTCACAATCATAAGCTAAAAAAAGAAAAAAAAAATGCAGTTACAGTCGTTCCATAGATAAACAGGTTTTCTATTCCCCTTTATGATTAAGATGTGAGCCAAATGCTTGGCCAAATCAGATCATACACAAACATTTATTAAAAGATTATGGCCAGATATTTACTCCACTTTAGATAAAATACCTATTTAAACTACACAGATTTAAAGAAAGCATTGCTTCCCAGCAGGAAATACTAAGCTTACATACCTACAGCTGTCTTTTTGTGACCTCTAGTGGCTAGGATTAAGCTTCACATTAAAACACACCTTTTCCATCAAAAGTTAAGAGTAACCCCCTCACTCTGTGACCAGTTTGCTGTGTGACCCTGAGCAAGCTGAATACTCTCTCTGTGCAAATGTAAAGCTAGAAAAATGCTTGTTTCCTTCCATTCTTTGCATCTCCCCTTCCTTTATCACATCTTTGGGGAAATGACAGCCTCCTGTTAGGCATTTCCACCAGGGGTTAGAGAAAAAGGTCTCAGGTTTTTTTTTGTAAGTTCTAAGAACTGTTGGAGAGGAATACTAAGGTAATGACTTTGTCCTGCTTAAAAACTTGTTTGTTTTTCTTCAGAAGGCCTTTATATTTCACACTTGCTCTGGGGGCTCTAATAAGACATGTATGTTTACTAGATCTCATTAAGAAGTAAAGTTCTCCTGAAGATGAAAATCACTTGAGCTGTTAACTTCGCACCTTTGGTTTGAGGGATGCATTCTGCTCCCTAATATAGACTTCCCACGACTTCTCCTTTTACATCATAGGACAAGGGATTCAAAGTAGAAAAGTACCACTCACAAACACAGAAAAAGCACATAATCCAGCTGGACCAGAATGAAGTTGGAGTGAGAGGCACCAACTCCTCTTCCTACCAGTGAGGCTTAGGTTCAATTCAGGGCCCCAGGTAGCCTGGTGTGACTGATTTCTCAGGTCTGGCTCCCATGAATGCAGGGCAGTGGCAGCCCTTGGCAATAGTGGTTAAACAAACTTACGGCACACTCTGGGAGACCTCCAGTCTACAGCAACTCCGTGCTGGCAGCACTGATGGGCATATGCTGAGACACTTGTACAGAAACACTCACAGTCACCACCTTGGTTGCAACCACAAGTGTCTGTCAAGCAGTTGGAGTAAAACCAGGTGACATCAATCTGGAAATGAAAATTATCGCTTATCAAAACCACTCCTATAGAAACTGCCAACCAACACCTTGACACAAAGCTATGGCTCTTTCAAAAGGCAATATATCAAACTTGGAAGGACTAAAGCTTTCATTCTCAATGCTTCCTGAAATATGAGAAAAAAATGTTCATTGGAAAACATCATAAAAATCTCGTCCAGCTCTTAGCAACACAATTAAATCAATGACCCATTAGGAACACACAGGTTAAGATATTGATGTGGGCTTCTGTTTTGCAACATTTAAGCCCTAATAAACTGTAAAAAATCTTATGAAATAGAAGGCTAAACTGATCACAAATCAGTAAACCTCAGAAATTTTAAGGAAGTCAGATACACATAAAATGTAAGAAATCAAAGTAGATGGAAAGCTCTTCTTTACATGTGAGTAGTTCACATTCTATTCATATTATCAGACAATTTCACACAAGAATTTGTAATTTTTCCTTACAGTATCTTCAAGTCTTAAGCGACAAAATTTCAAAGAAAACTGTCAATGTTAATTTACTTATGGAAATGTTACACATTTTACACAGACTTACATTTAATTTTCCTACGAATGAGTTCTTCCCACCTGACACTGCCCATTTAATACATTTATTTATATATGCATGAAAAATGTGTCTGCCATGTAACACATCTCATGAAAAGCAAGGAAGCGGTTATGCTTACACAAATAATACTTGTGATTAAGAAGAAAATACCCTAAATTGGGTGTATTTTTGTCTTCATTAATTACAAAGTGCTTCATGTTGAAGAGCAGTATTTCTCTCTGGTGCTATGTTCGCTTTCACCTGATTATATACAGGACTACAACTCACCACTGGGTGGCAAGCTTCAAATGCTTCACTTAGCAGTATCCCGCACTCCTTCTTGGCAAATGGCTCTCTAAGGGGGTTCAAACTGCATGGATTTCGAATGTCAGAGCTGTCAACACACTAAACCGGGAAGCAAAAGGAAGGTGAGAAATCTTTTTCATGACCACTTTGTGTTTCGAACTTGCAATGTGTATTTTTGTGCTTTTTATTCTTTTAGGGAGATGCAAAACGTGAGACAAATGCACCACGTATGAAACTAAAGCAGGACTAAGATATAGAATTAAAAGCTAATGCTAATGCAGAAGAAGAGGAAAATCACACAACTTGAAGAAATGTTTCGCTGGTCTGAAAGCAGCAGGAAAACACACACATACTTATAGGTCTAAGCAGAGGTGCCAGAGAGGCCCAGCCTGCAGTGCTCACACCTGAACAGTCTCCCTTACAGACATAACAAATGTGCATTAGGAGTGTCAGAAATCAGATGTTTTTACCCTAACTACTTGGAAGGTACATTTCTATGAACACCACTAGAAACACGACCTTAGAAAAAGTTATATTTCTAACTTTACAGCACATGGAATGTTTTTTCTTTCCATTGCTATGGTTGCACAGTTAAGTATTTCCCAGCTATGAAAAAATCAGTTAAACTGTCAACACACTCTAAAGTGAACTCAAAATTCTTCCATTATACAAAAACCCCTCTACTTCACTGTTCAAATGTAATCAAAAACATTCAAAATATTGTTACAGTATTTTTCTGTATTACACCCTGGAGCAAAAAAAGGTGATTATTTTCTATTCTTTAGCAGATTATGACATCTTTAAGAAGCTCTCATACTGTCATTTGTACTGCTGCCTGACTGGTTCTTCCAGGAATGAAAAACTGATTTCATTTGAGATGAATTTTATGATATAACAGGAAAAAATCTACTGGCAAAATATACTAGCAAGCACATTCTCTTTTTGCCATGTACCTCTACAGCTGTCCAGCTGTTTCCAAATTCTTGTGAGTTTGTTAATTCAAAATTATCTGGAGTCCTCAGTTCATTTACTGTCTTCAAATCAAAATTTCCACATAATCCAGCCAATTGTCCCTGTGAAAAAACTTATGTTCACACACATATATACACATATATAAAAATGCATTTTCACAAGATGAAATACTATCAGTCATGACCATTTAAAAAACTTGCATCTTCAGCTGTTTAATTATAAATTTGTCACACTTTGATCCTTTTTCAGCTAAATTTCAGTCAAAAAAATTCAGTAACAAAGCTATGGAGGATGTTTTATTTCGGCAATGTCACTATTATGCCCTTTCAGTTATGTACCTCCAAGCCTTAAAAAAGGAGATGATGTTTTTATTCAGAGAAGGGAGCTGTTAGCCAGTTCTGTGGGTTTTTTAAGCCTCAGCAAAATAACATCTACTTCAGTCATGTGAGGAATGAGTACTGAAGGAGAACTTTGCCCCACAGGTTTTGTCTCTGTTGTTACAGAAGTTATACAGAAAAGAGTAACTAAAAAAAATAAATGAGAATGAGTATTTTCATTGACAAGATAACTGAATGCTTCTTTAATTTATTTCTGACAGTCGGTTCTCTGAATAATTATGTCTTATTTAACAAGACTTTCATAAATACCTCAAAGAAATGGCAATAAGAGTGTTGACTTCCACCTACCTGCCACTGATGACCCATCTGCACATGAACTGTTGTTCTCTGATCCCAAAGAATGGTGATGTGTTCATCAGGAAAATGAACAACAGTGAAAAATCCAGCTTTCCATAACTGCATTTTTTGTAGGCCATCTATGTAACTGGATAAGCTCTGTTCAAAATAAAACAAGGAAGCTTATCATGGAAATAATATCTCCATAAAATGTTCACTTGACAGGAAACATCTAAATAATATTAACAACATAGTTCTCAGACAAATCCAAAAACAGACAGAAGGCCACAGAGGGAGAAATGCTTAAGTAAAAGGGGCCTGGATTTTGAATGGGAACTGTATTTTATTTCTTTATGATTTTCCAATTCTAAAAGTTGATTTTACATCAAATTCACAGGATGTGTAATGGACTGAAGATTAGAATATTAATGATTCATCTGGGAGGTCTTAATGGAGGCATAGTCTTAATGCTCCTGATTATGATTTTCACTTAGTTATAAGTAATTCCATCCCAGTCACATGCTTTTTTTTGAATATGAACAGGTAAAAAAAATGCATGAAGCAGCCTCTGGAGATAAGGAATAGTCCAAATATGTCCCTAGATTACAATCTTATTTACATAAAGCATTTTTCTCTCAATCCACTGACAATCAGACTGCAACTCATTTGTAGCCTGGACTAAGACGCCTAGCTTTACTACACAACATCTCAAACTTCCTTTCTATCGTCATTCCATCAACTAGAAATAGTACTATTTATAGTATAATTACTAATATACTAAAATACCGAATGTTTACAGAATAGAGTTTGCAGTTGGCCAAAAGGAAAATGAAATTCAGGCTGCGGAGGCTATACCAGGGGCTGTAATTTGTTGGGATTTTTTTAACTGTATAGAAATATTCATCCTAAACATGCCAGACCTGACTAAGCTCTTAGTTCTAACGGAATTAATAGCAAAACTCCCACTGACTTCAAAACACCTGTATTTCTCCTAAGATATTAAACAGGAATTAAGTCTAAACAAAAGAGTTACAATTATCTATCATTCTTGTCAAATATAGGTAAGATTTTGTTGAAGGTTCCCATTGAAGAATTCAGATGTGATCAGTATTCACTGTAAAGATATTTACACCTCTGCTACTGAAGTGGCACAATAAGTTTTTGGTTATGGAAGGAAGAAACAGCCAGAGAAGTACATATTCTGCTTTTTGAGCAGCAGTAAGAACTGAAACTTACTGGATCTCCAGTTTCATCATCAAATACTAAAAAAGATTTTCCAACATTGATGAAAACGTTTTTTCTGCAAATGATTCCAGTACTAAAGCAGTCAATATTCTCTATAATGACAGAAAGACTGGTTGAAGAAGTACCCTGAAAGAAAAAAATACACAAACAAATGTCCATTTTTAAATATACTAATATAAATATGCATATTGTTACATAGTTCACTTAGCAGAAACCTCAGTGTATGTTGATGTTATGTATGGTTCAAAGGCTAAACAATACCAAAAATGAAAAAACAGGATGTAGGACTCAACAAAAACGCACAGACAGGAAGTAAGTACAACAGTAGATTTTAACAGGTACTTTTAAATCCAGTTTTAGAGAGGTTTTACAAAAAAAACCCCTCACCTTAACTAGGTAAACCTTACAAGTTCCAACAAAGTCAAAGGTGAGTCCATCGAAGGTCCTGTAGTGCCGGTCCCCGTACGCTGTGCACATGGATGGGCAAGGCTGGAAGGTGCACTGAAATGATCCATGCTGGCAAACGCTGAAAAATGCACGACCAATAATGGGAATGTCAGCTGCAAGCCCAGACAAATGATTACAGCTATTGCACTGAGAAGCAGAGACACAAAAGCTGTGCAAGCGTGAGGAGTGTGAACAGAAGCATTTTGAAATGTTGGCTAGAAGCAGGACACATCAATTAATTCTCTGGGGGAAAAAAAATGTACATATTGAACTCAAACCAGCTAAGCTTCTTCTTCCATGAGAATTTAGAGGTTCCAGAATATATAGACACTACAACAAGTCTCAAAAACCCCCAGAAACACAACCAAGAAAACCAACAATACAAAAAAACCCAGTGCAACATAATACAATTTATTCTCCAACGCACACCAACATGCCACAAGGTGAAAGCCTTCTTTTTCAGATTTTCACCAAATATTTTTTCTCTATAAGCTGAATCTTACAGTCAAAAAGTAGCATGTCTTTTTACTAGAGTCTTCATGCATTCTCTGCTTGAATGAGAATTTCACAGAATTAACAAGGAAACTTTTCAGAAACACTATTTTGGTTCCTTAAAAGAACCATGTTGTTGGATTTAGTCTTTTTCCAGATGCCTAGATGTCATCACCCCTAAACCCCAGCCTAACAATTTAGGAGCTTCCAGAACAGTTCAAGTTACGTCTATGGCCACCTTAAGCATCAAAGGGTTTTCCCCACACATCTACTGAATGACTGTTCAGACCTTGCCGAATTCCCTTTACAGCATAAGAGAATAAGTGGATTTTCTTGGCATAATAAGAGGCTTTGCAGTACTGGATATTATGCCTCTTTCTGAATCACCCCCTTGCAATCTAAATAATATTTTCAGAAATTACTTCAGTTTCATAAATAATGGATAGAATTTAATCTCCTGCATCCACAAGTAACCACTGGAACATCATTTCCCAAATGACCCAGACAGTTAAATTTTTCTTGATAAAGACAGCAAAGCTGGTGCCCTGGCATAGCTTTAGTATAGGTGTCTCCTATAAATGTAGGTTAAATTAAATACAGCATATGATATAATTTTGGTACATGCCTAAGTTTACTTTTCAAAACAAATACTTTTAATTTCCTTATTAAATGAATGCTGAATATTTTACAATTGAAGTCTTAATCTGACTTACAGAAATATTGGATAAATCTCTAACATTTGACATCTCATATACTGAGACAGCAGACGGTATGAAGTTTTTTCTCAGTATAAATTTTTTCAGTGTAACTTCTCCTCCATATTTCTATCACAGTGCCGATACACTGCTATTTTCAAAAGGGCAGCAAATATCCAGAAAATCTAGGCAGCTCCAGCTACTGGTAGCATCACGTTTCCTCCTGTTCACTTAGCAATTAATTTCCATCTACATGGAGCCACTATCCAGATTTTCCAAGACTCTGCTTATCCCATCACTGAATTGGTCAACTGCTTGTGTTTTGCATCGCTACATGAATCAATACCCAATACACAACATGAATCAATACCCGATAGGCTGCACACTACATGAATCAATACCCAATACACTACATGTACCAATACCCCACAGGCTGCACGCTACATGTACCAATACCCCACAGGCTGCACGCTGCATGAATCAATGCACTTACTTTAAGCACATGGCTAAAGTAAGTTAAAAATACAACATGTGAGAGGTGTTTGCTGTACCAAAGCAGAAAGAAACAGCAGCAGGACTTGCTAACTGCAGTCGCCTCAGAACAGTAC
Source organism: Nicator chloris (assembly GCA_013400495.1). Lineage (NCBI taxonomy): Eukaryota > Metazoa > Chordata > Aves > Passeriformes > Pycnonotidae > Nicator > Nicator chloris. The sequence continues at coordinate 10,261 of WAAE01020306.1, read as the reverse complement.
CAAAGGAAGAAACCTCATCAAGGTGATGGAGAGAGAAGCAAACAGAAGAAATGATGTTTGGACTGGAAGACCAAGTGCTGCTTCTCATGTTCTCCTGAGACATTAGATGTCATGCTCTTGGCCTATTCCAATCCTTCTCCATATGCTGACCTCTTAAGGGCTCGTGCAGAAACATTTCTTAACATGTAAAGCCTAGGGAGATCCTTTTCTTTTTTTCAGGAACCCATTTATAGTCAGAAGGAAGGGATTAAGAGGTACACAATGTCTCGGAAGTCCTCTACACCAGGCTTGTTCCATACTAAGTGAACTAACATTTAGTTATTAGAATCTAGAGAGCCCTAGTTGGAAAAGCTGAGCTATCAGAATCTTCTAAACTTCAAATAGCTCTTTATAAAGCATATTTCCAAGAAGTATTTGTTAAAGAATACAGAAGGCCCAATTCAGCAGCCCAGAGAGAGGGACCAGGAGTTGGTCAATGGTCTCAGCATGATGACAGCAGACCCAACACATCTACTTGCACAAACCCATCTTAGCTGGAACAGCACCCAGTCAAAATGTTGCTCTGATAGCCCCAGCATTAGAATGTTTTATCTTTAATGTTGCCATTACATGCTAAATATTTGATATACTTGCACTGAAAACAAACTTGGGAATCCTAGAACCACAGGTCAGTCAGATCCCAGAGTTTGTGCTGGAAGTTCCTGTCAGTTCACAGCTAGTTTTGCCAACTTACGAAATTGTTTTGTTCGTCATGTTACTGCTCAATAGATAAACCAGATCAATACTTAGGTTGCTAAAACTACATCAAATATGAGTAAGATGACATTTAGTATCAACACACACTAATTCAATGCACCAACCCCACTATATGGTAACTTCTATGAGTACCTAAGTGTGTGTTTGCACAGAAGCACGCTCATGCTTTGCACCTTTCCCTTAACATATCTGATGCACCCGTGTACACACTCAGCAGACTCAGAGATTTTATACGCTTTGTATCAAGCAGAGCTTGTTGCAGAATCCCCTCTATTTGAGAACAACTAATTGCCAAAAAGCCATTACCACAATCTTTCTTTGCTACTGGACAGGGAAGACTACAAAAGCCATGACAACATCAAGCATTTGTGAATGAATCAATGAGCCTGCCCTCAGGGGGGAAAAAAAAAAAAAAAAAGGCTAAATATCCAGTGTCTTTCTGCCTGCACTGCTGCTGCCTTTGGTGAAGTCTCCTACAGTTTAGATGGGATAACTTAATTCTCTCTGATGCAAGCAATCCCACTCCAGGTCCAAATGGAGAGGCCTTTGGAAACAAGGGGGTGAATAACCCGGGTCGCTTTACCTGCCTGCCCAGTGGAGATGGCTTGTAAGTTGCTTCACCAGTCGACCAAAGGGCTACAAATCTCTTCTAGAGCAGCTACTGAGGACCTGACGAGAGGCAGAGGAAGGCAGTCAGCACAAGGCTGGAGGGGGCACGACATACAACAAGGCAGAGCCTGGTGCTGACAGGACAAGCCTTCCCTGGGCTGGGCAGGGCAGGAGCAGCAGCTCACCAGGGGACACCAGTTAAATTCTCCTGGTAAGCTACAAGGACGGCACAAAAAGAGGGAACTGCTCTGCTGGGAACCTGGAGACTACACCTCTACCACAACATCATGGTGCTTGGCAGTACAGCTGACTCTTCTGAGGCTCTGGTAAGACAAACAGCACTGCTTAGTGCCAGCCTGCAACACTCAGCCATGGTCAGAGAGGAAAACAGGCAGAGATTGTCAAGAAATGAGCTTGTTTCAGGATCAGGTAGGTGGGGTGTATTTTCACATTCCTGTGAAGCTTATTAAAATGGCAGTAAAACACATCCTACTGAGAGTGCTCAGAGTGAGGAAACCTGGCAGGGTACATGCTGCATTTACAACACTGGACACTAAAAGGAGGAGGTGTCTGCATGTGTTTAAATGATCCTATCAAGTCTTGCCTATTGGAATTCGCCCTTTGAATGCTGATTGATTCATCAGTTATCCACATACACAAAATCAGTGACCGATTTGTCAGTTTCTTTGCTTGGTATACGATGCTGCTCAATACTCCCCTTAATTCAACATAGTAGTGGATGCATATTCAAGGACACAGGGTTATGTTCTGGTCTCTAGACTGCTCAGATTCAGTGCTAAATGTGAAAATTAATAAGTAAAAAGCCTTTAAAAAATGTCACTCAGGTGTAATATTTAAGAGATTTTACCTGTACTTCAGGAATACTAGCCATGACCTTGAAAAAAAAAAAAGGTTTTCTAAATCAAGATTTTTAAAAACTAAAAAGATCCAAATCACTATTATTCTGTTATGTAAAGCACTTTGGAACAACAAAACCTGAAACCAGTTTTAATAGCTCTTTGAAAAAAAGTAAATACGAAGTCGAAATAGATGATTTAGATAATCTGCTGTGAACTTTCTGTTTAAACACACGAAGGAAAAAAAACAACCTTCAAATACACAACTAAAATGAACTCATCACTTAAATAGATCTCCACTTACCATGTATGACAGGAAGAAATTACTTTGTCACCTGGAAAATATTCCTTTCCTTTCCATGAGCACGGACACTCGTCTGCATCCAAGCACATGTCCCCATGTTTCACAAGACTATGAAAAAAAGAGCAAAAAACACACATTCAGCAGCAGTACAGCGGGTATCCAGATACAAAAATATTTTCCTGAACTTTAAACTTACTACCAGTTTTGTTATTGAGACAAAAATAATATTTAAAGTCTTCTGAAACTGAAAAGACACAATTTTATTAATAACAGTGCATGAGCAGTTTGGTATCTTCCTTTCACAGGTACCTGAATATTTTATCTTTTGTAAGTGCTAGCACTTTGGGCACTGACCCTTCAATCACTAACCCTTGGAAGATTAACTCATTAGTATACAAATATTAAGGTCAAGAAAACTAAGGATTTCTAGAAATCCTCTAAATTTCCCCAAATTTCTTGTAACTCAGCCAATTGAACTGCATTTAACTGAAGGCAAGAGACAATCCATGAGATGTGGGAGCCATCACAGTCCTTTGTTCCAGAGGTATGTACTCTTACTATGCAAAATTAGTGGCATCATTACTCTAAGGATTTTTAAATGAGGATTTCTTCTTGTCCTCTTCTTTTCTTTCCCTGATTTAAAGAGTTACATTTTGCTGCAGTTTTTCTGTAGCTGTAGTTACGCCTCTTGCTCCATGAATAATTCAGTCAATACCAAAAGAGCTATCCTAGCTGCGTGAAATTATTGTATAAATTAATTAATATTTATTTCTGCATGACAGGCACCTTCATGCAAGCAATTACAAATATACTCAATTTTAGTGGCAGAAGTATCCTCACAGTCTTCAAAGGAGACTTTCATTATAACACAGCTAACCATATGCATAGCTATTTACAGTTTAAGACTAATGCTATGAATTTGTGTTTATACACAACTCCTAGACAATCAGACAAAAATGGGAAACTATTGAAAAAACAAAGTGAAAGAGATTACTTTCAAAGAGAAAAAACAGAGGAATTCCTGCCCAGCAAGACTAAATAAAACAACTAGTCCTAATTTTAAAGTAAAATGTTTGTGGCTTTCTGATAATCAGAAAATCTGAAATTAGATAGATAGAGATACAGATCTCAAGCTAATTCTACAAATAAATGTCAGGAAATATACAGAAGCATTGAGTTATTTTATTAAATAAGCTATTGTTTCACCAAGACCAGGAAAGTTGCATTTCTTCCAAAAATCAATTCATGTTTTTACAAATACTGTAATGCTGTTGGATAAGAAAAGTGGTATCAATATGGGGCCTGAGGGTCCAATAACAGATAGAACAGCTGTGATAACATATCCATCTCTCAAATAAAAGCTGTGAAACTTGAACTCCTGACAAGCTGCAGCAGTGTCTTTCACTCCAACTGCTGCAGCTCCAAGTTGTTTTGATCCTGCCCCATTCCATACAACGTAAGAATCCAGAGCAGCTCTAAAGTAAAAGGATTCCTTACAGGCATCATGCAGCCCAGGATTATCCTTGTTTCTAATGTTTGAAACGTATTTGTATTGAGAAATAAACAGTCTCTTCAAATTATACTCTAGGGTGGGTAAATTTTTTTCTTCAAGGTAACTTTCTTTGGAATTCCAGTACCTCTCTATAGTAACAGACATTTTGTACAGGTTTTCCTGTGTTCCTCACAGATTGATTGTTCCTGATGTTTATCTCTGACATTTGGGCAAGATGTGAGAGGTGTGAGGCACATCCATGACAAAGCAGGGTGACAATAACATTTTGTTTCCCTGCCATCCAAAAAAAGATTTCATCCCTGAATTTATTACTGGGCATTTTATTTGCTCATATTAATGAGCTGGTAATTTGTATTTGACAAATTACATTGTACAAATGTGTAATTTCTATTTTACTCTTCTTCAGTGTGTTAGGTATCAGACAGAAATTTACAGCTCGGAAAGGCTTATGAATGGGAACGTGCAGAACACCATAAACCCTCCTCCCCCATTAAACGGAAAAACTGATTTTCCTCCAGGGTAGGTGAAGTGTTCTTTGTAATCCATACTTATTTCAAGCATTGTATCACTTGGAGACAATCAGCTGTGAGACTGAAATTCCCACTGGTTTAAAGCTGCTCAGAACTGAACAGGGCACATTCAGACACAAAGAGATCACACTGACAAGGTAACACTAAATGCAGTTTTTTCCTCACATTATTACAGTGGATTAAAAAAAAAGTGATAACAGCTTTCTCTCTTGTAAAGCCAAGCAAATGGATAGATTTCAATGATCTAAGAATTCCCTACAAATACCCCACAGAGAGACCTTGCTCAGCTCCTCTTTGAAGTATCAGACATTTTCTTGATGCTTACACTTCCTGTCCAACCTTAAATGAACTGCAAAGGCACAAGGACAGCTATCCCACCTCACCCTGCTGAACATTCACTTTCATTACTACCTCATTATTATCTATGGCCTTCTGCATTCACACACAGAGAAATATGTAAATAGTCTCTGTAAAGGCACTATTAGAAGTAATGTCACCTGTGACTCAAACACTCCTTTGCTTCTGCAAAGACAACAAATCTGGACCAAACCATAAAAAAAAAATTGCTCTCCCAGCTTCCAGCAGAGCAGTTTTCAACAGTCTGTGCCTTGCTCAAGCTCCTTACCCTCTGTCTTGCAACAGCCAAGCACCAACTGATTTACGCAGCCACAAGTACTTTTGCTACAACATTAAATTTGCTCTCTGAAGGTTTCACAGATTGTCCTACAAAGGTCTGTAATAGTTTAAGGGAAGGAAAAATTAACAAAATATGCAGCGGGGAACATTTGACTTGTCTAACCAGAAAACAAGATAAATTTTGAGAGCAACTCCAATGTTAGTAACATTACTGTAGCACCTAATGCCTTCATTACAGTTCACTCACTGTCTAGACAGGGAGAGTTAATATATTCTGGCTGTTCTCATTTTTGTTTGGGGAGCTTCTTAGAATCCCTTCTTCCTCTTTCCCCTGGTTTATTATACCAAAATATTAATTTTGTAGAATGCTTGGAAGGTTTTCATTATTCTCACTATACCCTTCCATCTTTCTGTGTTAACAAATGATTTTGATGCTTTAACTGAGATATTGAGTTTCTTTTGCAGCTTCACCCTGGATTGGAAACCTTCCTGCAATCAGCTCTACCACCAGCACCAGAATTTCAGAAAGTAACTCTGAACATAATGGAAGTCTGCCTTTGAACTAAGTGACTGACTTTACTATTTCTTTTTTTAAAAAGAAGTCAGAAAGCAGAAGGTCATATGAAAAGGTGCTCAAGAACCTGAATGATACTGGTTAAGTTTCACTGTCAATTAATACAAGTACAAGGAAATACAAGGAAAAAATTAGAGACTTATTTGCAGCTGGTATAAACTAGAAAGTAGGAGACCAGGAGGGTTTGTAAGTATTGCAAGAGGAAATACGGAACTCTAAAATATATCAACAAAAGTTGCGAGTCTGCAAAGCAGAAGAGGATGGAAAAGAACTGGATTGTCTTGCACGGGCACTGTAATAGATGTTTTCTTTGGAAATGAGCTCCTGCACCTTCAGCATGCTGTGTCTATCGCCATCAGAAATAGAAACCAGCATAAAATGTAGCGTGGGCAAATACTGGTTCCTGAAACACCCAAACACAGGAACATTGATGCAGACTTTGTAAGAGAATTATATTTTCCTGAGGAAATAATCAAGTGCCTAGCCATGATGGTATGTACCCCCATGGGGGTTAATGCTTTTTTGCCTGGAAAACATTAAATCTTGACAGACCTCTCCAAAGCTCTTTCTAAACCAGAAGTAAAAGACTAAAAATAATTAACCTGATAGCAGCAGCAGGGCCATCCAGAAGAGAGAAGTTTGGACAGAACACTATTTTTATTTCCATGCTAATAATAAAAGTAAATTCTGAGTTTAAACTGAGGAGCAGTCGGTCTTCCAAAAAATGATACTAAACACACACCAAAAGCACAAGGCTCTGATTTAATCTAAGGAGACTTATTTTAAGATATAATATGCTCAATGTAACTACATTAACAAAGATTAGTTTTCTAAAAGTATTGGAAACTCATCTATATCCTTCCCATCTTAATTCTTCATTAAGAGTTGTTTGTCCATAGGCATATATAAGATGACAAGGTTCATTGTTTTCTTTGTGAAAATTAGAAAATGATGAATCACTTTTATTTTTTTTATACAAAACCTTCCAAGAAATGCGTTTAAGCTTGTTATGTGTCCCTTGATACATACCACAGAAATACAATGATAATTTAGAAATTTTTAGAAGGAAAATCCAGCATGATATTCCTCAGTTACAAAACTTGATTACAATTACAGGATACTACAGCTTTGAATTTACAAACTCTTCATTCATCTATTTTACGAGAGCAATAAGTGATAAAAAAAAAAAAGGAAAGCCAGAAAATTCCAATTAAGTTAATTTCCTCAAATTTAGTAGAGTCAAGTTTTAGCACATAAGATATTCTTCTGTGCCATAAATAATAAGTTGTCTCCAGGGTGTGGGGGTGAGAGAAAGAAGGACTGGTTTTGTTTTTCCTAAATGTACATAAGAAAAAAATTGTCAGATATTTTCCTTAAAAAGGTGGCCCATATAGATGCAAACAATTAAACATATAGTGCAAGGAAAAAACAAAGCTTCAGTACAATTGCCTTGAGTTCTTGAGGTTCACACAGACTCACAGGCCATAAAAATAAATACACATACCTGGAATTATGGAGCACACTATGTCAGCTATTCTAGAACGGTGTTGCTCTCTTTTTAAGATCAGTCTGTTGACACTCCATAAAATATGGAGTTGGGTATTGGATATTGCTGAACAGTGAGAAACTAAGTGACCTGGATGTACAGATAACCACTGTTAGCAGGCAGCTGAGAATTAACTTTTTATTCCCTTGCAGTACTAACACTGAGAGGGAAATTTAAAAAAAGTCACTGAAACAAGGAGAAAACTACAGCCATTTCTATAAGCGTGATTAGCAAGAGAAGTTTGGCTGTGATTTAAAGTTAAAAAAAAAATCATGGAAATTTGGAAACTAAAGTTTTGAAATACTGTTAAGTTAGCAGAGACTGCTTGATCTAGGTTAATTGTATAGTGGTTGGTTTAACATAGCTTTATAGAGGGAACAAAAATATAAAAGGGAAAAATTATGAAGATCTAACAGGCAGATGTAACAGAAGCAATAAAAAATTACTATTTACATTTGGGACAATATGTATTTCAAGCTATCCACATAACTCTCAGAACTTGCATTCATTATTCATATTTCGAGGCTGGTGGGCCTTGGTTTCTCCAGCAGGATGGCATTATTATGAAATAGGCATGGAAATCACCAAATATATTTCCACTAATGGAAATATTAATGGATAACATGCTCTAAAATAAATACTGATGTATGTTATTAAACAATCTGAGTCAGTCCAAATGAAAGCACCCATCTTCAAAAATAGGACAGGGCTTTTGTTAAGACTCATAGAACCTCTAGGCTGGAAAATACCTCTAAGCTAATTAACTCCAATCATTATCATACCCCCACAAATCTATATATATTGCAAATACAGTACAAATTTTATGCTGTACACTCTATGAAGTATAGATCAGTTAAATCCAACCCATGCTGCAGACAAAGGGTAAAATCCTGTGAATGGGGGATGTGAGAAAACAATTCCCTCAGGAAAGGGAGCACTTTCCTTGACAGCAACACTAAGAGCAGGCTGTAAGCAGCAATGAACAGAAGCTGTTTGGGAGATCATTACTGGTCTGAAGGGAGACCATGGAAAACCAAAGGAATAGGGCAGGCATAAACCAGCATATGTCCATTTGGGGCAAGCATGTCACACAGCACCCAGAAATGCAGGAAAGTACTACTGTTTATCCCACTCCTTTTCCTTCACTCTGTCTTTTCTCCTTGTTTCTTCTGCAGTCTGATTAAGGATTCTGTCTCCATGTCAAATCACGGACATTTGGTGTAGTTAAGAAAAAAAATTATTTGATCCTTAGAAACCCAGAAGCAGAAAATGTAATTCAAATACTGTACTTGAAAAAATATGCACTGATTATTACTTATTTTTTTGAAATGCATCATAGAAACATAGAACATTTCCTATTAATGGTGACAGATGAAAATCAGTAAGAAAAAAAATAAAGTCTTAAAGATTAATTAATATGTCAGGCAAAGTATGGTGAATCAACATTAGAGTTCCAGAAGAATTAATGTTTGATTTCAACAGCTTCTAAAATAGATAGAAAGTGTATGATCAATTTTTATACCTTAAGAACTGTAACCCATAGAATGATCTGTAAATTTAGATATTTACTTCAGCATGGTTACTTGCATCTGATTTACTCATTGCAGAGGAAAAAGAAAGAAGCACAGCTGCACTGTAAGCACAAAAAAAGAAGTGAAGTATTTGAAAGAATGTTTCAGACTCCAGACACTGGAAAAACAGACTGCAAAAAAAAATTTCCCCCTTGAATTTTTAACACCACTTCTGTGAAAAGTTCTTTTTGTTAAATACCTTTCAAGGTATCACTGAGGAATAATCATGCCACTAAACAGACCAGAAAGGTCCTCCCTCCTGAAAAAAATGTAGCTTCCTAAACAGGTTCCTTAGTTGCGACATGTTCACTTCATTCACTTTTTAAATTATTTCACCTTAATCAACTAATCAAACATATTAAACTGATTTCATTGCTACTTAAATCAGCTTAGCTTGCACATAATGAATCAAGATAAACTGATGCAAGATCTCAAACAAGAATAAAAACACAAATAAAGGAATGAAACTTCTTATTTCAGGTAAAGGACTAATGTTAAGATCAAAGAAATTCCATGGCTGTTTTACCCATTTGAAGTGGACAATGTCAGCTCAGTTTTCTATTTCACCAGTAAGGACTGATAGCCCAGAAAAGGGATTTCAAAGCTGCATAAATTGACAGCACATTGAATCCTGCACTGCTTGAATTGACATGAACTCAGAATGAGAACCCATTTTCTTCCAAACATTTAATTAAAATTTTTTCATTACTCTGCTGTATTGGCTCTGCCTCTGAGTTGTTCCATCTGCAGCTTGAATCATTGTAGTGTGAATCCAGTGGCTGACTTAAAGCATTAGGGCTCTTCATATCCAACTTCTATCCAGTTTCTATCAAAAGCATCTCTTACGAAAATTCCTAAACAATTAAGATTCATTATCTAAATCAAAGACCTGCATAGTTAATACATAGCATAAGTCTCTCGCTTTTCCAAAAGCACACCAAAACCCACACACCTTTAGGATCATCTTAATTTTCCCTAAAGCAATCTCAAATAAAAACAAATATATAAGCAATACAGGACCACTAGAGCTGAATATTTAAAAGATATCAGTTTTGACAAGTTTGTAAGTGCCTTTAATTTCTGCTTCATCAGTACAGACCGACATTCCTAATTCAAACCCAAGGCTTGTAACAGTTTCCTAATCCTACCTTAAGCAGCACTGAGGGTAAAATCATGAAACACAAAAAAGCCTCTCCCTTTGCAATTGCTGAAAAAGAAACCAAAGCAACCCTAAACAAACAAACAACTCTCCAACAAAAAAAACCCCAACAAAACAAAACCAACTAATTTCACGCTAGTATCTCCACAGGCAATACACTATAGATAAGAATTCAGTTTGCCAAAGTTATAATAAAAACAAACCTT
>WAAE01020304.1:13623-29355 GCA_013400495.1 Nicator chloris | reverse complement strand
CTCTGTGGTATGCTTGCCAATGACTCGGCTTCCTTTTCGGTTCACCTGAAGTCCATCCTTGCCATACAAGTTTCTAGAAGTCCTCCGATTCATCTCAGAAAATGCTACCATCTCTTTGAGAACAGCTGAACTTTTCCTTCTGTCCTGTTTCTGCTGTTTCATTGCTTTCATCTCTAGCAGTCAGATCACAGGCATTGTACCCCCAGCTATACATTCAGTAGCCTTTTTCTACTGTTTGAGATCCCAGCTTCCCAGAGGGGGACAAGCTGCAGGATGATGTGAAGCAATCATTGAAGGAGAAAGTCCCACTGGTTAGTTTGGTCCCCATTTTCTGCTAATTGCACTTCTCCTTTAAGGTGTTCTCTTGTGTCGTCAACCTGGAGTCTGTGAGGGAGCTGAAATGTGATTTTGGGAGCTTTTTCACAGACTGACTAGAGCTCATTCTTTCTCCAAGAACAGTTGCTTTCTCTAAAAGTTTTCATTTTATGGGAAAACTTGTTATGTGATTGCAAGGGCATATAATAATATTTTTTTAGCAAGAAAATTATAGGAAAAAAAAAGACACTGCATTAACCAGAAACGTAGTATTTCTAGCAAAGAAAAGAGATGGACAACAACAAAGGTACCGAAATACTCAAATAACCTTGCCCATATAAGAAAGTGCAGGCTCATAACCACTAGAAACACAAAGAATATTTGAACTCTTGCTATAGATTTGGCCATTTAACATTTCTTTGACTTGGTTCAATCCTGGAGGATAGGTCAATAGATGTGTTTATATATATCTATCAATTTGAAACCTTTATGTCAAAGTCAGGCCTTTATAAACATGAAATAATTTCTATCTTTAAGTAAAGGTATTCTTGTAAGCATTTGTTAGGGAACTTGAGAGGAAGAAGGAATATTTTGGAGGGAAGGGCAGAGGAACACAGAGGAGGAATTTATTCTAATTGTGCATAGAGGCAGATTGCTTCTTTCCAGTTAGAACCTTTCTAATTTGTTTTCAGTAAACATCACCACTGGTTTGGTAATGATTAATTTATATTTATTTAACACACTTCAGCTAAATAATCCCCAAAAGATTTAATAAATTTACCAAAAGATAAAACTACTTATAGCTAGTTTTAGAAAAAAATGTATGAGCCAGCCCTGAATTTTAGTTATCCGTAAGGTGAGCATGTCACAAACTTCAATTGGATAAGTCATCTCATTTTGTAACATTCTCACAGCTTTGGTTTTTTGGGTTTTTGTTTGTTTGTTTGTTGTTTTTTTAAAAATAGAAATTAATGGTCCACTTGAGTGAAGCTGTGAGCTGGGGCACAAAAGTTCTGTTCTCACACTCAGTTCAGATAGACTTTTTGAAGGACCATTTATAATCATATAATTTGTCCAATGTTTTTGTTCTTTCTCTGCTACATGAAGTTGGCACTTATGCTGTAAAGAAATCATTGTCATTTTGTGGGAGTAAAGAGTGCTGATAGCTAAGGGCTATACATAAATAGCAGACTATGCTCGAATGAAAGAAGGAAGGATATTACTAGAAAAAATATAACTCTGCACATTTAATTTGTTGTTGGAATACTGTCTAGTACATCCATCTAATAGTAAAATGCTACATTAAAATTGGAGGCCTTTCCCTGGGAAAGGCTGTAGAAAGATCAGCAAGTATCATCAACTTTTATTGAAACTTACTAGAGGATTATCATTCTACTGAACTAGGTGCTTTGTAAGTGTCTTATACGTTTTATGGAATGTTAAGAAAGTAGCACCAGATTAATTTAGTTGTTTTTTAGGCTGTGGTTTATATCTCACTAAGTAGCCTGAGTAGGGATAGAGGCTGATAACATATGCAGCAGATCCACATCCTCAAGGGTTATCATATGTATATGGATACATTGAGTGAGGTGCCATTAACCCAAACATTGTGGTTTGTACATTGGGGCATTAAGATGAAGGAGACCTTGTTGCAGAGCTCACAAGTAATTGCTGTAGTGTGTCACATAATCTGAAGAAGCTTTGTATAAATAATCTCTAATGTTTTCTTCAAGCATTGCTTCCCAGTATGGAGGATGTATGACATATACCTGTGGCCAGACTTGACGGAAAAATAGGCAAGAATCAGGTGAAGGAATAGCATGCACTGTTTCAGAAAATGCTTACTAAGGGTAGGATTAATCTAAAATCAATTTTTCAAATTGGAAAAATTGAGTGATTTTTGACAGAGTCATTTATGCTACCAGTTTATCTCCATTGACTACAGATGTAGCCTGGGTGACTGCTGTGTCTGTGATAGTTTATATGTCTCAAATACTCTCCTGGATAAATAATTAGGGGTTTACATGGCTAAAACTAATCAACTGCTTAAGACCTCATTAGCTGTCATTTTTGCCAATAACATTTCTACTGCTAATACAATTTACTGTAATGTGTACCTATCCCTTTTAAGTGGTCCAAGGTCATCAAAACAGATTCATCATTGTCAGCTTCTATGTAACTTTGAAGTCTGTAATTTTTATTTCAGATCTGAGGAAGAGCCTTCAAGTCTGTCTCCTCTTTATCACTTTATAGCAGCCTTTAGGCATCCCCTCTCCTTAAAACTATGTCACAATCACATATTTGGGCTAAGTACAACAGCTGCACTTAGTACTGCTATTATGAGGCCAACCAGCTCATATGGGTTCCTTCTACAGTTAGGGGGATGTTGATCTGAAAGAGAATATTGAGAAAACTAATTTTGGTTGGATGTTTCACTTTTAAATAGGTAAAGTGATAAAAATCCAGTAACAAAATACAATATATTTTAGCAGTAAACTTAGTTTCTACACTGTTTAAGGACAGTAATTTTCCAGACAATATGAGCATGTGTGTTGATTTTTAGAGCACTCAAAAAATATCTTTTAAGTTAGAAGCTCATCTCAGTTTATCTGTGGTGTCACTCCACTAATTCAAACTCACAAAATATGCAGTGTTTACCTGTAACAGTAATTGCACATAAAAATTTACATTGGCTGCATCCTGGATGTACACACTACTCACCTGAAAATACATATTATTATCTCTGGTCAGATGCTAATTATGCATTTTCCTTTTTTTATTGTATACATTATTCAAATGAAAATACTTTAAAGCTTGGCTTTTGGATAAATTTATATTGTTACATGGATGATGATTTTTAAAACCTACATTATTTACTGCATAGACTTGCTAGACTGCTCCACTGAATAAATAGAAGTCTTGGCAAAATCAACAATTTTGCAAATACATGTTATTTACATAATCCTTTTCACAGAAGTATGCACAGTATTTCCAAGATCTGTTTGTGAATAGTGTTAATTAGAAAGGCAATTTATCTTTTAATGGACCCTAAAAGTGATTATGGTTGCCCCAGTTGCACTTTCTTTGTTTACAGATTGTGGCTCAAGAGATTTTTGGGAGTATCTCTCTTGTCAGTCTAGGTGCAATGCTTAAAGTCCATGCATTTTGAGCACCTAAAGTCCTTGCATGTTGTTTCTTAGGGTGATAGATCATGTTTCCTACATGGTAAAGATCGGTATTATATTAGCTTCAATATCAAAGAAATTTTGATTTACATATGTTATGAAAATGAAAAGAGTATTCCCCTTTCTCCTTATTTTTCTTCCATTTTTTTCTGTGAAACTGTGGATGTTAAATCTCAAGCTTCTGGAAAAGAGTTATGTGTCCCGAAATGCAGATTTATGTACTTCAACTGCTGATCAATGAAGCCATGATATCTGTGACTAAAGTCAGATTCTTTGATATGATAATTTTGATGAAGCAGTATTTATGTAAGCTTTTGGGGGTATTCTTCTTTGTCATGCAGTCTTTGTTCTACCTCGAACCATATTGATGAAAGACAACACTGGAAACTGGAAAATCCAACTACTGTATTTATTTAATGTACTGACTATGCAATTTATTTTCTTATGATTGGATAGGTTTTAGTGTCTAAAAAAAAAAAAAGAAAAGAAAAGAAAAAAATCAGTTGTCATTAGTTTGTGCCCAGTATTTGGATCTGCTTTGAGAAAGGATAACTTGCTTCAAAGGTTCTGGTTTTGCCTTGCTTTCCCCAAGGCAGCTGCGTGTGCTCCCTAGCCGGAGTCAGTAGATAGTGAGGAGTGAGGCCCCAACAAGTTGTCTTCGTATTTATGCAGATTGCCTAAGGAAAAACTCACAGTGATTGCTGTCACCCTGTTGTTATCTGAGAGAATGATCGTTCTGACAGAGACAATTGCTGCCCCAACATTTCTGTTAACATGAAGATTGATTCTACCTTTAGGCATTATTTTGAGGTCTCCGTGGAGCTCCTGAAGCTTTTTTGTTTCCCTTGTACATACTCGCTTCTCTTCTTTCATGCTCGGCATTAGTAAACATATTTCAAAACACAAGAATTAAAATTGTAGGCAAAGGATGTTGCTGGGTACTGTATTTGGATTGACCTTACTCGGAGGGCAGTGTGTGGATATATTTTCAGAGAAAGGCTACATGAAATAAATATTAGAGGTGACCTTCAAGAGAGATCTGGTGTTGAAATGTTACCATCACTGTGTGTTTTATCAGAAGGACAATGTATATTTTTAATTGGGGAAAGTTGTAGAATGGGAACTTTTTAATATGTGGTTGGTTGCTTTGTTGTTTGTTTTTTTTAAATAGAATTTCAATTCCCCTTCCCAAGATATACATTAGTCCTTAAATAATCAGAATGCTGGGAATGATTTGGCATGACAGCTGAAGAAAACATCTGTAATCCCTTCTGACAACATAAGTTATTTAGTATTTTTAAAGTTAATTCAATATTTCTGAATGTATTCAGATTCAGAAATTCCTAGCACAAAACAAATCTATTATTGAACAGCTGTGCTTATTATTTATTGTATTTAGCCTCCCCACAGTACGAGTTTTAAGGTTTTGTAAAAGAAGCTGGATATTAGTGCCAGAGGCCAGCAGATAATGAGATGACTTATTCCTCAACTAGAAGGGGCTATTACAAAAATTAATTTTTAGGATGTCAAATGCATTATATATGCAGACAAAATTAAGAGGAAAACAGCAGGTCATTTTTGTATTGCTATGATTTATTTCTGTAAACAATAGAAAAAAACACAGTTACTCCCTGAGTCATGACAATATGATTGAGAGCTGGTTGAGCATCCACCTCCTTGAGTAGGCTGTGTTGTCACCAAATGTATGCTCCTGTAATCTACAAACCAAATGTAAGACAGTAAAATTTATTCAAGCAAGAAATACAAATTTACCTCTCTCTGATCAGGATTCCCACCAATTCATCACTTTAATGTATGCTTTCCCTCAGCATAAAAGCTTACTTAAAGGGCTTTAACTTACTTTGATATGACATGTTGAACAAAGTAACACTATTTAGGGAACAAGCCCTGTTGCAGTTATCAACACTGTTACCTTGATGAATTCTAATACTGAAAATAATTTACTGAAAATGACCTGGTAAAGTATCACCTATTTAGTGAGTAGGCAGGGGAGAGTAAATTCCCCTTATAACAGCTGCAGAACCAAATGCAGGTCACAGGGTCACATTTCAACACTGAGCTTGTTTTCACTTGTGTTATCTCTAGTGTATGAACTTCTGACTTTGTTATTTAGTATGTTTGGTATATTGATTAGTAAAGGTTTTGTTAGTTCACAATGCTGGGAAAACACAGTAAGGCACCCCTTGTGTCTTATTTGCTGTATTAAGGATTGTCCTTTAGACACACTTTGTTATTGTCTGTTTCTCCCTGCTGCATCGTAGTCTTCTAGATCTTCAAAGTTGATTCAGTATGAGTAAATAAATTGGTATTTTATGTCAAGCGTAGGAAAATATTCCTTTTGGAGCCCAGTTGTATGATGTTACGTGGGGTTCTGAGTTAGTGGAGCAGTACAACAATACACGTAAATCACAATGCCAAATTCTACTTTGCAGAATACAGCAGTTTCTATATATAGTTGAATCGCAATGTGAATGTGATTCCTATTGCCAGTCTGTATAATATTCTCATTGTTGTGACACTGGGTGTCCCCAAGATGGAATACATGGAGCGTGAAGTGAGCCCGAGCTCATTGGTACCCAAAGCTCTTTTTGTTCATAGTTGTATTTGATACCCTGTGTTTGGTGGGAGTGTGAGTACACCCCCAGTGCTACTCCAGCACATGCAGGAAGACATTTGGTCTCTTTGGATTAACTTGGGGATGAACATTGTTTGGTTCATTTAATAGCAACAACCAGTTGCTGATTCACCAAGCTGATATATTTATCTAGATCAAAGTCCCCCGTGGGCCTGTTTGTATGGAGCCAAGTTCAGCTGTTTTTGTAGCAGCTGTCACCAGTGACTCCCTACATCCTGCCATGAGCCTTGGGAGCCTGCTGCCCTTGGCCATCTCCTCTCAGTCTTCTCCCATTGTAGGGCTTCAGTGGTTGATCACAGTTCCTCAAAACAATGCACAATAATTTAATATCTGTCCACAGCCTTAGGCGAATCCTACTGGAATCTTTGCAAGAAATCCTTCTTTCTACAAGCAAGTCAAGCTGTATCCCTAGTGCAGCTAGAGTTCTTAGCACACATAAACACAACAGGTATCTTGTGTAGTGAATTACACTGATAGCTCACTAGGTTAAAACCTCTCCAGGCAAGCTGCCTGAATTCTTAGAATAAAAGCAATCACTGTAGATGTTGTAAATCTAAGACAGATCAGATAAAAAAAGAGATGGTGATTTTTTTAGAAAAATATTATAGTCAAGGAAATAAAAAGGTTGATAACATCATCATAATTTTATAAAATTGAAACCCTGGAAAGCTACTCCAATGTCCTGCTGTGGGACTACAGCACACCCAGCGCAGCCTCCATGTTTGTTTCTCTAGCATGTAGAATGAATCTTGTGGCTCTTGATCCCCTGGCATTCTTGGAGGGTGGTTCATGGGGTCAGGATTGTTGATACTGTATCAGCTGTATTGCTTTTGGCTCCAGTTTTTCAGTAAAATGATTCCTCACATAATTTTTCTATCATATACTAGTTCTTAAACTGTGTAGTAAAATAACAGATTTAATGGAAATGTCAAAATAATCCAAATATTTTTCTCTTTGTGTTACTTAGTGACACATAAACATTTAGTACTGGTGATTTAGTGAACTGCTTATGGGGCTGGACTAATCTGCTCCCTCTCCATATCACCCAAAATTCTTCAGGAGACTTTAGCATTTGGATTTTAGCCTTGGATGTTCCATCTTGCTCTATACAGCTGCTGGTGTTGCTCCCAACAACCTCTTAAGAGTTAGGTTCAGATTTGGTGCAGTCACACTGAGTGTTGCCAAAAACGAGTGCCCAGGTCTCCTTCAGTTACCGTCAATATAGAATAAGGAAGCCAGCCCACATATATTGTGTGATAACCTTTGCAGCTGAATTATGGATGGGAAGTTTTCTAAATCCAGAAAACAAGAGTTTTTCAGCTCTTTTTGTAATGATTGTTTTTGCTTTCAGCCTTTTTCATAATAATCAGACCCTTGAAACTTTCCCATTTCTTAGGAACATACAAGCACAGTGTGCATGTTATATGTGTCTATCTATACACAGTGCATGTATATAAAGGCAACGTTTGCATATGGGTTAAACGAGTCCTAAAGGAACTACCAAATAATCTTTGCTCAGCATTTAACCATTTCTAATGCATTTCACCTAAGATCATGCATTTTCAGGAGGGCTGTTGAAGCAATGTTGATGTTGCCAAAGTGTTTCAAATGAATATTTGTATCAATGTCCTTTTGTCCATGTCTTAATTTAGGATTCCTGCAAATTTTGAGAGACTAATTTTTTGTTCAGTGCTTTAACTATTGATACAGGCTTATTTTGTAGAACTACATTTTTAAGGTTTTTATTGCTTTATACAACTTTCCTTGAATGACTTTATGCCTTTTTTTTTTTTTTTTTTTAACGAAATGGATATCTGCATCTTGTAAATTTAGTACTGACTACTCCCTGTGGAACTTTTGTGTGATAAATTAATATCAGTATTTAACCTTGTAAAATGACCTGTGGCAGGGAATGGAAAGGTTTTAGCAGGTACCCAGTGACAAACTGACTCAGTTTTGCATGTTATCTTTCACTGAAGTGATCTCAGTCTCTTACCTGTGCTATTTTTTATTTTCCTTCTATTCTTTTTTCTTAAAAAATAGTAATAAACACTATTCATTGAACAGCTAAGAAAAGCTTTAAAATTAAAAATGTTGGAATATATCCTTTTCTTCAGATATCTATCCTGTATCCTTAGTTGTAGTGTGAGTTAGGGGTTCTTTGCAAGCTGCTGTTTTGATGCAGCCTGGAGTAAGCACAAGCTTCATGCTGCTTCAGGAGGTACCTATATTACACAAGAAAATGGAGACCACTCAGTTTTATTCTCCAAATAATGCATTGACTGTAGGTCCTCCTAGCACCCTTAGCAAGCTTGCAGATGACACCAAGTTGAGTGATGCTCTTGACACACCTGAAGGATGGTGATGCTGTAGAGAAGGACCTGGACAAGCTGGAGAAGAGGCTCTGGGGAGCCTCTTGCTGTTTAACAAGACCCAGCACAAGGTGCTGTCCCTGGGTTGGGTCAGCCGCTGGCATTGACACAGGTTGGGGATGAACAGATGGAGGACAGCTCTGGGGAGAAGGACTTGGGGGTATTGGTGCATGAGAGAGGCTGGACCCTGCAATGGGCACTTGCAGCCCAGAAAGTCACTTGTACCCTGGTCTGCATCCAGAGCAGTGTGGCCAACAGGGTGAGGGGGGGATTCTGCCCCTCTGCCCTGGGGAGATCCCACCTGCAGTGCAGCATCCAGCTCGGGGCTCCCCAGGACATCAACCTGTTGGAGTCCAGAAGGAGGGACACCAAGGTGATTAGAGGGATGGAGAACCTCTCCTGTGAGGAAAGTCTGATAGAATTTGATTTGTTCAGCCTGGAGAAGAGAAGGCTTTGTGGTGACCTAGTTGCAATCTTCCAGCGCCTGAAGGGAGCCTACAACACACATGGAGAGGGAATTTTTATAAGGGCATGTAGTGACAGAACAGGGGGGGATGGCCTTACAACGAGAGTAGGTTTGGATTAGATGTCGAAAACAAATTTCTTACTACAGGGGTGATGAGACACTGGAATAGGTTGACCAGAGAAGCTGTGGATGCCCCATCCCTGAAAGTGTTCAGGGCCAGTCTGGATGAGGCTCTGAGCAACCTGATCTAGTGGAAGTTGTCCCTGCCCATGGCAGGAGGGTTAGAACTAAATGATCTTTCAAGTGCTTTCCAACTCAATTAATTTTTGAGTCTATGATTCTAATTCTAGAAAAGGCTTTTCTTCATTGTCTATTTCTTTTCTGCTTCCATTTTTTTCTCTCTTAACTTCATCATTCTTTTTCTTTTGCATAGTTCTCTTTTGCTTGTGAAAGCCAGAAACTTCTAGGATTCTAGTTCTTCTTGCCTCTTACTAGACCAGTAAGGCTGGGGAATGAAAAGCACATTAAATAGCTGGCTTCAGAAAAGCTGGATGCTGGGGAAGGTTAACACTCCCTTTTAAAATCTGATTTAATACAGTTCTTGGTTTCTCTGCCTATTGTAAATAATATCCTTATAGAAGTTGTTTGTCATGGCAAGGAAACAGTTTCACTAACACAGTGTAATAGTTAATTGCTGTAGCTGTTTCAGCCACATTAATCACACAAAAAAAATCTTATTTGGGGTGCATTGTTAATAACAGTGTCTTTGGCAAATTTAAAGAAACCTCCCCATAAAAATGACCTACGTTAATTCTCTGGAAATCATGAGACACGTGCGAGGTCTTCTGGGTTTTTCAAGAAAGAAAATAAGGATTTCATCTCTGTGATGATAAATATTTGCCATTTTGCAATTACCAGCATATGTATATCGTAGATACATAATAGTTCAAAGTCTTTTGAATATATTTTTGTTACTAATGTATCTTTCTTCTTCCATAATGAGTGTAATTTTTTCTTATCTGAGAATTATTAACTGTTCAGTTGTGATCCAGCTGTATAATTTATGTTTAATTCATTGGAGGAAAGAGAACCTAAAGAAAAGCACTGGGTTTTTTTGTAGAGGATAATAATTTATAAGAATAAATATGTCCAAATTTTATTCCTCTTGTCTACAATAAGTATTACAAAAACATTGTCACGCATTTATATTTAATGCCTCACGTACACAGTTTAAACCAGCAATTTTTGCTCATAATTCTTATTCTTCTTATACTAATTTAATCTTGCTGCCAAGTTCCTCCAAATACCTTTCTAAATATCTGACCAAATTAGCTATTTCTGTATTTTTTTGGCCCTTTAGTTTTCCATGGTATTTAATTTTTAGTTTCTGTCACTATTCAGGGCTCCCACATGCCATTACAAAGGTGTGGTTTCAGTTGGATGATTTGCTTAAAATATTTAACAGCTTTATTTAAATGAATCTTCTGATTTTATTCTTGTTGCACATGTATCACTTGCCTAAGCTGACACAATTGGGTTCATAAGGTGTTAAAAGTGTGTTACTGGATGGACATGTTGGCATTATACATCACAGTCATTGTATCCCTACTCATTGTAAAAAAATAGTTAAAAGTCTTATTGAGCTCAGTGAGGTTATTTGCATCCAGAATTATTAATATAAATTCATATATGGATAAACTCTGTGTATGGAGCATATGCTGTGAAAAAATTTACCTTTTAACAGGTGCTAATGCCCATACCACTCTAAATAGGGTGTGAGGGAAAACTGTGATCAGAATTTGGCAGACTTCCACCGTATCTGAAAACACCATACAGTTTGTAATGCCAATATACTGTAAAGGAACATTATGTGTTAAAATCCTTTTGGTTCATTTCTAAAAGGCTCATCTAACATCTACTATACTCAGACTCAGCATTTCTGATCTACTGGTATCTGCTTCCACCATCTGCTTTTGCAGAACTATTTTTACCTTAACAAGTATCAGTGGCTGCCACTGAGTGGCCTTTTGATGTGCAATCACAGACAAGAATGAAATTGCATAATAGATTATAATTTCCTGTCTGATCATAAGCTCTGCTTTTTGTGCTGGGCGATTTCCTTCCAGCTAATTGACAAATGCACTGGCACAGGGAGTGATGGGCTGCAGCTGCCTGCGGTTTGTCACAAAGGCAGAAGGAAAGGAAATCTTGAGAAGTATTGAGGTGCTTGTGACATTTAGATGGATCTTCTTCTTGTATTTTTTTGGGCAAAAAAGGCTGTCCATTCTTTCAGGCGTTAGGATACGTTTTGAATAAATCACATGGAAAACAGAGTTTTGCTCTTCTAGCATCATTCCTCCAACCAAGGAATGATGGAAACACAGCACAAAGCCCAAAATAACAACCTAAGACTGGTCTACCACATTTTCATCAGCAAGCTGAAAGAATTGATCAGCACAGTGAACCTTTAAAACCAAACAAAGCTAAGAACAACTCTTTCAAACTGTATTGCACGTCACATGCCTCCCAGAAATGATGGTGCATTTTTGTCTTCCACCCACTGTTATAAGGTGTGCTGACCGGCATTTTTGCTAGAGAATTTGTGGAACTGTGCTATGGAGATACGTTTTGGCAGCAGTGACCCATTCACAAAGGTTGGTGGATATTAGGTGCAGTCTGTACTAGCTGCCTCTCACAGAGCTTCAGCTTTTCCGAAGAAAAATAGCCCGTGTATAAAGAATTACATGTCATCAAACATAGATTTATTTTTCTCCTTCAGAAATTTTAACTTCATGCCTTGCTCAAAATTCTTTGAATTTGCATGCTGAGCTCCTGGGAAAATTTTCTGGGGGAAATGTGTTAATTTTGATCTAATGAATTGAATATTTTAACTTAAAAGACTGTTTTAAAACAAGCAAGAAGGAACAGATTCATCCTGTCATCCTCAATTCAGCTGTTATTTCACATTTTAATTTATGTGTATCTTGCTTTTGACATAGCAAATCTTTTGAATAATTTTCTTTATTTGGCATTCTCAAAATTGTAGATGCCCAGAAAATCTTTGGCTTCAGTACGTGTGGCAGGGGAAATTGCTCTTCCAGGGGAATTATGACCTAACTAGATAAATAGTTTTCTTATTGTGGTATTTAAGACATTTTGATCTATCATGACAATAAGCTGAAACTTCAGATTATGAAGCCTCCATTTTTAAATTTATGGAATTACTTTATATAGATATCTTAGTCTTTAATTTAAAAATACCTTATAGTTTCTTAGCTTTTTTGTGAAATGTGCCTCAAATTATAAACCTGCAAGCCTTGAAATATCTAAGTTTGCGTCATCTATGGACCTAGATTTAACCAAGAGAGAAATCGTTATGTTATCTTCCTCAAAGTTGCTGTGTTGGACCGTAAAACTAAATCCAGCAAAACAGAATGGCAGAGAGTTGGTAACATGGCGAGACATTTATTCAGTACATTGATGGCACAGCATAGCTCCACATGGTCTTCAGTATTTGCTGTGCTTATGTATAATTTGTACATGCATTCAGTCTGCCTAGAGTTGGTTTAAAAAACCCAAACAACAAACGAGAAGCAAAGTTGCTTGTATGTGAAATATCTCACAATTTTCATCCCACCTTATTCAATTGGTATACTGTGTACATCACCATTTTTCAGTCTCTTGAGAGTCCTCCTACTGTATTTTGGCATTTCATTATTTGGGGTTTTTAACTTTTAATTTTTGTAATAGTATTTGAGCCATGTGTGCCCAGTAAGCATTTTTGTGAATTGGAGCCCATACTCTTACTTAGCAAACTCATGTCTACATCTGCTCAGTGAATGGGATATGACTCTCCACTAAAATAATAGCATCTGAGTTGAGGGGTTTAAACATATATATATATATATATATGTATGTATATAAAATAATACATTTAATATATTTAAGGGGAGATTGCAAATGACTATATTGTGTAAATTTTAAATGGGCCCAGTAAATTTCCCCGTGTGTGTTCAGACAATATACTGAGTTTTTAGGATTCTTGTGTGACACTGAGATATTTAAAACGGTGTTTCTCTTTTCCTGCTAGCTAGCAGTTTCATAGTAGGAATGTCAGACTATTTTTGGCAGTAAGTTTGAGCCATATGTTTTTTCCTCTCAAAAGTGGCTGCTGGGTATTTTGTTGTGTCAGGGACTTAGCTGGTTATTTGGCTGTGAGATAGATAGGAAAAGTAGATGGTAAAAAAGAACCCAAACAAGGGTGGGAAGAGCTTTGAAAAGCTCAAGAGGGAGAAAATTATCTTCTATATATGGTAAATCTTCAAGCTTAGCTACAAGAACTTCTATTTTTACAAGTTCAGAAGAAAAGCTGGGTACACGTTCCTATAAGACAATTGTGAGTTTCTTTGGCTGCCCATCATTTTGCAGTTCTCTTTTGATTTAAGGGGTTAAATTGTACTGCCAGCTAAGATAGTTTTACTAGAGCTAGTGTAATTACTTATGATCTTTAACTCATCTTTACATCCTTAACAGATGAAATTTTGCCTTAAGAATTCCACTTGAACCCATCAGGGTAGACTCCAAGTTGCTGCAGAAATGGTGTGGCCGAGGCAGGGGCTGTGACCCAGGGGTCCTGGGCAGAGTGTGGAGCCCCTGGGGAAGCCAGACAGGGACAGCCAGGGCTGGTGGTGTCCCCATTGCCCTCCCTGGTAATGCCTCTCCAGGCTGCTCTGCCACTGCCGTAGTTTTACTTGTCAGAAAGAGGTCTTGACGGAGGAAAAAAGATGCCCATGGTGTGAAAGGAGTAGGGTGAGGTTAGCATTTAAAGGTGAAGGACAGGAATTGGACTTCAGAACATCAAAGTTTATTTTTCTTCTAGTCAAGAACTATTTATCAGTAAGTTGGTAAAATGGAAAGATACTTAAGAAAAAAAGAGTTGGCAGTATGTAGCCTTAAAATTAAGTTTTCTATTAAGAAAATGAATTTCATGTACCTATTGTGCTTTTCAAAACAAATTAGGACATGATTGTAATGATACTAGGATCCCCTCTAATGAGATGAATAAAAACAAAGGAATGTGGACATTCAAAAGCTAACATTAGATCTGCAAACACCAAGGAAAGAAGCTCTGTTAGTTTTCTGTTCTCCAGAGCAGCCAGCCTCACTTTCTCCCTTCAAGCAATGCATTCACCATGTAGTAGTTGTACAGCCCACTGTCCTGGGCTTAACAGGGCAGGAACAGTGTTTACTCCCTGGAGTTTTGGCTTGGTGTTATTTGTTGTAGTTCTTGTGAAACTGAAATAAAGTGAAACCAAAGGTTTCCATGTCAGTAGGTGGGTGTGTAGATACATTTTATCTGGGACTTTTGGTTTTTTGTTATGTGTGGAACTACTCTGTTTCTATATAGCCATTCCAATGATCTATATGCCATTTTAATCCACATTATAATGTGGATTTATAAATTTTTATACTTGTTTTGTTTTATACTGCGCATCTAACATACTTCACAAGGTGAGAAATCTCCTTCCTTAGTCAAGTGTGACAGCTGCCATATTTATCATTTGTTTGACTGGAACTTCAGCTGTCCAACAATGCTTCTGTTATTCTTGATGCATGTAGATACTACAAGAGAATGATATTAAATTTCATGTGGAACTGCAAATAAGTGTAACTGTTAAAATGGTGGAATCTCCCTACTGAAGTCTTCACCTTGACAGTTCCCTTTACAGCCTTAAAGCCGTTGCAGTATGTCCTACTTCTGAATCTCTGACCCTCTTATGAATGCTGTCTTTGCAAAAATATTGACCCATTCTTTCACAGGACAGGGGTAATTTAAAAGCTGCAGAAGTATACATTTTATTTTTAAGTGTAATACTTCCTATTAACACAGAAAGCTGTAGCATATGGCTTGAAATATGTGGAATTGAAAGACTTGTCCTTATCCAAGCACATTAAAGAACAGTATGCATCTATTTAAAATGAAACATGAATTTAGGTTGATTCTGTATCAAGGAAGTTCATGGCAGCTTGGTGCTGACATAAGCAGCCAGTAAATCAGGGCAAAAATAGCTAGGAAAATAGCATTTTTAAAGAGACTTACAAAGGAAATGCCAACATAATTGTAGCGTTGAGTTAGCTAGCTATGCATTCCTCCAACTTGAAGAGCATAGTAAAACTGAGTGAATTAATCACAGGAAATAAATTACTGGACAAATTTAGCATGTGTCTTGGATTAAAAGGCATACTTCCTAGAACAAATTTAGGTTACTGTGAGAATTGCTGAGTTTAAAAATTTCCTCACTGCAATAGAAGAAGCAACTGCATGTGCACACATAGCTCTGGAGGAAAAAAGAGATTACTGCTGAGCTCTTGTCTTTTTTATTTGCCTCTGTTCTTGGTTTGGATTACTTAGTAGCATGAAGAGTCGGGAGGAAACTGTTAACCTGCCTTCTTGTTACTTGGTATTACATTCTATTGGAGTATGTGTATGGAAATACAAACCCAGGACATGGACAGAAGAGCACTCTTCTTCAGAAGAGACTGTTAAATCCCTATTAAAAAAAAACAAAACCAGCAGTAAGTGTATTATTGTCTCCAGTAGCAACCATAAGCAGAGACCCTTCTGAAGAAAGACCATAGGGCAGGCATAGATGGTATTTCTCCCTGATGTCCTTCCAACTATTTTTAACTCAAATGACAGGAGCTTCAAAATGTATTTTCCTAAAAATGGGCGGGGGG
>WAAE01020304.1:0-13537 GCA_013400495.1 Nicator chloris | reverse complement strand
GGGGGGGGGGGGGGGTGTGCAATTGTGTGATGGGATCTCTTATCTTTTACTTTCCTTGTAGTCATAAGTTCCTCTTTGGCTCAGCATATGACTGAAAGGCATCACTTTTCTGAGCTCAAAACCTACGTATAAACTATTTATTACATGCTTGGGTATATTATTCTTTTGTTTTCAGTATAGAGATTACTGAGCTGCCTGAAACTGCCCGTTTCTTTTCTCCCCTTGAGCCAAATTCATACATCGTGCATCTACCACTTCTCTGGCAGAATTTTTCTGAAGGCCTGCTGCTAGTAGTGTGGGCAAACGTAGCACTTTTACCTCTTTTGAACATGGCTGATATAAATTTAATATGATGTCCCCTAAATCTTGTGATGGAGGTGAATCTCCTGTTCCTACTCACCTTTTCTGTGCTGTGCATAACTTTGTAGAAAACTGTCATCCGGTAGATATTTAGAATTTATGAATAACAATGTCTTGCTTTCCCTAAACAGTAGTTTGAATAAAAGCCACTTATTATTTTTATTTTCAAAGTAAATAAAACCATCAGAAATCTCAATCTTAAAATTTGAGTTAAAGATCAAGGAACATTTTTTATGATATTCATTTGGTGTTAGCCAGCACTAAAGATGTTTTCCTGAGACTCTATTCCTTTCACCAAGGATGCGGTTTTATAGACGTTGTTTATTTTAGATTACTGCATCACTCTGTGTGACTACATCATAAAATCATTCGTTAGGTGAAGGTAATTTACAAATGATCAGAAGCAACCAAATTACTCCAGCTTAATGAGTTGCCACTTATTGCCTGTGTAGGCTCTTTTTCTGCTGCGACTGTGAAGTTGGCTTACATTAATGTGCATTAATTTTATTTCACAAATGCAGTGGTGGAGGAGACCTAATCCTTCCAGTTATCACGGCTCAGCAGTGAGTGGTAACGCATTAAGTCAGGGTTAACTTCATTGCATATACCTGTCACTCTGGACCTGGTGCAAAACACACACCAGGGCATTTTTCCACAAAAATGTCATACCAGTGCCTCGACAGCTGAAACAGCAACCCACTCATCTTGAGGCAGTGTTCAAGCTGTTGATTTTTAGACATACAGACTGAAATGTGTGAAATCATTAATTTCTGAGACACTATCTCCCTCCTTGTGTAGACAGCAGAGGTTCTGTAGCTAGGTTTCCTTCTCCAAAGAAGGGAAATTTTGCAGAATGTTCAGTGCAAGGGCATCAAGACCTGGGATCCTACTATCTCAACTTGACTCCAAATTGTCAAAATTTGGCGACTTTTTGATGAAAAGACATCTGTCTGAGAGTTTTCTTGGAGAGTGCTAATGATATTTTTGCTAATTGATGAAAGGGATACATTGAATTGCTATGGGACTGGTTATTCCAATGACTACGACATTTTATCAAACTACTTGAATGTTTATGTCAAGGAAAAAAGCAGGCAAGCCAGCTGGCCAGAGCTTTGTGACAGTGACAGTTACCAAATGTAGTGGAAGTAGGGTAGAAACTGAAGTGGAGCTGACTGAGCCACCCTGCTCTTGGGAACTGTAGGTGTTGGGAAGGTCTCCTATTCCAGTGCAGAACCTAAATGCACAGATATGTGAAGGAAAGGACCACATCACTTCAGGCTGCTTAAGTTGCGGTGGAAAGTCAAAGTTCAAAGAACTTTGTACAAAGTTGTTTAACCATTTGATTGGACTTCTATTAACATGTACTGACTGGTTGTGTAATACAAGCCTGACACAACTCTGAGTTATTCCTTTCCAGTCCTGATCTCAGCCTGCAGAGCATCTTCAACCCATATTTTTCCATTTTTTGTTTCTCTTTAGTCTTTTACTTTACTTCTTTCCCTTTCTCCAGTTCCTCTAGCACCTAAAAAGTTCTGGAATAAGATTCAGTGCCATCCAATTATCTTGTGCTTTGCTGCTAATTTCTCACACTGCATATATCCTATAGTTGCATTTCTACAATTTACGTTGTAGAAATTCCAGACAGCAAGTGATATTGACTGGGGTTTATGAAGTGTCCACAAATGTATCTAATACTAATTGAGTCTAGAGATTAAAAGACTAGAGCAATATCTTGTATGAGTTAAGATTCATAAGCCCCAGGGATATGAAAAATATATTCTATATGTTTTTATTTTATTCACTGAAATAAAAAAGATGCTTGGAACAGCTGCCTTTATCCTGTGCTTTGAGAGGTGATACACAGGTAATAGAGGGGCTTTCAGAACATTTCTACACTACTTTATCAGGAGGCAAGGATTTTATGTTGTCTTGATTCCTACCTTCTCTTGCTTTACTTATCCTTTCTGTGAATTTTCCTGGTCTTAATCTGTACTAAGCTGGTTAGGTATACTGGATAAATTATTAATCACAGTTTGTGAGAAAAATTTAATACTGAAAAGGAAGGGATAATACTTTCAAGTGTGAATTAGTCTCTATGTAGGTTTTTGAGCAGAGAAGAGTTGTGTTCTCAAGGCATGTGGGGAGGCAAAGAGGATCAGATTACCATAGACAGGTATTGTCACAAGTATTTTTTCACCCAGTCTTAGGAAAATAACATTTCAAAGGTGTTCTTGCCTGGCCTCAGTAGAGTAAGAGCTTTTAAAAATGAAAAAAAAGGTTTCCCATACTTTACACTCTCCTTAGGTTAAAGTTTTATGACAAAGTTTCTTTTTTTTTTTTTTTTTTTTTTTTTGTCCACAGGAAGAATGGGGAATTAGATCTTATTGATTAAGATCTTAAATTTTAAATATGTGCATTCTTTTGCCCCAAATGATATGCTTATATTCCAGTTTTTCTTCAGTGTGCTGCAAAGCAGGATTGTGCGATTCATTACTTGAGGAAGAAAAGGAATTGGCTATTCTCTGTCAAAACTAAAAAGGAAATTTGTGTTGTGCATGCAGCAATGTAAAGCTGCCAACAGCTTCCTTTCATTTTTGCACAGTTCCGTTGCTTTGGTTTTCTGTATCAAGACTGTGCCTTCACAGCTTGTTCACAGGCAAGGCCTAAGCTTCTCCAATATTTGGCATTTATCTTCTCCATTAAGAACTGGGAAAGCTGTTGGACTAATAACAATGAGTATTAAAGCTTTGGAACTTTTGATACGACTTGCCAAAGAAGACAGGCTGCTGAATCCCAGGACTCTGGAATGTGGCCTGTTGACATTCCAGCAGGGGTCCCTGCCCCCAAGGTTTCCTCCAACCTTCACTGAAATTCTGCAACTCCCCTAAACACCTGCCCCATGTACTTGTGTTTGAGTAACACCCTTTATTTCTTCTGGATTTCTGCCAGCAGTTTAGGCCTCAGGTAAATTCTCCTATCTCCTGTTAAATCAATATTTATTTAAATTCCAGTGGGCAAACTTTAAATTCTAAATCTTTTCAACATATGTATTGTTTGGAAGAGGTCTGGAGTGTCTGCACAACTTCACCTGTGATCTCTTGAATAACGTGTGTTGTTAAGATTGTCAGCTTGGTATTGATTATTTATTTATTGAGGTGAAATGTCAAAAAGAAAATAAGTTTATTTACCCTAAAAAGACAGCTTGAAATATTATATTAATGAAATTCTGGTTTTATTCCACAGACTGAAGGTTTGTATTCAGTCTTTTTAAGCTCTGTGCAAGTGAGCAAAGGTCTCTTCTGTTCCTTTACATTAAAAAGAGTTGTTGGATAGCAGACTATATAATAGAGTAAAAGTGCTTAAGGGCAAAATATTTGTGGTTTAGATTTTTCCAGCAAGCAAATTTGGCATTTTAGCATTTTTTCTGAGTTAGCTCTTCAGGCTTCTGTTCTGTGAAGTGCAAAGTGATCCACTCACGCTCATTTCCCATGTTTGCTTGTGGTAAGAATTGTGAGACTGAATTTCTGATACCTCATACACGCTGGGAGGAGGAGAATAGACTTGTTGTTACTAAATAAAAATAAATTTATTTGAGAGAAAGATTTGGAATTCTTGACATCAAACTTGACTTACATTTCTAGTAAGTGTGTTTGGTTTATACTGCCTTTAAAAATAAATACATAAATACCACTGTGCAATTAATTTAAATGGTCTTTTTTTATACATCTTTTATCAAGCACTTTCCTTTTACCACCACGTTTGATTTGCAATCTCTGCATCTGCTGACTTTTTTTTTTTTTTCACTTCCAAAATCAATAGCATTGGCTTTTGCAAGACTAAAGAGAAAGAGGATTATATATTAGTTAGGAAGAGCTCTTTGGGGGTAGACACGTGTGCATTTTATTTGTGTATGTGAGCATATCTATATAAATATCTTAAAATATATATAAACATATACATTAGTCACAGTAGTCATATAGTAGTCATATAGTCACAGTGTAGCATATTAAAAAAGTATAATTCCCATTGATTTAACTATACATTTTGCTACTGGCATGGATAATTTTATTTACAATTTAGCATTGTGTGTTCCTGGAAGATGGGGAATGTTCAGTTGCCATTGGCTGTAACTACTTTTTGTCACACACATCCTCCTTTGGTCTCCAAACCATAATAAAAGTAAAATTCAAATTCCACTTGCACAATTATCTCCAGAGCAACCTTTAATGGAAATCAAACCCCATAACAAGATGTACTGCAGGAAGCTGCATAATACACTGCAGGGCACCTGCCTAACACTGCATTATGCAAAATTACCCTACGTTTTGGTACATTAAGAGGGTATTTTCAAGTACAAAACTTAAAATGTTGCATTTAATTTTGTTGGAATATGGCCTTATCCCTTGAAGCCAGATCTGAATTAAAGATGTGAAATTGCAAATACTTACAACATTGGTGGCTGAGAAAAACAATGGTAGCAACCTCAGCCATATTCAAATATTCTTAAAGGATCGGACGTCTTTGGAGTTGTCTGGTAGGCTGTACATTGGAAAAATAATAAAACTCCTATTTTTCATTTTAAAAATAGTTATTTCTTTAAACTCTATACGTACTTTTGAGTTTATGCGTCTGTCAGTCAACAAAAATGCAAAGGAGTTACATCTTCAGCTAACACATTGTAGTGGGAATAAGAAATAAATCTTTAAAAAGACTGGTTGTTGCAATCAATACCTGCGTGGTTTAGGTGACAGGTGTCATTGATATAAATGATTTTTTGGTTTATATTGAGTTTTGCTAATTCCTTTGCTTCCTGCCTGTGACAGGATTGGTCAAAGCAGTCCACTGGGAACATGTCTACTGTACATACAACCTCCGTGACCGATATGGATGTAATGAGGTTTTTTTCTTGTTTCATAGGTCTTGCAGTCATTCCCTTGGCCAAGGGCTCAATGAGCACATTCAGGCTCCTTATGAAAAACAGCTCTAGCAGCCGAATGGCAGGAAGCTTATGAGTTTGTTTGCTGGGCTTCTCTGGGTGTATAAACCAGTTGCTGCAGCTCTAAAAATGATATGACTGGTGCAGTAGTGATTTTCTGCACTGAAGGTGGATGCTGACAGGAGTTATGTACTGCAGATATTTTAGAGAACTCTGAAAAGACTGTGCTGTAATACAACACTCCCAGATCCAGAATTCTGTGGTTCTGATTTCTTCTAGCGTGTGATTTGCTCTCCATCATTATCTTCTGTAGAATTGTATTTGTGGGAAACCAGTCTGTATGACTGCGCTTTACCTTATAACAAGGAATTGTTTTCCCTGGTTTAATTGAATATATTTTGGCTCCAGAGCATACCTCATTTTCCTGCATTTATTTGTTATATTTTTATATGCTGTATTTGTTGGGGAGTGCACTAGGGGCACAAAAAGTGCACGTGCCCTGCGTATGTGAAGGTTAAGACTGAACTTAAAGTCTATTGTGCCAGGCAGCAACTGCTTGGACAGCTGCCTAGCTGGGTTTCTTTTGGTTCTAAATGCTCTGTGTCATTTCTAATACTGCCAAGGGGAAACACATGGGTTTTATTTATTGGTCACTAACTATTCCGTGAGGGGGTTAAAAATACCACTGCGGAGTATTAATAGCTTTTCTCTGAAATAGTAAATGCTTCCTGTAATTGAAGAGTAAGCCTCTTGCCGTCATTGTAGTGTAAAACGTGTCATGAGGAATCCTCGCTTACAAACATCTTTTGCTCTCATCCAGTGTTTGTCAGGTTCAACTCCAGCCATGGCTTCCCCGTGGAGGTTGGTTCGGATTCCAGCATCCTCCAGCTGAAGGAGGCAGTTGCCCAGCGACAGGGAGTTCCAGCTGACCAGCTGCGGGTGATTTTTGCAGGGAGGGAGCTCAGCAATGACTTGACACTGCAGGTAAGAATCCCTTGGTAGCTTCTCGCCTGGACTGCTGCCAGCTACACTGCCTCTGCCTCTAATGCTGCCAATCTGATGTTCATGCCTGAGATCTAATAAAATAAATAGTGCCTGGGGATTCCTTGAACTTTACTCCACACTGCTTCATTAATTCTGACCTTCTTAATTATGCATTAAAACAGCAAGCAGGAAGGGTAGGGAAAGAGAGAGAATACGAGAGAGAGAGCACGAGAGAGAGCTGTGCCTAGTGAATAAATGTTTACTGACTACAGAAGCAAGCCATGCACAATTTCTGTATCTGTTCAATTTCTATCTTACTTATTCCATTTGAATCTTAATGAAGAAGGATGTGAATAAATTGCTCTAAATCAGGATGCACAGTCATCACATTTTATAGAATTTGTAACCCAATTGTGACCCCTGGAGGATAGCTACATGGCTGCTGCTTCACTGTGTGCTGCTCTGCCTGCACAGGTGTGTGATGCTGGAGGGGTGGTTCCAGATCAGAAAGCCCACAGAAGGGCTCTCCAAACCACTGAACTCATAAATGTGTGAAGCTGAAAGAGGAGCAGGGAGCACAGAAGAGCAGCTTTAAGTAGGTATCTGAATTTCAGCTCCTGAAGGTTAGCAAACCATTCTCTTCAATAAATGCAGAGGGCTGTTTATCTGTAGTGGACAGTAAGAAGCACTGAAAGACAGGTTCAAGTTGCTCTTTGCTACTGCTACCAGTGCAGCTGCAGTTGCTTTATAAATAGTGTTGTTTATCCTGTGTGTGCATTTGGCAGCTCACTCCAATGGCCAGGGTTTAGCATAAGATCACACATTTAAGACAATTGGGAAACTTGGGGAAACCTACTGGCTTTTCAGCAGAGTGCAAATACTGATTTAATGAAATTTCCCTTCTTCTACAGTGGTATCAAAGAGCTGAAGATACAACTGTAGTAGTGCAGGTGATTGCATAAAATATCCTTCAGGTGCAGAACTATTCAGATGAATTTGTACTCACATTTGTACACTGTTGTACTCAGAATGGCTGCTAAGCCTGACTACAGAAAGTCACCACTGTATTGATGACCTATCACTGTTTCTCCTTGGATATGGTATTTCCTGCTTTGCAAAGGGCTTTAGGGAATTCTAGCACACAAAGGAAGGTGTAGAGATGTGAATTGCTGTCAGTCTCCAGTGCATCAGCTGTGAATAGTGTTGATGCATACCTGCAGTGGGCTCCACAGGCATGTGAAAACATATATATAAAAGTGTAAGAATAAAAAACAATCATGTGAATTGCAGAAGTTGTCAGTTGCCAGTTGCTAGATTGGAGTGTCTGTGTTGTTCTGTCAGAAGCTTCTGAACCACTTTGCTTTTCCTGGCAAGCTGCAGGTGTTGGTATTACTGCCATTTTGTGTCAGCATGAAACACAGATTTGCAGCCCAGTTTGACACTTGCAACCAAGTTTGTCGTTGGCTACAACATACAGTCTGTTGCCAAGGTAAATTAAAAATTGTGTTCCAGATATACAGACCTCCTGATGATGTAATTTCCTCGATTTGTCATAATTATTATGTCTAGTCAAGACTTCCTATTATTTAGTAAACTACATCTAGATTCATTGCTTTGACTCTTGGTTTCTAAATCAGGTAGGAAATTCAAAAGCTGTTTCAGATGGTACAATTCATACTTCTGTGATTGGGTGTCTTAAATGTTGCAATGATTATTATCATCAGCACGTGTCAGCTACACTTTTATTCTTGATATTTGAATGCATTCTACATCGATGCTGTGTTTCCCTTTTTTTTTTTTCTTTTAATTATGTATATTTATTTATCTTGTAAATTTGTCAATACAAGAAGAGTATTTGAGGTGTTTGGGTTCCTGTGGTAAGCTGTCTGGGTTTTTGCATAAGAAGCTAATAAAAACTTGGGTGTAGTGAAATACTAACTGCTGTCATTTATGTTACATCTGTAGTTTCAGAATTAACATCACATATGAGCAAATTAACTAACTCTTGTTTTCTAGATCTGTGGATTTGGATGCAAAATAAGAAAAATTCGACTCAGTTGATGCTTTAAAGTTATTTTATTTTACAATAGCATAGAATTCCTGGTAAAACCATTTTGTCCTTCCATTTTTCATAAGTTACTTTTGAACTTATTTGCCCAAGGTATTGTGGAAGAATCTAGAGGTCAGGAAAAAGAACTGATGGTATTACACATAATGAGATTATATAGGACGTGAGAAAAGCTGCAGTAATTGCAAGAGTATGGGGCAGGGATATAGGAAATACTCCAGGACAGCAAACTTTATTGGTTTCACAGCTCACAGAACAACTAGATTTGGCTTGACAGCTACCTTAGAATCTCGGGCAGCTGATACAAAACATAACTGAGAATGTGAAAGCTGTGTTCGTTTTCCTGTTTGGAGAGAAGGAAAAATCTTTCCTGGTAGCTGAGACTTGTAAAAAATAAATGAAGCCGGAATGGACAGATGTTAAAGAGAAATTATTCTAACAAAGAAAGTGCCTAGTCGAGATTTTAAATAAGTAATTTGTAAACAACAGTAAAAAAAATTGTAGGAGGGATAGAAGTGAAATATGTGTGGAGACATTTAATTTGGTACTGCAGATAAGTGTTTTTTCCTTGAAAAAAGAAAGGAAGATTAGACACGGATTCCACCGTGCACAAGGGAGATCAGTATCTAAACTAGTGACTAAGGGACAAGTAGTGAAATTAGAGCCATAGTAAGCAAAGATTGGTAATGCCTGGATGAAGAATGAGACCTGCAAATTTGAATCTCATAATAAGGAATTAGAGCAATAAGCTGATTCCTAAAAGCCCAGCAAACAGTGTCACTTAAGGGTGCTAAACATTCCAGAGAATGATGAAGAGCTTCCTGCTGATTACAGTTCACTTTGGAATGAGTAGAAGTAATTAATTAATACAGACCCCAAAATAGGAATTCTTTCAGAAAGTTATCATGAGTATGGAAGAATAGTGGAAAGATCTTCCTGTAGCAATCCCAAGGTGGAAAGAACAGAACCATAACAGAGTCACCAAGAGAATAAACAGGAGGTAGCTGAATATCAGGGACCTTGGAGTGTTCTAAGAGGAGGCAACTGCTTAAAGATTGTCATTGTCCCAGAGAATGGCAAAATTAGTTAACAAATCTTCTGGTAGTAACGTCTGTAGTATGTATTGATAAACAATTTTGCTCAATGCAAGCAATTTGAAACTTACTACTGATAATAGCAGTATTATTATGTTAGTACAGACTTCCTCTTTCTTGGAGAACTCAGATGCCCTTGCTCTTTGCAAACAGTTAGCAGGAGAGATTCCCTGCCTTGCAGCGCTTATAGTGTAAATGAATAAAGCAGACACATGATGTGATGGGAATCAGTAGCTTAGCTTGTCCTCAGTCAGTAGCAAAACAGGGATAGAATTAAGTCTTGTTTCCCAATTCTGAACCATTTCTTTTTGGCAGCGTTTCCTCTTTAGATAAAGCTAGAAAATACTGTTCTTTGAAACAGAAAAAGACTAAGCATGCGGTAAGTAGCAGAACTTGTTAGCTTTGTGCTAACAGCTGTGCTCCCCTGAGACAGCTTCGGAGTCAGTGTTAGCTTGCATTTGACTGCAGCAGAGGCTTGAGGATTGGAGCACGGGTTTCACATGAATTTGGCTTTGCCTGCATCCATCCATATTGATGCTTGCCTAAAGTAATTTATACATTCATGAAACAAAGAAGCACGGCTAGAAGTTATTGTTAAATACTGTGAACTCATAAACATAACTGAAAATTAATAAAAAGGAATGTCACAACTGCAGTAGCAACATAGATGATCATCTATGCAGAGGAGGGAAAAGAGAAGTGATGGGGAGAAATGGTGCTGTCTTTTAGCAGGAACAGGTACTTGAACAATAGAATATTGCATTTCATCGAAGAAGGACCTTGTGTACATAAATGTATGGCAACTTTCTTGCTCTCTAAGCGCAACCCAGTACAACAGAGCTTCCACCAGTTCTTAAATTGCCTTGTTTCATTTTACTAGGGGCTCAAAGAAGAAACCAGGTGACAGTGCAAAATGTGTCCCTAACCAGGAAAAAAACCCCCTGTTTAATTATAAAGTGCTGAATGCTAAGATTAGATGGGGTCTTTTGACATGGTTACTGCCTTGTGCTACAGTTATACATATAGGATACCAAATCACTCACAGAAACAACTTTGACACTCAGCAGTTTTGTGGGCTACAGAATATTGTTGAGCCAATATTTGCATACTTAAATGCTGTTTGTAGAGAATTGCCCATAGACATACTGACTGAATCAATCATCATATGTGAAATTCAAAGAGAAAAAATATTTTATGTGCATGCGTGTTTAAATCAGTATTTTTGGTCAATATTTGATTGATCTGTGGGTCATTTTTTTCTTGTAACCCTGGAAGAGATGTGTATTGTACTTCTCCAAAATAGCAAAAGCTAGCTGAGTTGTACTGGGGTATATTATAGTAACAAGGAAATCTAGAGATGCTACGTCTGTGTTGCCAGGTAATGTGGACTTGGCTAAATGAGAGGATGGCAGTACTGCTCACTCTTGGTTCTTTTTAGGGCTGCAGACTCACTGTGGCAACAGAGATGCGTTGAATGTTTCCAAGACTTGTGTTGGGCCTCATGGTATTACACACTCACAATGCATGTGGAGAGTACCACAGAGCCGTATTTACTGTGGTAATGAGTCAGGGCTAGCTCGGGTCTCCAGATTTTCTGTGTTGTTACTTTCCAAACTATTTTCTGTATTTGAACGTTCCGAAGAGTGTTGAAGAGCTTCCTGCTGATTACAGTTCACTTTGGAATGAGTAGAAGTAATTAATTAATACAGACCCCAAAATAGGAATTCTTTCAGAAAGTTATCATGAGTATGGAAGAATAGTGGAAAGATCTTCCTGTAAAATTGTGTAAAATTAAAAGAGAGGATACGTTACTCATTAATTGTTTTGGCAGATCAAGAGCTAAATGCTTTTATAGATGAGACCTTGAAGCCCAGAAATGCATTTCCATTCTGCTTTTAAATGCACTTGTGTTCTATTCTTTTTATGCTAAGTTTTTCCTGGAATTAGAAGATTACGAAAAATATTTAGCTATATCTAAATGGAGGGTAAATTATCTTCATGTAGTTTGAAAATTTCAAATAGTGAATGGGCCATTTGTGATGGAGGCTACAGATTCTAATATGGCCTTGAAATTTTCTGGGTCCTTCTTGATTCTTTTGACATTTCTTAATGTGTTTTTGTTGGCCTGCTGATGATGGATTCAACTGTGACAGAGTCTTCTTTGCAAACTTTCTGCAGTGTGCATTCAGTACAAATGTGGTCTTAATTTCTATATGTATCTAGGTTTTGGTACCTAGATGAGTTCTGTGTTGTCTGCTGAGTCTGGTTCAAGGATTCCTGGAATAGGGGTCCTGGTGCCAGTGTTCTTATTGGAGTCTTACTGACTCATAATATTTCTGTATGACCTGTGCTGCTCTTTTAGATTAATTTCCAAATTTCTAAATATGAGTTTATTTTGTTTTCCCCTTTGCTGACAGGTTCAATAAGTTGTCAATCTATTGAACTAAGTTTTATTCCATGGATAGTTGTTATTACTTTCTTTATGTGCGAACATGTTCAGGCAACAGATGAATTTTACTTAAAATTCATTTCTCTTAGTTAAAATTGGCTGTATTGAGGCCATTAAGTGAATTTTGTGAGATCCATTTTTGAAAGAGCAGTTGCTTTGTGTGGGTCTGATAGAGAAACTGCTGTACTGTTTGCATGAAATACAGTATGCTGATAAGAAACTCCTCTGGCAAAACAATCTAGCTCTTTTCAGGACATATACAGCATTTCACAACAAAATTAGCTGGAAAATTGGCCCAATATTAGATGTGCCTTTTGTTTTCCACCTACACACTTGCATTAGACAGATACTTGTTGAATCTTTTCCCCTTGTCATGAGTATAACTCAATTAATGTGTTTACAATGCTGTCCATTTTATCGCTTGGATCCATCTTTAGGTTGCAGGAGAGAAAATGTGTAAGCAAAAACTTTAAAAAGCTGTGGTTGTTAAAGTGGTGGCAGTGAGTAATAACTTTTATGAGTCTCTAAATCATAACAGTAAAAGAAAGGTCAGCCCACATCTTTCATTCATCACCTTTCTAAATTGCTTTGGTGAAAAAATGTTTAGCATACAGAACATCATTACCAAAAACTGTAGTTGAATAAGCAGAAAGTCAGGATAGTAGGGATATTTTCTACCTTATTCCTTCCTTTCCATCAAAGGAAAAACATGGTATTCATTTTTCTACTAGACTACATTTATAAGGAAGTATGGATAGAGACTGTGTATTTTATAATTCATAACTGAAATGGAACAATAATTTGCAAATATTTGCATTGTCTCAAAAAAAGAAGCAAAATTAGCATTTGATTAACACTTTACATAATGAAATTACTGCATTAAGAAATGAGAAATTAGGACAGAGTATGTGTGAATTTTTTTAACATTGAAAATGTTGTCTCAGGAAAATAAAATTGTAAAGGAAGAATGGAAGGTGTTGGAATTTTTTTTTTAATAGCACATAGCATACCAAATATACCTCCTCAATAGACAGGTGGGATCTAGTTCCTTGCCATTATTTCTTTACTTTTGTTTTAATTCTACTTATCTAAATCTTTACAACTCTGATTCTCTGAAATGTCATCTGTAATACATTTATATTTGTAATTATCAAAATGCTGGAGGGAAACTTGAATGCTTCATATCTGGTTACAGTTTTCATCACAGATGAACCTCCATATTCTGGGGGATGCCAAATTATTCCTGTGAGGCATGGGTTTTATGGGTGATGGGAGAAAAAATGAAAAAAAAAGAGTTGCATTATGACAGAAAAGGCCCCATGAAAGTAAATAAAATTGGTCATCCTAAAGAAAATAACACACCACAGGCTCAAACAGAAAGACAATTATTTTAGGAGTTACTGAAGCAAAAGTACGTATATAATTCCTTATGCATCCTTGGAGCAACACTCAATGCATTTACAATTCCTAGAAGCTTTCCTATGCACTCTAAAAGCCTGTTGAAGAAATGAAATAAAGTGTTTAAAAAAAATCAGTAATAAAGGATACACTAAAGCGATGCAATTTTGTCTGTCATTTAGACTAAATAAAGAAGCAAAAGTACCTGTTCCTCAAATGAATAATTTTCCTCATATACAGACCAGGTT
>WAAE01020302.1:0-26178 GCA_013400495.1 Nicator chloris | reverse complement strand
TTGTTGCTGCTGTTGTTGTTGTTCATTTGTCTCATTATATATATATTGTAGTAAAGAACTGTTAGTCCTTTTCCCATATCTTTGCCTGAAAGCCCAGTAATTTGAAAGTTATAATAATTTGGGGAGAAGGGAGTAATATTTTCCCTTCCAGGAAGGTTACCACCTCTCTTGGCAAACACTTATATTTCAAACCAAGATAGTCACAACGAAATGTACTGTTGACTTTTTGCATGGAGCCAGTGTGTTTTTAGCCCCACGAGGGTTCAAAAGACTCTGAGGGTGTCCACCAACATCCCAGAAATTATTTTAAAACAGTTAGTGAGACGGCATGATTGGGTGTGTTTGGAAAAAGCAGAAAGATTTTAATTAAAGAGAAAATAACAAACTATACAAAACAAAAAAGCAAAAGCCGTGCACAGTGCAGGGAGGTCCCATGCACCTGCTAAGACACACCAAAAATGCCCCTAGAGTTTCCCTGCTCTCTCTTATGTAGCTTATCAATGATTTAGGAGGGTTTTTTGGCAAGCTGCTCAATAGAAAATAGCTACATTTCTTGAAGGAACAGCTACAGAGACCAACAGGTGTTTTTGTCTTGGCACCGAGCCAATTACAGTGAGAAAAGCACAGAAGATTCTTACAAGTTCAGCAGTGAAACTGAAACTCTTTTCCTAATAGAGAAACATCTGCTTAGATGTGGGGGTGCAGTACAACAACGTATTTCTTTTTTTTATTTTAAAACATAATTATTTAGAGAAGAGTCATTACAGAGATGTTATTTATTTGAACTTTTGTATGCATTTGATAGGACAATGCATGGTATATTATTATTTAAATGGAAGAGAATGACAATTATTAAAATGCCTTGGAAACATATAGGAAAACGAGTAAGTCAGAAACAATTTAAATGTGATTTTGAGTGATTACTAATTAATGACCAACTGCTGGTGGAGTTCCTCAGGAGGTCATATTAGGACTACATTTATTAAATATTACTATTTATATGGCTTATAGATAGGAGGGAAAATGTATGCTAAGCCACATGAAAGATATGCAATATTTGCATGAACTTTAACAGGTGATAACTTCAGCATCCTACTTTGAAGATTCTTTTCATGAAATTATCAGTCCATTTCCAAGGTACAAACATTATATTAACAAGCCAAATAAAAGTTATTCTTGACTTCCAGCTTTTCTATTGCCAAAATAATTTACCTGTTTATAAAATAAAAGTGAGAAAGAAACAAGAAGAGGGGGGGAAAGCTAACCTCATGAATCTAAAATGAAATAGAAACAAAATTAATAATTCACAGGTTGCACTAATTCTCCATCACAAACCACTTGTTGATATTAAACAGATTTTTTTTGTCTATACTCTACCTGTTTTCCATAAAGCAAGTGGGATTAAAATTGTACCAAAACAATATAGTTTGTTCATGACCAAACAATATTTTGTTGATCTCATCTCTCTCATGATCTTCTTGAATTTTTCTTATTTGTCCTTATATCTTAAAGTCCCATGAAGGTAAGGGGACATCCTTTTATCCATGCTTCTATACCACATAGTGCAGTGAAGCCTTCAGGTTGTTTTAGTAACAACTTTGACACCAGTTGAGCCTTCTGCGTTTTTAGTAGCAATTTTTACACCCTTAACAGTTATTTAAATTTAACAAACAGTTTTTAACACTAAGTAGTAAATGTCACAAGAAACAAACAGTGTGATATTCCACAGTTCCTGTCACAACTGAAGCCTATAATATCCACAGAATGACAGAATGGCTGAGGTTAGAAGGGACCTGTGGAGACCACATTTTCAAACACTCTGCTCAAGCAGGGCCACGTACAGCCACTTGCCAAGAACTACAAATATCCTTAGGGGAGACTCCAGAACTTCTGAGCACAACTTGTACCAGTGCTCAATCACCAGCATCTCTCTGATAGCAGTAAGACTCTCTGCCACATCAGTCACACCTCCACTTTTTGTGTCATCACCAAACGCAAAAATCCAAAATCCAGATCATTAATGAAGATACTAAACAGGACAGGACCTTGGGCTACACTTCTGCTCTTTGGCTTTCAGCTGCATTTTGCATTATGGATTTTCTCATCCTATATACACCATCATATAATTATTCATAATTACAAAATTAATTTACTATATCAAGTATCAATTACGTAAATTAAATTTCAATTAAATACCATTAAATATAAATTAAAATAAGTATATTATATTTCACAAAATTATAAACACCATATATTTCACAAGAATTATCTGTCTTAAATAACAGGAAAAATAACTTTAAAATTGCACATCTAGATACCCTAATAACAATAGAATCCTTTCAATCTCCTCATGTGTGAGACAAGTTGAGAATATTCAGCAAATATATAGCTGAAAAGAATAAGACTCCTGTAGTTTTAATCAATAAAGGGAAAGATCTTAAAAATCGAATCTTTCTGGATTAACTACTACTCAGCATAAGAACTAATTCAAGACTATTCTGAGCTAAATATCTGCACACTAATAAAACCAGGAATTTTTTAATTGACTATAATTACTGCTGAAGTAATAGGCAGACTACAGAAAGTTGAGTTAGCACTGGTTCTGTGCTAAACTAACTTAATGTTGTAGTAGTACAATACATCAGAAATCGTCTCTGAGAACTGTCCTGAAATTACTGTAAACAAAAAATTCTGGAAATTTTACAGTTGCTTTACACATTATTTTCTCTTCAGATCTATGACTGCCTTTAAAGAGTTCTGCATATTCCCTTCCGGCCATTTTCCCTTCCTGGTCTGGGAAAACTGTACTTTCTGCAGGCATGCACTTTTATCCCCTTGAACTTCTGTGGACTCACGTAATTACAGTACTGGGCACTAGGGAATCCTTTGCCTTTTTCTTCACTTTTGTTGCTTCACTGTATTTCAACTTCCAGACCATCTGACCTTTTTTAATAGGCTGGCATTACCAACTGCAAAAAAAGCAAAACAAAACAACTCTTCTACTTCACAATTTCTTTCTCATAGGCACTAGACAAGACAGTCTTTTACATTAATCAACAGCAATAAAAACCATGTTTTTCCACAGGAAACAAATGACGAGACCCCTGCGGAAATAAAACTGAGTAAGTAGTCTATTTTTACCAAGTAAAGGAACAAGAGACACCAACTATAGTGTAAAGAAGTATCACTATTACTTCAATTGGAAGGAAAAATAAATGCAATGCCTTTTTTGACAGCATAGGTAGGACAGTGCTTATCAAGTACAGTCACAGAAAAACTCTGTTTACTCACAGTAGGAAGGATGCTTTTTGGTTGTGTAGCTCTGTTTTTTCTGCTCTCTGTGATTTCAAAAGATATGAGTTGGTGGTGTGTTTGGGATGCAGATCTTGAGAAATAAAATAGCTGTGGTTTCTCATGAATTAAAATCATTTGGGTTTCAGAGATAAAAGAATGTAATAGAAAATGCTAAAACCCCAAAATTTGTCTAAAATTAGGCATGCTAGAATGTGCTGCCAAATCAGGATGAAATAGTTTCTGCAAAGTAAGTTTGTATTTGAGTGTATGGCAGTTACATGAATTGATGCTGTTTCCTGTTCTTATCAAACATCCATTTGATTGCTTAGAAAATTCAAATGATTGCAACGCAGGCTTCAGAATGTTATTTATATAATCAATACAGAAATCAAGAGAAGGTGATATAAAAGACATTAAGTGTCATGTTCTGGTCCCACGATGGTCTGGGGCAGGGTGCCGTGTTCCTCGCAGAAGCGTCTTTCAAAAGGTGCCGCTCGCCTGCAGAGGCACAGGCACACCTGGGCTGAGAGTGATCGCTCGTTTGTGATTGGCACCTTGGCACCTGGGCCTCAGAGGCCACTTCTGGGTGATGCAAGGAAGAGGGGTCTGGGACAAGGTTCTCTTTTTCCAGGGTCTTCTTTATTGTCTGGTGTCTGGAGGGGAAGAGAACTGAGGCTGACAGGTACAGCGTTTTTATAGGATTCTCAGGGGGCAGGGTTACAGAACTTGGCCTATCAGGGAAGGAATTAGGGAAAGAACTAATCAGGAGAAGGATCCAAAATTGTCCAAATGGGGAGAGGGAAAACAAGAACTAGGGTAAGAACCAATGGGGAACAAAAAATTACCATAACCTTGCAAATGCTCAAAGGGTGCAATCAGTTTTTCTCACCCTGAGCAGGAGGGAAGCCTCCCAAGGAGACTTTCCTGAGGGAGAATGGTGGTGAACTGCAGCAGTCTAGAGACTGCACACTCTCCATGGGAGAGTGATCTCTTGTCAGGTAACTTAGGGGCTACCATAATTAAGGTAATGAAAGCACCTCATACTATTTGTCTAACTAGGAGTCTCATGAATTCAGAGTAATAATGTGGCATTATATAATTGTGAAATTACCAACTTCCAATCCAACCATCACATGATTTTTTGCTTTGCCAGTCAAGTATTTGATTGCCTAAATGTTTTTCCTTCTCTTTTCTTTTTTTCCCTTCTGCCTTTCCTAAGTTTTTCTTATTCCTTTTACTAAAACCTATGCACACACAAAAATATACATAGCAAAATAATTAATATACTTTCTGTCTTTCAGTTTCTTTACTGCTATAAATTTCTCCTTGGTTAAACAGTTGTCCAGGTTCCTTTTCATGCATGTTCTCTGTGTTTCCTTCCGTGTGTTTCATAGTGTGCTCTCTGAATTTGCCTTCTTCTCTCACTTTGGGTAATGGTCCTGCAAATGTGACTCCTTTGGCTCCTTTGACATCTCCCACTTGCTGACTCAGGTGTTCTACACAGCTCAGTAAGGTAAGCCCATATCATCATCTGTAACCTGGAGCCAATTTTCTTACAGAAACTATTTTTTTCTAGGGAATCTGTTTTTTAAACCCTGTCCTCCTACATAGGAGCAGTGCCTCTTCAGGTTCGTATTGAATTTTTTACCATATCAGTCAAAGTACAGTA
The DNA here is from genome assembly GCA_013400495.1 of Nicator chloris. Taxonomy (NCBI): domain Eukaryota; kingdom Metazoa; phylum Chordata; class Aves; order Passeriformes; family Pycnonotidae; genus Nicator; species Nicator chloris. The sequence goes on along the minus strand of WAAE01020302.1, from coordinate 21,215 downwards.
GTTACACTAAAATCAATCTGCTGATTCATCCTGTAGTCTTTGTCAATGGAAGGAGACCATTTCATAATGTAACTTCATGATTTAAACATTTTTAAAAAAATCACTCTTGTACGGTCATCCGCAATTCTGAACACACATATCTATCCCATCAGGTGTCACAAAGTAGTGTATTTGGCTATGCTTCTTATATGGGCATCTTTATAACAACTCTGAGTTTCACTGTAAATAGAATTCTGTTTCAATTACAAAAATCCAACAGTTTATAAATAATTTTCCTTAACTTTATTTTTTTTTTTCTGGCTTTCATACTTTCTTATAACTCGCCACTTAAAAAGCTCTTAAAAAAATAAATCATAGGATTGTCTTTTTTTTGTATATGTAGACACTTAGCTCCAAAGAATATGGTATTGGGTACATTGAATTCTTCTAGCCTTCCAGGTAGGTAAAACTCAGAAACAGGAAATATGCCTCAAAATAAATGCTACACAAACACTTGCAAGAATTCCCTAAATGAAAAACAACAACAACAACAACAACAACAACAAAGTAAAAAAAAAAAAGCTTTTGTAGTGGAGAGTTTTGTTAGTACATTAATGGCAGAAGTGTCAAGATAATGATGATTTGTTTTATCCTTCTGGTAAGAACAAGGATTTTTGTTGTTCCTACTTTTTTTTCCTACTAGCCCTAACTAGGAAATTTAACACAAGATAGTTTTTTATCTTCAGGCCCTTGACAGTGATAGGACTGAAGTCACCACTCTGTACTTCTACCTCATAGTTCCAAATTATCCTAAGAAATACACATTTTGATGCTTTTAGATTCTTTGTACATGGCTTAAGGAATTTGCTTTTCTTACCTTACACTCTGCTGCTAACAAGTATCAATGATTAATTCAACCTCATTAAAAAACGTTCTGGAAAGGCTGCTGGGAATTTTTTCCACTTTTGGTTTTGTGTACTTGAGGCTGACAGGTAGAAGAGTCTTTTCAGCCTACACCCCAGACTACATTTTGTTCCTTGGAAACTTCTCAACAATCAATCATTTTGCTATATTTAAAGAAAATAAAAGTTACTTTGGAATAGAAATATCTGCATCTGTAAAACGCACAATTATCATCAAATTTTATACCAAATGGCTTTGCAATAACATAAAAATAACATTGAGAGATTTTTTTCCCCTGAAAATAAAGATGACAGAAATATTTTTTAGCAACAAATTGAAAAGATTAAGATAACAAATAGGAAAAATATTGCACAAATATCATAAACATATCATTCACCTAAAAGGGAATGTCTGATTCATCTTTAAGTACAACGGAACTTGATGACAATTTGAAGAGTCTGAATTCTTCAGACTAGTAATCATCATCTCATAATTAATTCAGACACTGGAAAAAAAAGGTCTTTTTACTTCTTCACACATCTCTTTTCCAACTGCATTATCATTGTATGTTCATCTAATAAAGGTAGGGAAAAACCTGCCACCAACAAAAGTTAAAAACCTGGAGGCAAGACATATGTTTCCTTTGTGTTGAAAGAAGTTGAAAGAAGTTGAAATCACATAACTTGAAAATAGAATGTTACAAAAATTAGGTAAAATTAAAAAAAACTTCTTGCCAACAATGCAGCATTAAGAAGCAGGCATTTTTTATTCAGCTGGATGCACAGGAGGATAGCTCCTCCCAAAAGTGGTGCATATTGGGTACAGGAAAGTTTCTGTTCAGATACTGTATTATACATATATATTCATTGATGATCCCAGACTAAACATACATATGATAGTAATTTCCCCAAAATCATTAATATATTCCCCCTCCCCTTTATGCATGGGTTCATCTGTCCTGGGGTGTCTGTCGGTGGTCCCTGGTGGTGATAGGTCCCAATATTCCGGGTGACCTGGCAGAGTTGGCAGGTCACTGAGGCTGGTGAACTTCCAGTTCTTCTTCCACAATGGGCATTGTGCAGTTCCATAGGCCAGTAGTTTTGGAGAAACAAGTGTTGTGCTAGCTCACCAGGTACAGGCAATTTTATCATCTGGTAACAAGAATATCATATGGTATCTCAACAATAAAGTGAGAAGGCTTGTTTTGGAACAGATAAACCATTTCTCCACTAAAGCAAAAGGATTGTCATGAGCTTCATTATAAGATAAAAGTATTCTCCCATTCATCTCCTATGCTCTTACAGCAGGAAGCCAATGTCACCAAAATATAGGAAATCAAGTGTGTCATAAGTACAAACTCACTTGCAGATTTATTTTAAAACTTTTTTAAAAACTTTTTTATCTGATGTTTTGTGAATTTGTTGAAGAAAAATATGTAATATAAACTACATTCACATCAGGTACCCACTAAAGAAAATTAAACTGATTCACAAGTAAATTGAAGCAGTTACAAACCTGATTACGGGAAAGGGTGAGAAAGCAATTTTTTTGGAAAGCTGAACAATTCAGTCAAAAATAATAGCTGTGTATGTTGTCTCAATTCATATAGTTCACAGATCAAAATCAGGCTGTAGATGGGCTGCAAATGACTGAAATCTGTCTCCTTAACTGCAAGGACTATATGTATACTGTGGGCCAAGGAGGTGTCCAGCTCTTCCATCTGAATACTTGTCCCATTTACCTGTTGGAATATTTGCAAAGCCAAGCAGAGTGGCCAGGAGGGAGCCATGGCAAAATCCCAAAGATTTAAACAAGACTGCTGGAGAGCAGGAAGTATAAGCCATTCAGCACAGAGAAGCTGATCGTGTTTGTCTAATTATTTGAGCACCAAGAGAACACATCACTCAATTACACTATTATACGTTGTGCAATAATAATAGCTGCAGTTTCTTTATACAAACCAATGTTATTTAAAGGTCTCATTTGATTGCCAAAGGAGAAGGGCATCTCAGGGTTAATGGTCTATAAGCGTAGGAGAAACAGTTCCAAAATTCTGGCAAAATAAACAGTGCAAATTTGGGGCACATCCTTGCTAATAAGCAAGCATTATGTATCACAAAAAAAAAGATCACAGAAAGCTGAATACAAAATAGTCAGGGACTGTTGATAAACTCATCAGCAATATTTAGCATTTTAGCTAAAGAACTGGTGATATTTACAGTTTTCAAGAAAATAAAAAAAGGTAGGAAAATTGGTTCTAAATAGTTGCTACAGCTTCCCATCACAGTCAACACTGAAATCTAGGCAGCTTGATCCACACACGCTAATAGTATATGTGGCAATCTTATGCCTTCGCAAGTAATTTTGACATTAAGAAACTCTAGCATACTCTACAAGTACATCCATTTTCTAGTTATTTTTACATGGACCTTGCCAAGCATCTGATCTCTTATCAATGGAAGTGTAGATTTGACAAATATACTAACAAGGTAAAGTTACTTCTAAAAAGAAAAAGAAATATCCTTTAAAGGAGTTTGAAATGTTAAAAATCTTATCCTGATGCACAAATCGCAGTTGAGAATACACAGATCTTTTGAGATGCAGTGCAGTAATTGATGCTCATTAACTCACAAAAGCTCATTAATGATTTATAAAGATCAGTTATGCATTACATAGGCAAAATCATCACATTCTCACAGAAGGAAATCCCCTGTAACAAAAAAATTAATGAGGAGTGGAAACTCAAAATGTCTGCTAGCTAATGCAAAACAAGTTCACCTAAAGTTGCACTGTTGATTTTGAAACTCAGGCTGCATCTTTTCACTCATATTATGAAGGCTCTGGCACATGCCAAATAGAAAATATAGCAACCACAACTGTTGGTACAGCTTCTTTCTTTTTTTCCTTTCTGATTTTGATTAACTTCCATGAACTAAAAGAGGGTAAAACAGACTATATAGAAAGCTGTTATGAAACAACACTGAATATGGGGTGAAGGAGATACAGGAATAAGTACCACAATGGTTTTGACTGCACAATTCACTCCATTATTTATTCCACTTGGTAATTAAATAAATGAAAGTGTGAACACACAGAAGCTGTAATAATTTTGGTTGGTACCCACTTCCAGCCCAAGCTCAATTTTGTGGCCACCAGCACCCACAAATTCTTTTTTGCAGGGCTGCTCTCAATCCATTAATCCTCTAGCCAGTATCAACATTGGTAGTTGTCCTAACTCAAATACAGGAATTTGCTCTTGGACTTACTGAACTCCATGATGTTCATTATGACCACTCCATTATTACTGCCTCGAGTAACCCAAATGAAGGATATTTTTCAGGATTAAAGCACAATTTTTTCTGCTGTACAGACACATAGGTTGCATCTTCTTGCCATCGGATCCTTTAATCCATAAAAGCCATCTTTTCTAATTCTTTCCCTAATACTGCTTCCATCCTGTGTGGGTAATACCTCCAGATTTCATTTATATTCTTGCCTTGGGCCACAACTTCGGACAAATAACACAGACACAATATTTCAAATCAATGCCAGTCAGTTTCTAGCACTGCAAAAAAGTGACAAACTATCCATATTCCTGCCTTGGGATGAAGAGGGGTAGGGGTGGGGGGGTGGGGCTCAAAGCAGGAATCTTGTTCATGCTAGTCAGTCCATTCTGTTAAACTGGAACTTCTTTTCTTTGTGCCACCAGAAACAAAGGAACAGGATTAAGAAGGAAGTATAGTTATGTAACAGAAATCTACAGCAGAAATAATAAACAGCAGATGTTAGGGTATTTGTTTTAAAGGAGCACATGAAAGAGTTTATGATTAATAAAGGGAAAACATATCTGTTTAGCCATACTTGAAAAATGTGGTTTTTGATGAGTGATGAATCTAGCTTTAAACTTGAAGTATTTTTCATGTTTCATGACAGTTGATACTGCATTTTTTTTACTGTAGAACTACTGTCAAACGGAGAATTTAGCCTTCATTTTAGTAACATACTTAAAAGATGGGACTGACTTTCTAAATAAATATTTTATAAGCAATATTACATTTTGAAATAAATATCTACCTAGAATTGATGATTATATTAAAATATCAATGTGTGAATTTTTGAAATAACACAATATTAATAACTGTCACAGTGATCCCAGCCTCCAGAGTCTTTTGTCTGTGAATGCAAAAAAGCTTAAATGACATAAACTCATCATGCCAATTGGGAAAACCAAGTTGTATTCTGGATTCCAAAAGCAGGTTGTCTTGTGAGACATCTGCAACTTTTAAATTGCTATTGTGCTATAGATACTACAAAAACATCTCATATCTCAGCATAATCTACTCACATCAGGTTGACATTACTTCAGAAGACAGCATAACAAACAGTAATTTCTTGAATATTCCTCTTCTGCACAGTTCTCTCAGTTATCTGTCAAATGTTTCTGCCACATGGAAAGCCCTCAGCTGCAGTCTAATTGGAGACATTGTTTGCAAGAAATCAGGTCACTTTTTTTACAAGTTGCAGTGAATTGTATCATATGCCTCTTAGGCAGTGTTGTAATTTACAGACTATGGTGAAAAAAAAGAAGAATGTCCTTAATAAAAAAGAAGATATGTCCAGCTACACTGTGTAATATATAAATATTACAGAACTAGAAGGGTGTAACATCATCAGAGATGTGTATTGTAGTTGCCTCACATATTATCTATGGCAAATGTGTTTGTTTTTTCTTTTTTTTTTTTTTTTAATTTAAGTGCAAATGATCTTATCTCACACAATAACTTTAACTGGGGGGAAAAAAGAGTAGGTATGCATACTATATCAGGAAATTAATTAGTTTAGTAGAGGACTGGTTTTTACTGCTGTTTTTGTTTGGGAAAGTTGCCGCTGACAGCACAACACAAAGGTTGGTTGCATGAGAAATTTTTCCTGGATTCTTTGATAGACGCAGGGCCATGCAGGTGGTGCAATCACTGGTAGCTGGTGGGAACTGCTTGCAGACAACTCTGCCACAATTAGATGGCTGAATTTACTGTGGTAGCAGTGGATTTGTGCAACACTATTGAAGGCTAACTACACGTGCAGTTTAGTGCAGCACACAAGCCTGGGATCACTCAGGTTAACTGAGTGCAGATAACTCCTCCATGTCATCCTCTCAGGATCACTACAGCAAAGTAAGATTGTCCTCTTATTGTCCTTTAGTCTGTAAAAGTCACCAACTTCTCACCCATGTTTTAGCAGTTATTTGGTAATTATGTGAATATTACAATTGTCAAATTATAGACAGCACTATTGACTATTTCTCTTGACACAAAGGAGAAGCACTCGGATCATTGTCAAGACAGCCACAAATCACGCACAAAATTTAAAAAATGTTCTTTTGAAATTACTGTCAGTCTAAAGACTAGAAAGGTAGACATCATGTCACGTCAACAGTTTTTACAGAGGCAAACAACTGAGTTACAAATTATTTTCAGTGTGGAATGGGAAAGCATACTAGAAATCAAAACACTGAGGAAATAGTGAATGAATGTTTTCTTTAGCACGAGTTAACTCTTTGGCTAGTACTGCAATGTTGACAGCTTGCATTTTCTGGTTTTTCTCATTTTGAGAACTGAAGTAGGCTTCTGATCATAGACGGTCTGTTCTCTAGTGGTCTGCACTGTAGAAAAGAAACAACCACTGCACTAGAAAAGAAACAAGCCTAACTCCAAGTGTATGGGGAGTACAGTTTGCATGCTCATTTAATAATGATTCAATTATACTAACAAACTCTTGTTTCATTTCACCTGAGTTTTAAAACCAGACATTTGGTCCACTTTCAGACAGATGCATCCAAAGCTCCACTGAAGACAATTAAATCCAAGGTATTCTGATGGATGTTAACAGGGAAACCATTTGCCTTATGACAGTAACTTCAAAGTCACCTTCTTTGTTTACACTTGTCTCTAAGCACACAGGAGAAAATTACAGTGTTTTTAGGACATGCAGAGGCTGAGAAGCACACAAATAAAAATAAAAACCTGTCTGTCAGTAAACTGCAGTAAGTCACTGCATTCTACAAAATGACTAGATACTAAATTTATTCTACTCCATTCTGATCCTATTTTCTTTGTAGAGGAGACAGAGCAAGTATTGAACAAATATTTCTTCTTCTTCATGTATTAGCTGAAATAACCTAACAGCAACTGTAATTTAATATGCTTTTCTTCATTACATTTTCTTACAGAGACAAAATAAAACCCAAACATTTGACTGGAGAGTTCTCCTATGCATGTATTCAGGAAATATTGGTAATTCCTATTTAAACTGGTATTATTGACACTTGTGGATTATCTTTTTCTGAATTCTTTGGATTCTCTGCTGATCTGCTCAAATGGCTCATAAAATAAGTCTTGAAGGGGTTCCTAGTTCAAGTTCACCACTCCCAAGACAGGGTGAAATACAATTTAACAAGCCAAAAGACATGTGTTCTTGAAAGTCTCCAGGAACAGAAATTCCTTAGAACTCCTTAACTACTTCCACCTTCCATTTCAGTTTTTAATAAGCCTACCATTAGAAATTTCTTTCTTAGTATTGAAGGAATTTCTCTTGCTGCAGTTCAAGCCCATTGTTAGCATATTATCATGTCCTCTTCTTTCCAGATCAAGGCTGTAGCTTGGGTCCTGAACCTTCCTCTGCTCATACCTTTAAAATACTTGTCCTGGAATTGAATATACTCTAGATCCGGGGACCAGTTGCCACCCATGAGTCAGGAAATCCGACTGCGTCATTGCATGTTTGACACCTTCTTTCAAAATAAGTTAGGTCATTATTAACTCCCTTGGATTTTTCCCAGATTAATGCTTCTGTTATGTGTGTTTACTCTTGAAAACCACCGATCACCCTTACCAGGTGTTGGAGGTTAGGATTGTTCTTTTCTTTTTTTTAATTTACCTTTCAGAGAATTTTCTCCTATCTGTTCATAAGAGACAAAAATACTTCAGAGAGAAAAGAAGTGGCCAAAGAGGGGGGAAGGGTGCAGCTGCACTCTAGTAGCTGAGGAGGCTTTCTTTTAGAAGGGCAGAGATACCACAAAATTTTGGCTAAGGGGTCATGGTCTGGGCTTGGCTCCTCAATCTCTCTCACTCTCGGGATCAGAGGGAACAGCTGAGCTGCTGCTGTTGCTGTGACCGTGGAGTCTAGCCCCTCACGGTTTTCTCCTACCATAAGAATCTTTTGCTCATACGAGCAGCCATTGCACTGGGACGTTATTAACACCCTTACCTCACTGCAAAGGACCCTCACTATCTACTTGGGTGCCTTAGGGGAAAAGTCAGGAGCCCAAGCCCCTGGCCCTCCAAGGGAGCCTCTTTAGGCTGCCGCTGCCCAGACCCATTGTTTTTCTGCCATTGCTCTGGGTTTTTCATCACGCTGTAACCCAGCACTCAGTGTCTGCCAGGACACCCTGTGGCTGCTGCCACAGCTGCAGAGTTTCTGACACATCATGTTTACTACCCTGGCTGTTCCAGCTTGCTGCTTTCAAGGTTTCTGCTACAGCTCATTTCACCATCTTGGGGGTCCACCAGAACCGACTGCTTCCTGTGAGATTGTAAAGGAAATCCTTTTGAGTGAAGATTTTAAAGAGTTAAGATTTTAGCTAAGGGTTAGAAGTAATATATATTTATTAGGATGCAAGTTGGAAAACAAAAGTTAATGATTATCAGATGCTTAAGCTAGAGCTAAATGATGTATTGCTTGCTATTATGTACTTGTTTGAGTTTTGTTTATGGAAGGAAATAGAATAGATGAACCATCATGAGAACAGATTGAAACCAATGGAAGCATGACCAGCACCTGGACTTTATACTAATCAATCGTGAAGTAGGAGATATTGGATTGTGCCAGAAGGTCATGAAGGCCTGCCAGCAGTGAGAAGGTAGAAAGGTCGTTGTGATGAAGACGTTCCTGACTTCCTCCTTCAAGATCACTGACCCAATTCGAGACCACTGACACAATTCAAGAGAAGAATTGCACAGACCTGAAGGACTAATGGCCTCATTTTCATACAGAGCCGAGAACGGGAAGTGCTGGGGTTATGCATATGTATAATATGTCAACTTTGGGAAATAAACAGAGGGCAAAGTGCCTTGTACTGCGCAGGCATGACTCTAGAGGGTGACCCCTATGCCACCCAGCAGCAGAATAAACATACCGCTTCCTAACTTTAACTAGTTAGAGAGTCTTTTTCCATGATCATATCGATTACTAACGATTCACTTTCCCAACTCTTCCGACAGCTGTGCTGCCATTACTCGCATGGAGAGGTGGCTGAGCTTGCACCACAGCGCCCCCTGCAGCCGCGGGGGAATCATCACGCCTGCCATGTCCACTGGGAGCCACCAGCACCCCTGCCGGCTGTGCCCGGAACTGCAGCAAACGGGAAGGTGCTTGGCAGATGAGAGAAGGCTCCTACTGCGTTTCTGGTTTAGTTTGTTGTTGCTGTAATTGTTGATGTTTGTTTACCTTATTATCCATATATATACAAGTAAAGAACTGTTATTCCTTTTCCCATATCTTTCCCTGAAAGCCCCTTAACTTCAAAGTTATAATTCAGAGGGAGTGGGGGTTGTATTTTCCTTTCCAAGAGAGGTTCCCACCTTCTGTGGCAGACACCTGTCTTTCAAACCAAGACACCAGGATTCGCAACAATCACTTTACAAATAAGAATTGTAACATTTCTATTACATCAAAATTATTTATATAGCCATGTTTAAGTTGCCTGCTAGCAGTCATAGCAAAGGATAAAAATTTGCACTTTATTGATTTGTAAAATCTCTAAATTGTAGAGGTTATATTAAAGGTACTGAGAAAAAAACAAGAAAAAACATTATTACCATGGAACTCCTTAATTTCTTCTCCCAGCCTATTTTCGTCACTGTAAAAATGAGACTGATCATAGCAATGGGGAACAAAGCGACACGGGCCCCCTTATGCATCCAAAGGAGATCACTTTGTTGTAAAAATCGCACCCTTTTTATACCTTTAATCTCTTACCCGACGTACCTGAAACCAAATGCAGACCTAACAGAACGTAACAGAAAGAAGGCACCCATTGGCTGGCCCAGCTGCAGTGCTGCTGCCCACACGGTTCTACCATCCAATCACCTTTCTGCTCATGGGCTGTCCACGTGTCCCTCCAGCCAATCACAATCTCACTTCCAGCTGTCACTCAGCTGACTGTCTCTGAACTGCCTCTCACCCCTCAGCCACTTCCAGCCGTCCGGCCTGCAGCTGTGCCTTTCCCCCTGCGCCTTCTGGTGAGCATAAGCCGTAAACACTTTAACAATTATAGCCCCATATCCTACAACTGATGAACAGTGTAGACTACAGTTTCTCTCAGATTTTTTCATGAGGTTTAGGGTATCACTGCAGGCATTTAGAGAGCTACACTGTAGGATCATGAGACAGGAAGCTTCTCTACCCTTGGCAGTTTTTCAGAGCACACACATAGAGTATAAAAGACTGGAAATAATGAAAATGCAGGCAACCGAGTTAGATCACACTGGACTAAATGCACTGAACAAGGCACATCTTCTCCTTAGAATGCAAAACAATATGATCAGGAATGAAGCGTTCATTCAAAACCTTGTTTCTTTGTTTGTTGTAGGTTTGGTTTGATTTGGTTTTCTTTTTGTTCGTTTGTGTTGGGACTTTTTTTTTTTTTTTTTTTGCAATAGTGTCAGTGCAACACAAAATGGGAGAGCAAGTAGAAATATATTTCTTTTGCCTGATTTAAGAGTGAGAAGAAGAAACTTGAAAATAATGATGACAATGATGCAGCTCATATGTAAGCTGCATTGGGAGGATTCCATTTCAGTTACATCAGTTGTGATTCATTACTACAGCTTAAGACAAAGGAAAATGTCACCTTGTAACATATGTAAGCATTGAGGTAACTTTGCACAAGCTGATGGAGTCGTGACCATTGGCGGGAGCAGGGAAATCTTTATCCGAATTTCATTGATGTGTCCACAAGGAAGGCACAGAGTGCTCTCAGGGCACTCTGACCAAGGACAGAGTAGGCACAGGGCCCTCTCTCTTGCCCTTGGAGCGAGACCTCAGGACCGTGTCGGTCATGGAGGAATGTGGCAAATAAAGAGACAGGTACAATCCAGTAGCCCGAAAAGCAAAAAAGGTTTAATAATAAAAGGGAGAAAGCAACAGAAGTAGAATCTGGACAGCAGCTTGGACCAAAGGACCAGAAAACGAGTTGGTGCAACATATATAAAGGATAGCTCAGGAGGAGGATCTAAGGGCAAGGATCCAATGGCAACAGGGTATGCAAATTAATGTGGTAAATCTAAACCAATCAGGGAACAGAAATTGGGAACATGCTAGAACATAATCTTATATGAACAAACCAATTTACATAACAACTTCCCATAAGACAACTCTTTGCACCATAACTTAACAGGCGGTTTCCCAAAGCTTCAAATTAAGGATTTCTTCTAGCTCTGTTAGGGCCTCCCAGCCCAATTCCCACAGGCCCCTTTCCCCAGGCTCTAGATGGAAGGTCAAGTGTCTGCTAAGTTCTTTTAGGAGGGAGACTTGGCACTGCAGAGCAAACATACACTACAACTGTTCTACACTAAACCCTACCCTACTCTTTATTTCCTACAGAACATTCCACACAGGTGGATGTCATCGTGTTTCTCCATCATTTGTTATCATGCTACCAATAATCAGCAAGCAGGACTATTCTTTCCTTTCTAGATATGCTTGCCTGTCTGAAAAAACAGGATAGGTGTTTTCTTCCACCAATAAAATGTACCAGAAACAGAAAGAAAAAAAATCCTTTTTGAAATGAAACATTGGTTTACTAAGAAAACCTCCAAACCTTCAACCCCTTAATTTTCATACTATTTACCCATTTATCAAAAATGTTTATTATTTAACAACATTATTCTTATCTTATCTTGTAGTTTCCTGAATAAAACCAAAGTAATATAAAGGAAAGAAATTTCGACAACAAGAGGAAGAAAAATGTTTTTGTTTTTCAGGAAGGTAGTTAAATGAAAATTTTTATGAATCCAGTATATTAGGTCTCTTTCTTTCTTCCTCAAGTAAGGATGTTTTTTTCTCCTTGATTTGTAGGTAAAAGTTCAAGTTTTTAAACAATTTTTAATGAGTTGTTTTGTTTGAACTCTGTTTTTATTAATATGCTAATGTAAGGTGAAGAACTTCAGTTTTTCCAATATGTATCAGAGACTGAAGTGGTTCATGACTGAATGAATTTTGCCCATTACAGCAAAAACTATATAAAGAAGCCCACCCCTCGTTGAAGATGCTGGACTAGAACTTTGGACTGTGAGAGAAGCTGCTTAGGTAAGATAGAGGGGACACAACTGTTTCATCATCTCAGGTCTAGGGAGAAACAAACAAGGCTGAGGGCAAAGAATGTATCCACAAGAAAGTTAAATACAGCAGAATAACATCTATGGCTGCGTTCAGGGTGGGGGAGACCACAGCCCACTGGGGCCAGGTATACACAGGCTCCCTCCTTCCCAAACGAAGGGGGAGAAGGAGGTTTTCGGTGTGTGGTGTAACCACTGGTCAGAGGCAATGAACACCCATCCTTCCTTATGAAAACCGGCTCAGCTGTAAAATCCCCAACCCCAGGAACGCCATATCCATGGGCTGTATCATGTGGAAGGCAGCTGAGGGGCTGTCATAATCCACCATTAGTGGACTATGAACACTGAAGTGCTCACCAGACTCATTCCTGTGACCGTGCACCAGAGGACTGCACACAATGCAGAGTGATGCAGCAGACCCAGAGTGTGCTGCAGGACACTGTCTCAAACTGCTCCATGACCCCAGGGGAAGTATATGGGCATTCCCACCTGGCCTGAGCATATATTAATCCATTAGATTTTATGCTTTATGGTGGACCCTCACCACCAAGAATATCACCTGGACAGGATCATCAGGATGCTGGTGGGATCCGGGATCACGGAATGGTGATATGTCGCGGCGCAGTCCTTGATATTATTGCAATCTGGCATACCATGTGGGGTAGGAAGAGCAGCGACAAGGCCCTGAAGCCTCACGCAGGTGAGTCGCCTGAGGGACAGAGGGGCTCATGCTGCAGCGCAGCCTGGGAGGTACTGTGTGTTGCCCAGAGCCACAGAAGAGTGATGGTGCCATGCTGTTCTACTGCTGGGTTGGGTTGCCCAGAGCAGTGAACAGTGGAAAAAGGAGAAGAAAGAGGTTTCTTGAGCACTCGTTACTCGGACTGAAGTCTGAGTTTTATCAGATTAGGAAAGGGGACAAGCCAAGCTTCACGGCGGTGGAGAGCAGCTAGTGATCGGTGTTCCCACAGCTTGGAAAGTGCCATCGAGAAGTGGACTCTCCAGAATTTGTGAGTGTGATCAAGAGATCCGGGTCCTGATTCCCCAAAGAGTTGTTGGCCAAACTCAGGGGGCCCCCCTCAGCTTCCTAGGGAGTTCAGGCTGTAGTGCTGCTCTCTAGGAAGCCACGAAGGAAAAGGTCATTAGCTGGCTGCCCATGGAAGGGGGTACGGCTGCGGGAGAGCTCCTTCCCAAAAGGAGAGGTAGCAGTTAAAGGCAGAAGCTTTCGTTAGGGCAGGGGTGCACTTCTTCCCCAGTGCAGGGGAAGCCAGGAACCTACAGGCCACCTAGTTGGCTGTGGATAGCACCCGCCACCCAGGTTGTTTTAGGAAAATTGGTAAGGACAGGCCGTGGAGTTACCAACAGTGCTCTTCATAGGCCAACGAGATATTTATAAACTTCTTAAATTTATTTTAGTTTCTTATGGGAAAGAATTTGTGAAAGGGGATTTGAAGGAAATTGTTAAGTGGCTGCATAGCACCTTTTTGGGGCTGACTAGAGAAGTCATTGTGGACATCTATTATTGGGACATTATAAGTGAAAGGGTAAGGATAACTGTACCCCAACTGATACCAACCTATAATGTTATTCGGGAAGCCCTTTACCATCATAAGTTTCACCGGTATTTGTTGTTATCAATCCCTTCCCCCATAGATTTATCTTCAGCTTCTGTGAAGTCTTCCCTGTCCTCTGCCCCTCTGACTTTCCCAAACCCTTCCCAATCCCTAGTCCTGGATGGCGTTGGCCACGACAGACCAGACCCCCCTTTTCAAAATGGTGATGGCTGTGCCATTTTGAGCCAGCATTCCTGTGTCTATCCTTCTTTTCCTGTCCCAAACCCCGCTTCTTGTTCCACCCCTTCCTTGGAATGCCCCACCTCAGAGGGCCATAGCCATTTCATCGGAAGTGATTCCCCTTCCAGGAGGGATGGAACCAGAAGCTCCCTTGCAGAAAACGCCAGTTTGTGCATTCCCCCCACAATGGCGGCTCCTGTACCCCATTCCCTATCCCAACCTATAATCTCCCCTCCTTTTTTCGTTGTCTCACTCCTTGCCCCAAAAATCCACAGTTGCCATCAATGTCAACTCCCGCTACCCACTGGTGGTAGTGATGGTTGGGGACCAACAGTGTGTACAGAGGCGGGTGTAGAGGTGTGTGAAATGCGAGGCGTGGAGCCTGTAACTCCATCGGCTCCCCCCTTGCCAAATTTATTAATGGTTGGTCAGGATAAACAAGAACTGAACATCTGTATTTCCTCATTGCAACCTCCTATGGCTGTGATGAATATTCATAAAATGACTGTGTTCCATCCCAAGCTTTTGAATGTGGTGGGTCAGAAGAGAAAAACAGTCATTGTGGTGATGAGAGATTGACAGGAAGAATCATATGAGTTATGCACTTTCTGACCATCTTTCCCTTTATTTGTATTAGCAAGGTATTCCTGATTGTGTCAAGATTGTCTTTGATTACAGTTAATTTTATTATGCTTGTATAGTTAAATTATCTTAAATTTAAGATCATCAATATCTCTCACTTTATAAAGTAGTTGGTGTTAACCAAGTAAATTTCAATTTAGAGGATGAGCGTGACCACATGGAGTCAGTCAAAATTAAATTTATTAAGTAAATCTGGACAGGGACTAATAAAGAAGGTAGGTAAGACCACTTATCTGTTTTATGAATTTACTTTGAGAAAACTTAAACCACCTGAGGTCGTCTATATTAATAAAGATTGGCAATTAGTCCAATTTGGTTCCTTCTCTAATCCTCATGGTCCAGATGCGTTTCAACAAGAATTCATCAAATTTTTATTAACAAGATATTAACAGGTTTCCTATTAAAGGATATTGATGATAGATGAAAATAATCTCTTTCAGTATCAGTATCTTTTTAGATTACTGATGCTAGTCCAATGTCTCTTTTCCTTTTCCTACCCTTAGATATTTTAAGGTGCACACATGTAAATAGTTCTTAGTTAAAGTTATAAATGTGTCGTAAATAGTTTGAATCCCCAACGTTTCTTTAATCCAAAAGATGATATACTCTTTATGCCAGACTCATTGTTTTCTTTGCGAAGGACCCCACAACAAGACAATGATTGTGGTTTTATAACAGAGAGTGTTTTCTAAGAGGTTCAATGTATCATAATTACTTTCTATTCCCATAACCAACAAGTCTAGTTTAAATGATAAATTTATGTGTTTTTCTTTGATACTTGATGTGTTGAGTTGTAAAGTTTGTTAATAAGAGAAGCAGTAGAAGTTTCATTAAGAAGGAAAAGGCAACTGTCACGAAAGTCAGTGCAAACTAGCTGATGGCCAGATGAGGCGTAAGAGAATAAGGTATTTAAAAAGGATTATTAAAAGGAAGAAGATAAGGAGGAGAAAGAAGGAAAAGAGAAGGAGAAATAATGAGAAAGCGAGTGGAGAAATAAAAGAGTAGTTTTACTGGTAATAAAGGATATTAGACTGAAAGTAAAGGAAATAAGACGAAATACTTCAATTAAATATAGAGTTGGCTGTTGAGTTGAATATGTGGTTTTTTTGTCTGCACTTTCTGTTTCTTACATGTGTTTCATTTGTAATTCCCCATATACTATTTCCTGTAAATGATCTAATTTGTTATATGAGTTCTGTGTTATAGTGGAAAGAAGTAATAAGAGAAATTACTAAAGATGAAGAATGTTAATTAAGAGGGAGTCTTGTTTACTAAATCAGAGATAAGATAGGTTAAAGTTCCCCTAAAGACTGATGAGAGAACTATGCCTGCCAATAGTCATGACAGCACCACTTGAGCAGTACAAAGACATGAAAGCTGCAGTCTTTAAATATATTTAAAAGAAAAAATTAAAAAGCACTTTTTTCTGAAATAGGAACTTTTTGCCTGCAACTATTTTATCTGCCACAAGTTTAAATGAAGTTGTCAATATTCTATTGTTTGTACAAGTTATTGTTCTCAAGTTTAACAGTTTAAGAATTGCATAATCGAGGATCCCTTAGAAGTTATTTTTTTATCCCCTTATCAGGATTTTATTATGTTGAATTTGTTTGTCTGGGTCTTTTCCCTTTTATATTTATCAAAGTTGATTTATATATATATATCCTGTTTATGTTTGCCCATATAGTATGTCATGTAAATCTTGGAAGGTATTATATTGCAGGAAGAAAAGTAGTGTCGGGCACGGTGGCGTGTGCCTGTAGTCCCAGCTGCCCCGGAGGCTGAGCCCAATGGATTGCTTGAGCCCAGGGGTTCTGGGCTGCTGCACGCTGTGCCAAGAGAGCATCCAACCTAAGGCCACCATCAATATAATGACCCATGGAGAGCTGTAAGACACCAGGCTGACCAGGTCAAAGACGGAGCAGGTCCAAACTCTTGTAGCAGTCGGCAACGAGATTGCCCCTGTGAATAGCCATGCCAACACAGCCTGGGCAATATAGAGGCACACGGGCTCCTTAATAAGAGTAAAGATCACAGCAAGAAAAAGAGAACGAACCAAATAAACTTTTAAAGTAGCAACCTTTCTAAGTTCAGTTAAAGTTTTATTTGTTGTTGTTATCAAGTTTAAAATGTTTAACTGTTTGCAGTTATATTTTCAAGAATGTCTTTGTTATTGTTCTTATCCTCAGTTATTCTTGTTAGTTATTTTCCCTTATTCCACCCCTGTGTAGTCTTTATCCCTCTAGTTCTCGTGTAGATAATTTTCATTTGTTTCCCCAAACTCTCCCTCTCTCTTTCTAAAACAAGGAAGGGGGAGATGTTGTGCTGTGTTTTGTTGTAATTTTATTGTAGTTATCATTTTAATGGTTGCTTCTGTATCCCCCCCTCTCTCCATAGCATTTTTGGTGCAGTCCTTGTAGTTCTGTTTACCCTCCCCTTTGTCCAGAATGTTCTCTGCTCCTCCTCCCATTGAGTGGCCAATCCTCTAACATTCGAGGCACTATTGGTTACTTATTTCCCTCCCCTTGTACCCCCTTATTGATCTTTGTAATGTAGTTCCCGCCTCATACCTGTTTTCCTATTGGTTCCGGATCTGAAACTCCACCTCTAAGCTGTTCTATAAAACCTACTACCCTGCTTTGTTAGAGGTCCTCACCTCTGCCTCCTATTGGAGCTAAGTTGAGCTTTGTGTTGCTTTAATAAATACGATTCTCAGACTGGCAAGTGAGGCTTATCTTGTTTATTTCAATGCACCAATCGGCAAGCGACTGCTCGAGAGTTTCAGGGCCCCGGGGAGTGTTGCCCCCTGTAACGTGCAATAATAACAAGGAGTGTGCCATGACAATGATACTTTCTTTAATCTGTGTCTCTCACTCTCTTTCTTGTCCCCCCACCTATTTTCCATTTCTTTCTCTTCCTTTTTCTCTCTCATGCTTGCTATCAAATAAAATCCATACTATTGACTTTGGCATATAGTCTTGTCTGCACCTTGATCCAGGCAGAGGCATTTCTAATAACTTTTAAAAAAGGGCTGTAAAAATATTAAATTGAATGAAAGGAAAATAGGCAACAGGACAGAAAAAATTAAAAGCTTCTTTAAACCAAAATATCAGCTCACAGATGGATCTGTTAATATTTTACTTGTCCTTTTATTGCCATAATTTTTATGCTGTATCCCTTATTCTGGATAAGGGGTTCGCTAGCCAATTAATGATGGTTTGAATTCCAAGAGAAACCCTGTTCAACACGTAATGGGTTTGTGCCTCCCTTGTATACTGCTAGAAAACAAAATGAGGGGCAAGTAAAAAGAGAAGACCTAGGACAGCATAAAAATATCCTAGAAGTTGTACATCCTCATTACAACCATATTGCTCATACCTGCACAAGCTTACTAACTTTTTCTCTGGTAGAAACTTTTTGTTCTTCTAAACGTCATCAACATTAATGCTCAGATGTGTATTGCCTTACCATTTCAAGCACAAAATTATGAAACAGTTGGGAAAAAAATTTTGGCATTAAGCCACATGGCACAAGTAGATAATTACCAGATAAGACAGGTCCCAAATATGAAAATGATTGAAACTGCTTGGAGAATATGATATTGTATTGTGTTTAATTTCAAGTCCACATAACTTACTAAGGCATGGAGACTTGCGTCTTTCAACTGCTACTTCCTCCATCTTTTCACTATGCTACACCTTTAGATATTATGGTACCTTATACTGAGCCTGTGCAAACCATGAAACATGAACTTTAGTCTCTGAAATTTAGATTAGAAGTCAAGGACAGATGCCTCTAGGACACAAAATATCTCTAAAAGTGGAGGAAATTAAATTTTAAAATTTCTTATTGATCCAAGCATTTTAATGTTGGCTATGTGGATAATAGTGTGGCAGTTCAATTTAACCATAGTGGAGTATCACACAGTCTAAGAAACAAAAGTAGAAATCTGACTGGGCATAACATTTCATTTCTTGGAAGGATCACAAGGTATTTGCCAAAATGTCCCTTATTGGACCCATAGATTTGGAAAGAAATATATATAATAGGTGATTTTATTGTTTCTTTTCTTTAACGTGTTTCTTTACGAAACAAAGAAAATTTTGAAACAAAATACCGTTCTGAAGAAATGTCCTCACATGTTTGCCCATTCTTACTGATTTCCTCCAGTATCTGCAGCCCACCCTCTGGGTCTTAGCATAAAATCTTTCATGCCATCTTAGTGAGTAGAGGTGAGGTAGCTGTAAGAACATATGTCAAAAGAAAAGTCTGGGGTGGAAGTCTCCAGGAAAAGCAAACTTCCCAGTCTGCCAGAATTCCAGTGTTTGGACACCCATGTTGCCCATCATGTGGTGAAGAGCAGCAGCAGCTGCTTCCTAGACATTGATATACAGAGGGGTTGGCAGGCCATGCAAGGAGGAAGGTGCCACCTAAGCCCACCAGAGAAGGCTGAAGTTCGTTTGTGAAAAAATTTAAAAGAAAGAGCAGAAAATGCTTGAGAGGGAAAGAGAGAGCATGGTACTGAGGGAGCATACAGGGGAGGAAAGAAGGAAAAATAAAAATGAAAGAAGTGGAGAGCAAATGTGAGAAAACCCAGAAGAAGAAGAGGAGGNGGAGGAGGAGGAGGAGGAGGAGGAGGAGGAGGAGAGGGAGGAGGAGGAGGAGTCATGGCACAGCGAATACTCATGAAGGTATTGTGGCCCTTAGAGAGGCCACACCAAACAGAGGAAAAGAGAGAGGAGGAAAGATCAGTGAGATACTGCTACACACAGACCACAATCATCCATGTGCTGTACATTGTCTTGCTGAACAGACTGAGTGTAAACTGTGGAGGTATAAATCCTGTCAATATCTTAGGTCGTGAGGAGACTGAAGAGAACCTGGAAGTGATGCTGAATCCAGGAAAAGAGGAAAGGTATGTTTTCCCAGAGTGTTTTAATGTTTGTTTCTTCTTTCTATTTTCTTGTACCTCAGTACTCAAAGCAGCTATTAAATATTTTATTGGCAACAAATTAAGCTAAATTCCTCAAGTCAAGTTTGTTTTTCCTGTAATACTAGTGGGCAATGGATCTCCATCCGTATCTCAATACAGGAGCTTTCTCACTCTTATTCATCATGTTTGCTATCCCATGCCACATGGGGTAAAGAGCACAGGGGAGAGCAGGGGCTGGCTGGGTCTTGACTGAACTCAGAAGCATTAGTGCTGTGAGAAGGGTTTAAGATATGAGAGGTCTGAGGAGGAGCCTCCTAAATGCTTGAATGCAAGAAAACTAATTTTTTCAACACTCGCAACTAAAGCAATTTAGTCTGTCTGACAACAGCACAGCTGTGAACAGATGTGAACAGTGGGAGAAGCTAAAGGACAAAATAGCACTGAAAAGGTCTTGTCAGGCAATGAAGAAGAATTAAAAGCACAGACAGAAAAAAAAAGAGAAATAAAGAAGTTCATCATAAGCAAGAAAGTTTTATACTTTTAATGTGGTATAGATTTGCCCAATTACAGTCACAGAACTTACCAGAGCTGCAGAACTTGTTTAGTGAAGGCCATATGGAGTGATTCAGATACCACAGAGGTATTCTGGAAAATATACCGGAGCATGCATATGCTCCTTCATCATTGTTCTCTGCAGTGCAAGTTAAAGAAGGAATCTGTCAACGAATGGCAGTCATTGAGTCAGAACTGATAAAGCCAGGCTCCACATCAGACGGGGTCAGAGGATTCTAAAAATTTATTGAATCTTGTGCAAGCATATCATGGTATGTATATCACTAACATAGGTGTCAAGTATAGAATAGTGGTGGAGGAAGTAGAGTTAGATTACCAACAGAAAACAAGAAGGACACGAAAGAGAGCAGCAGAGTGATTTTCTCTACAGCAAACAGTCCTACTTAGTAGAGTCCTGTTAACCTTTTTGGTTAATAGGAAAAGGTAATATTGCAGAGACTACAAGCTGGCACAGAAATTGCATACTTTGCATAAATTGCTTACTTACAAAAATTTGGTAATATTGTTATTATTTGTGGACGTATATACATGTTTTGAGAAAAGGCATTTCTCAGCTGCTTTAAAAAAGACAGTGTCTTTATCTGCACATTCTCCAGTACAAATAATTATTCACAGATTTGTAACTTTATCTACAGTAGCAATTTCTATTGAGTACCACAGATTACAAACATTGCTGTGCATCTTTCAGAAGTATTGACTGAGCTAGACTAGCCCTTCCATCCAGCATTAGCTTTCATCTATTACAAGCTGTGATATGGGTACATGTTAGGTGAAGGGCATGAAATTTAGGCAGCTACAGAGAAAACATTGTCTCTGATGCAATGTTCTCTAAACCATGAGGTCCAGCTCCCAGTTATTCGAAACTTCTATTGATTTTAACAGGTGTAGGACCATCTCCTGAAGACACTTGTAGCAGGATTTACCCCTACCACGGAACAGCTTATCTATTTTGTCTGTCAGCTGGTGAGATAGTTCTGGACTGTCCTAGGGTGACTTTAT
>WAAE01020301.1:35506-62267 GCA_013400495.1 Nicator chloris | reverse complement strand
TCTTAAAATCTGTCTGGTGTCAAAGCAACACTTCAGGCAATGGCATTCAGCTTCTCAGCACTATGGGGAAACACAGAAGGAAGAAGGTAGAACACCATCTTCAATGCCATTATCACTGTGTGAGGAAAAACAACCTGGTCTCTCACACCCTTTCAATTCAGGATGAAATGCACCACAGATTGACACAGCATTAACCTATATTCCACCCAACCTCAGAGAATTACCTTCCAGTTTTCACCTTCCTAGAAAACTACAAAACATTTTTAAAATTGTAAGACTTTCTCTGGAAACATAAGACTATAAAGCCAGTATTCTTAAGAAAATACATATATTAATTTAAAAATCTGAAGATTTGAGGAAGAGAATATAGATGAGAAGTGTCTATGGACATATTTCTTGATTGAAGCAAGCAGCTTACTTAAAAGCTACTTTTCTGACACCTTCGTGGAAAAAAAGTTCAAAAACTACAGAAAAAACATACTTCCTGCTTAATAACCTCCAAAAGTGATTAATGTTTCATGCACCAAAAATGACATCTCCCCTTTCTATGTGTGCTCAAACCACTGAAGGAAACATTAACAGCCCACATCATTCCTTTAATATGTTTGCCTTGCACATCTATTTCATTAGTAAGATTTTTTTCTTTTCATAGACAGATCACAGCTTTTATTGAAACAGTTTCACTTCCACAGTAACATGAAGCAATTTTGTATGGTTTTATAGGCTTTCATGTCACTTCAAAAGCAGAGGCAATAGTCAGAGGAAAAATTTTACTGCAAACAAGACCAAATGGCAACAGAACACAAAGGGCAAAGCCGTAGAGAGAGACAGAGGGTGAAGGGAATGTAAGCTCTGAGCAAAGAGGCAATTTAATGGCAGAAAATAACTCACTATATTCAGTATGTGACGTACATTTAATTGAACTTGAAATTGAAGAGACTTCCCACAAAGTAGGCTAATCAGCTGTATACAGAGAGGAAGTGCAGCAAGGTAGAAGAGGAGACAAACTTTCCCTAGGGGAGAAATGAATCCTCTTAAACCAAACACTTTGGTGAGTTTCCTGCTCCCACATGGTTTTGTCACCCAAAAGCAGAACACAGAAAAGCTCCTGCAGATGATGACAAATCCAAGGGCCACATCTCTCCTACAAGCCACAGGTTCTCTGCTACAGCTGTAAGTGAAGGACTTAAAAAGATAGTGATTTTAAAGATAGTGATTTTTATCAGAGCAAAGAGAGGTGGACTGATCTCATCGCAGCTCAGAACAACCTTCGTGGGCAATAGCTTTAATGCCTGCACATACTAAGGGCCCTCAGAGCCTCCTCAAGAGTTTTATGGCTCTTCTCATCCTCTGAATGCCAAAAAGGCACTAAAAACATATCTTTTTATACCAAAGATCAGCATGTAACACAGATCACTGCAAGCAGACTCCAAAGGCAGTTTTAGGTCTACAACTTGCATTAATTTATTTACTTATGAAAAGCTAAGTTCTGCAAAAGTTGACAACTCTCTTCCAAGAAAGCTGCCAGAGCTGGCAGGAGCAGACTGCTTCTACATTGCAATGACTGAGCCATTTGTTTGGTATCAGTTGCAGGACTGGTGCCAGCCTGAACACACAGGCATGAACTAAAGTGCCCAAGGAATATAGGCACACATAAGATTTAATGCACATATATTTATTACTTATTACTGAAGCTTAAAAGCTCTGAAGAAGCATCAACACTGGAAAAAATCCATGCATTTATGCAAGTCTTGTTTTCACAAGAACATGATTGCCAACCTAGCCAAAAACCTCTTTTAGAATTTTGTATATTATTTTAGATATTTCAAGGAAATTTCCTCAAGCTGTTACATTGAAAAGCAGTGGCATGGCTTCTGGCATTTGTCACACACACACACACATATATATATATACATATACACACGTGTGTGTGTGGGTGCACACATATACATACATACTTCTTCAACTTTTATTTCTATAAACAATTAATTGGAATCTTCCACTTCAATTCTTCATGAATTAAAGCATTCATTAATAGTACATAGATGATTCTTTTTTCTAAATTAGGTTCGAATTCATAGCACAAAAGGACCTGTATTACACAGTCAACATTCTTTAACCAGAAACATCAACTCTGCCAGCAGACTCCAGTATTCGTTTCTTATTTGTCCTTGCTATGAAGGGTGCAGAGCAAAATGGGAAACTACTGTATGTTTGTCTTCTACAGATGTTCTTTAGTTTCACATAATATATTTGAAAAAGGAAGTCCAGTGTTCAGAGATAATCCTTTGGGGGTTTCTGACCATCTACATGTTCCTTTGGAATCATTTAATGACAATGAACAGCAGAAAATAACAAACGACAGAGGATAAAATTAAAAATCCAAAAGGTGACTTCCTTCTAAGATGCAATGATTTGCATCCTTTGGTAGGAATTAAAGCCCTCAACAAGTGCCATAATGTGACTTAGTTCTTTGTGAAATGAAACCTTTCTTGTTCACTAACCATTTGCCTGCCAGGAGGTACAAGGAGACTGGACACCACAGCTGGCATTTTCCACATGGGATACGGTCACACAATATATTCCCTCTCATACAGAATCACCAGGTTGGAAGAGACCTTTCAGATCATTGAGTCCAACCCAGCCCTAACACCTCAACTAAACCATGGCACTGAGTGCCACATCCAGTCTTTTTTTGAACATATCATGGGATGGTAACTCCACCACCTCCCTGGGCAGATCATTCCAGTACTTTACCACCCTTTCTGTAAAAAACTTTTTCCTAACTCCAACCTATATTTCCCTTGGCACAGCTTAAGACTACTAAAGTATGACTTTAAGCTCATACTACCACAGCATCTGCCTTTGCCATGGAGGTCATAGTGGGAACCAGGAACATTCCCGTTACACAAAAAAAGGCCATTTTTGGCTGGCATTGCAACATGGCGTTTAGGATGGCACAGTTTTCCAATAGCAACAGGATTAAACAATGCAACTACTATACTAGTAAATTTTAGCACAACTGGAATGTTCTGCCAGTCAGAAGTTCAGTAGGTGAAAACAGCCAAAGATGACACTGACCTGGCAGTACTAACCGGCTGAAAAATGGTGATGAATTCACAGAGTGACAAAGTCTTAAAAATTATAAATGGAATCCAGAGCCACAGTAACAAGGCTGAACATTGAGCATCACAGTAGAAGGTACACGTAAGTTCCCACACATAGTACCATACATAATCCTGATCATATATTTAAAAAGTAAATAAATAAATAAAAAGAGACTGAGGCAAATGAAAGGAAAGGTGATTAAGGGAACAAGAGGATTGTGAATCCTTATACCTTGCCAAATAAAAGCTCAATAGTACCTTATCAATACAGATACAAGGAAAAAAACAAGAGCTTTTTAAAGTAAATAATAGCTCACAGAAGAAAAGGTTGCATTTTTGCCTCAAATAAGTTTAAAATGCTACTTATTGAGGAAACTGCATTTCTACAACGATATTCCAGAGACATAGTACAAGTAAAATGGAAAATTCTATTATTTTAGACAGAGCTCAATGTGTTTATAAAAACTAATGGCGGGATGTGTGGAACGTATTTTAAATACCTCCTCAGAGTCTGTGAATGAACGGAAATTTCAATCTGTTAAATACAAGAGCATTGATGGTTTATTATATGTATTGATTAACAGATGCCAAAAACTCTATTTAACATCTCTCATTCTTATGTATTTTTCCCCAGCAAACAAAGAGTAATAATTATACCACAAAACATTAAAAAAAAAAATCTTTAAACTGTTTATAAAAAAGCAACAGAGCAACTCTTTACAATTTCATTTTTATGCTGCTCACTACAGCTTCTTTTCCCATATACCTGAAATACTTAACCCGGCAAGTATTTTCGTTACCCATCTACACGGTCATTATGGATACTACACTGGCAAAAAGTTGCTTCATTTGTACAGGCTAGTATCTCCTCTGCAGAGAAGGTTGGACCAAACTCACTAACATAATTATAGTCAAACAGAAATAACTAAATAAAACTCAACATGGAAAGAACAAGTCCCTTCCTCCCCCAACTCAGGGCATCACTTTTTTTTTTTTATTTCAAGTTAGAAGGAATACAGAGTGTATTCACACTGAAGGTAACATGGCTATTAAAACTAATAAAAACATCAGCTCATTTGTTTTTGTTGGCCACATCACAGATTTATGACAGAACCTTCAAAAAAATCTTTTTGGAGGCCATTTCCAAGGAAAGCAGTAGGTCTCCAAATGACGTTTAGCAATGAAAAATTAACAATGAAGTTTTTTACTAAAATTATGAGTTTAATACCAAACTACATGTTCCAATAAGCAACAGCAAAATTGTTTTAAATTGAGATGAGCAGGAAGCCCCTGCAGTTCTGGACCTACCCTGCAGGAATGCTGCTTCTGAAGCATATTTGCATAGAAAAAAAGAGGTTACCACCAGCATTCAGAACTATGAAAACTGCACCACCTCCCAGGACAATCTGTTTGAATGCCTGACCACTCTAACACTGGTAACTTTTTTCTAATAACTAATCTGATTCTCCTGTCTCAGCTGAAGGCCATATCCTCTGATCCTCTCACTGCAGGCATAGTAGAAGAGACTGACTCCCACCTCACTACAACCTCCTTTCAGCAAGATGCAGAGAGTGATGGGGTCCCCCCGAGCCTTGTCTTGTGACTAAACAAACCCAACTCCCTCAGCCATTCCTCATAAGACACGTTTTCTAGTCTTGTTGACTTTCACTGGACAAGCTCCAGCACCTCACTGTCCTGCAGGTGTGAGGGAGCCAAAACTGGACTTGAGGTGCAGCCTCAGCAACGCCAAGTACAGGAGGACAATCATTTCCCTTGTCCTGCTGGCCACACCATATTCTTGGTTCNACTATGAAAACTGCACCACCTCCCAGGACAATCTGTTTGAATGCCTGACCACTCTAACACTGGTAACTTTTTTCTAATAACTAATCTGATTCTCCTGTCTCAGCTGAAGGCCATATCCTCTGATCCTCTCACTGCAGGCATAGTAGAAGAGACTGACTCCCACCTCACTACAACCTCCTTTCAGCAAGATGCAGAGAGTGATGGGGTCCCCCCGAGCCTTGTCTTGTGACTAAACAAACCCAACTCCCTCAGCCATTCCTCATAAGACACGTTTTCTAGTCTTGTTGACTTTCACTGGACAAGCTCCAGCACCTCACTGTCCTGCAGGTGTGAGGGAGCCAAAACTGGACTTGAGGTGCAGCCTCAGCAACGCCAAGTACAGGAGGACAATCATTTCCCTTGTCCTGCTGGCCACACCATATTCTTGGTTCAGGCCAAGATGCCATTGGCCCTCTTGGCCACCTGGGCACACGCTGGCTCACACTGAGCTGGCTCTCAACAAGCACCCCCAAGTCCCTTTTTGCCAAGCCGCTCTTGAGCCACTCCTTCCCCAGTCTTTAGCACTGCATGGGTTTGCTGAGACTAAAGTGCAGAACCCAGCACTTTGCCTTACTGAGCCTCATGCAGCTGTCCTTGGCCCACTGATCAAGCCTGTCAGGTCTCTGTAGAGCGTTCCTACCCTCAAACAGATCAACACCCCCACCCAGCTTTGTGTTGTCTACTAATTTACTCAGGGTGCCCTCAATCCCCATGTCCAGACCACCAATAAAGATGGTAAACAGGACTGGCACCAAAATCAGGTGTTAGCGATCAGCCACCAACTGGATTTACCTCCACTCACCACAGTGGTCTGGGCCCAGCCATCCAGTGTTTTACCCATGAAAGAGTCCACCCATCCAAGACATGGGCAGTGAGGTTTTTCTAGGAGGACTATAGCTAAAATAATAAAGCCACTGCTGTTCAAAACATTTTTCCAGCCATGAGTTAGGAAGCTCAGGCTGAGCAAGTTGATAAGCATACTGCAAAAAGGACAATCTTAGCTCACTCAAGGCTCTCTGCCCCACAAAGACTATACATCTTTTATATCTCCCTCCTACGATTGAGTTGTCACCTTCAAGCATACATGCCAGCACCACAGCATGGCTAGGAATTTAAGAACAGAAAGGTGTTTATTCCTGGACTTAATAGACTAAAAACTAAGGTTAACAGATTTGGAAGAGGGGACATGAGCACCAACTTCCTATGGCAAGGATGGAACAATGCCCAATGCATCGTTTTGGTACAGAATTCTTTCTTGAAAGTAAAAGCAATAATCAATTTTTGCAAGGATGTCACAGACACACTCCATAACTCTAAGCAAGCCTCAAGCATTAAATCCTACAAAAGAAATGCATATATGCTTACATGGCCCTCTTCAACCCCTCAGTATTATATTTTTCAAAATTATTTTGTACCATTTGACCATATTTTCTATTGTAGTCCACTCCCTCAGTTAGGTGCAAGTTTTCCCCCTACCGAATGAAGAAAAAAGAAACCACAAAAATACAGCACAGAAGAAAAGGATGTAGAATACTAGCATCTGCTTTCATTCCTTTTTGTAGGCCAGATTCACACCTAACAATTTTTTTTTTTTTAAATTAAATATATCAAAAGCACATAACAAAACTGTTTCATTTCCTGAGTTAAGCACTTCCCTAAAAGCTTACTCATCAGCTAATTTCTTGTAGTTAAATTCCCTGACTTCTGGAACTCACTGCACATCAGAAAATTTTGCCCCAAACTGATAAAAAATGGTGTAAGAAGTCATTCTGTTTTTTCATGATCAACAATAGGAACTTGTGCAATTCCAGTAGGATAAGAGTTGGTCCATAAGAGAGGCCCTTTCCCTGATGAAAAGTCATTATGATAATAGGTGTACTACAGTCCGCAGCAGTAAAGAAAATGCTTTCAAGCAAGGCTAAAAAAAGCTATGTTAAATTGAAGGCAAAAAAATAGATATATACAGAACAGAAAGACAAAGATCTAACTGGAAACATAAATTTAAAACAAACTGAAAGCTAAAGTCTTAAGCTAGATTCTTAAGCTTTAATGTAGAGAGACTGCAGTAACTACTCAGAGGCACAGCTTATTCTCCAAAGGACTTTCACTGATGCCCCGGGAAGCTTGGTTATCACCTAGGTACAAGCTTTAAACATATGCATACGTATACATGCACATTTCTGTGCATGCAGAGTTACAGTGCATGACCCCTGTAAAAGGCCACATTTATTTCCACTACACTGCAGCCACATATACCACTAAAGAAATGCTGAATTTTGCCAATGCATTTGTTTGGAGCTCATTCACAGATGCTGCACTCGGAAAGGACCCCACGAACAAGCACTTCTCTCATACCAGCAAATGCAGAGTCAAAAGAAGCAGTGTCCCTGGTGATCACATTTTTGTCCTCCAGATGTTAACTTGCCCTTGAATGTTTGTAAAAACAATAATTAAAAAAAGAAAAAAAAAAAAAAAGTTTGGGGACTCTGATGTTTTAAGAGCACTGCAAAGCACTTTACAGCACTCCTGAAACTATAAAGTCCTTCAAAGTAACAAGTACACACACACACAAAAAAAAAAACCAAAACCCCAAACCAACCAAAAAGCTTACCACCCTATTTTAAATTTATTAAAATGAACAGTTTCAAGTTTCTAAATAAAATCACAAACTAAAAATTAAAACCAAACAGACAATCCATTCAGTCAGAACCTCAGGTTTCAGCTTTCAGTATTCAGCTGTATGGTTAAACCAATATATTCCAGAAGAATTATTTTAAGCTTTTTTTTTTTCATATTTTAAGTGTTCATTTCACTAAAGGTGAAACTTCAACCAATGTATTGAAAGTGTATCTCAAGAGTGCTACATAAAAGATAATGGAAAAGTATCTCAACACCACTACATTTAAAAAAAAAACCTAACTCCTTTCCTAGGTTTGTTTCAAGACTAAATCATACATAAAACAGCATTCAAGAAGCCTGGATCAGCTGCCAGGCTGCTTATCCTCCTCCAGAATTTCCTAAAATTATATCTCTAGTTCAAGATGTTCTTTATTTTCGAAAGTGTATGAATGCTTTAAAAGATTTCTTACAGGCACGCCAAAAGTCTTTGCTTAGAGTAATACCCAGAAGCTAAAAATATTGCAGTGGGGGTGTGTGGAACTACACATTTATTTGCTCCCCAGTTCCAAATATGTACTAAAAAGTGACCAACCTGGCACTCATCTTGAGCTTAAATCAGTACCCAGCACTGGTCTGATGGAATAAACCCCTCAAAGCTGGCAGTTGTGGCTACAATTTTAATACATGAGGTATTCTTCAAGTATTTTGTGTTATGCAGTGCAATGAAGTAACTAAATAAAAACATATTGCAGAGAATATGGTACAGCAGTATATGCCGATGATGAGTTAATACATGCTTTCTCACATAAGAACTGAAAAGAGCTGGCAAGTGCTTTGGTAATGAGAACTGTAAAATAAAGTGAGAAGACTTCAAATGATCCAGCTACAGTTTATGCCTAGTTGTCTACCTGAAGAAAACTCCCAAGAAAGATACTCTTCCCAAGGAAGAGTAGCTAGAAAGCTTATTCTTCTAAAAAAAGACATATCCTACTGTAGTATTCCATTAGGTTTCAAGAGTACATTTAATTAGCTTTTATTTCAAATCATTTTTGTAACTCCCTCTGTTTACAACTTCCAGCCTCTCTCTTTTGTGAGCATTTTCTATTTCAGTAGAAGCATGTCTTTTGATCTCAAAAGATGTGAAGTTGGAAAGTCAAAGTCAGGAAAAAGTTATCTCTGTGAGATTTTTCTACGTTGGGATGATAAGAGATACAAATAGTAGCCCAGAACAAGTAACAAAACCCATCTACCCTGGGGGTCAGGAGGTAGCAGGAGGAAACAGCTTGTGAACTATCTGTGTCCTAGAGAAGACTAAACACACTTTCAGCAACTCTCTACTATCTCATTTAAACTAACCATTCATCTTCAGAAAGGCTGAAGTAGGACAGTTTAACAAAACTGTTAGTCAAAGCATGACCAATTACCACGATCAGATCTGTACATGTGAAACACGGTTACTTTTGAACTTGTAGGAAAGACAAAACTTTGAAAGCATAGGCAATTCTGGAAATATCTGCAGAAACTAATGCTTCCTGTGTAGTTAGGTTTACTTGATTTTAATGTATAGGAAACTATTTCAGAAAAAAAGTAAACATAAGGGTTTTATCTTGCTTTGTTTCATGAATTCAATTAAAGTTGACACTAATGCAATTATTCATGTGTTACTCTCATTTTAAAAATCAAGCTTATTCTTTGTACAGTAACAGGGCACTGTAAAGACTGATGACCTCATGGGTTTAAATGAGATATCTCTTACAATATTTGTGCCACAATTGCATCAGCTCACAATAAACACTCTTTTAAACACTTGAACACCTAGACTTCTGCACTAGATATCTGTGGAAGTACCACCTAGATATATATATTCAATAGCACAAAAATCTTGACAAAGTATTTCCAAGAAAATGACAGCAAACTTAGGGAAAAACACCTAACATGGTTAGCTTTAAACATTCAGAGACACTGAGACATGGTTCAGGATACCCATATACAGAACTAAAGACACATTTCTAATTATTTAGGAATGTTTTTTCTTCTTGTCTGTGGGATCCTTTGGTAAGTCAAACAAGAATTTATTCATAAAGAGGAAAAACTTTGAAATACTTGCTTTAAGAATATTCAAACATTTGCAACTGAGCCAAAAGCTGTTAGCTAGCCCACTTAGTCCTCCACACAAAGGGCTGCAGTTAGATATAAAAACACATTGGAAGGAAGGTGCAGCCTTCCTCATTCTTCATACCAGGGACACAAAAACATGCCCCAGAGTCTTTCAGCAACTTGTTAACTCAGCACCAGGTGTCACAATTACACAGCTGTAAATCTCCAAAAAGGCACAACTAATATTTCCTCTTGGGGCAGAGCAGAAAAGAGAGGACACTAAACCTGAAACCGAGACAGAAATGTAACAGACCTTAGCGCTCAATCAGGTGAGAAATGGCACTCTTGGGTCCACAGATCAGATGCCTTCATACAGTGGACCAGAGCCATAGGCTTGTGTGTTCTTCTGCACGTATCCATGGCAGCTATGGGAATGCCATCCATCACAATAAGGACACCGAAAAAATGGTATCTCCAGCTCTTGCTGTTGTGCTAAGCCACACGAGGAAACACTTATGATTCAGGAATATGCAAGTGCCAGGGATGACTGCTTTCTCGCCATGACGTTCCTCGACTTCCCAGCCAAGCTGATCATGGAAGGATCAAGAAGGGCTAAGAAGACAAGGAGCCCCCAGGGTTCATGAACCCAAGGGAGGCAGTGCCCTCAGGCAGTCCCCCCAAATTCCCCACATAAAAGAGCAAATTAATGACAGGAGGTTATGTAGAAAGCCACAGAAAGAGCAGGAAGTCTGCACAGCGTGGTCAGGGCTGGCAGCTCAAATGAGGACCAGACAGAACCACATAGTGCAAGAGTAATGACCCAATTTAGCACCATGTTTATAGCAATAGGATATGCATTTAAGGATTTACAGTTATTTGTATCATGTACACACAGAAACACTATACTACAATAGTATGAAAATATAACTCATTTTTCTAACCAGGCGAGAATCACATAAAGAAATTTGATAAGTACAGTTAACATCATTAACTCATATAGACATTAGCAACAAACAGTTAAGACAGCACACAAGCAATCCTGTATCAGAAATTGTCAATTTATGCAAAAATTTCCAAGGCTTCGGGGATCAACTGATTTTTTCAGATGATCTCTTCATATACTCTCACAGATCTCTTCATATACCCTCACAGACCCCTACTGCAAGGGTCCACTCTTCTATTTTTAGTCTAGGATCACTCTAGCTCACACTATGTTCTCATGGGGTGTTTTAAAGTACTGGCTGCATTTATGTAGCTACCTAATGACACTGTCCAAATTGAACAGCTTAAGTGGGGGTGGGCACTGCTGCTTCAAGGCTGATCATTCCAGTATCCACAATGAGCAAAATACTATCCTATCACCATCAAAGGCACACACATCTCTAATGCTTCTGTTTGGTGCAGGGTTGAACTCAAAGCTTAGTACTGATCTTCACCGAAGAGAGAGATAAAGCCTCAAATGGGAGATTAAAATGCATCAGGAAGGAAAACTTAAAACATAAAATGTAAAGTATTTTTAGAGAAAGATATATAAAATGGTTTACAAAGTTCTAGTACCACCAGAGACAGTGAAAATACCAACGCGTTGTAAAGGAAAAGATTCCCAGTACACAGCTTGATCCAAAGAGGCTTTTTCCCATGAAATTTACTGCAATATTTACTGTAACTACTGGGAATCAACAACAAATAGGATAATAGAGAGTTTTTTTTACTAAAAGAATGTTGTAGTAATGAGACTGTATTCTATGGCTGTCCTTGAACTTTGGAAACAAAGCAGGGAAAAAACAATGGGTAAAATAGATACATAATTTATGTGGACTACTTGTATGTACAAAGTACCATATTTTCTTTCAACATCAACCTACACAATACCAAAGGATCAATACTGTATAGGATGCTTTCGAGGAATGTAGTTTTTAACTCTAAATTGAACACAGCAAGCACTGGACTTGATAATCCTTATGGGTCTGTTCTGTCTTAAGATATGCGATATGATTTTCCTCCATGAAAAATGAAAAAAGGCTATAAAAAGAAAAGATTTGCAATCATTTAAATATATGTACAAGTACACCAATGAGCGGTCTTTAGATGTTTTATGCTGCTTTTCACATTTTTCATTTTCTTAAAAAACTACATTCTTTGCTAGTATTTACACTCTGACAATGTCTTCTTCAAATGTTACAGCCACTTATTTCATACATAGCATTTTATTTAGTCATTTTATGGAACTACACTATTTGATCTGCTCAAATCTCAGGTTATAAATTACAAAATGGTCTTCTGAAACCCAAAGTATATCTTAAAAATGGGGGGGAGGGGGGGAAGGGAAGACAGATAAAGCAATGAGCCCTTTATTTCAAATAGTTCTCTATACTCAAGTCCCTCCTAATCAGCAAAACTAGGAAGTACATAGCATCTCAGCTTTTTAACTATATTTTTGTTTTCAGAAGAATAGAAAACATAAGACTCACTAAAATCAAGCTAATTTCTTCATTCCTTTAAAATAAAAACATTTGAAGGCTTCAAAATTAATAGAAGAGAGTGATGGCTTGAAATATGGATTCTGAAAACAAATCAAAAGGCCTTTTTAATCTTTAGTTTCTGATTTGGGGAAACAGAAGATGCTACAACTTTACAAAAGTTAACAGGCTTTTTGCGGAGGTGCTTTGGACAAATTTGTCAGGTTTACTATACCTCAATCATTACAGCAGCATCAAAACTAAGGATAAACTAAACATAATTGAAAAACTATACCAGAACAAGGGTGGATATTCTTTAGAAAGAAAACAATCCATCCAAAATACACTTCTAGCAGATACCCCCTCAAGAAGCAAGGAAATGGGCTAGATTTAGTCTTTAGTTCAGCTGTTGCTTCCAGACAATTTGAATCTAAGAGGCTGTCAGTCAGCAGACAGCAGTTTGTCATGTTTCTGGCTATGACCACCTCTTTTTCTCCTGATGTTCATGCTCAGCAAAGTGGATCCTGCCCCTGTTCCAGCTCACCACAGGCCTTCACAAGTCCAGCAGAAGAGGACAGCAACCAAAAAGAGACACTAACCTGAGTGTCCTCCTCTTTCTGTCCTCCATTTTTCACAAGGACCCTAAAAACACTGTCATTAGATTCACTGTCAGCAATCTAATGACTAACTCTTTATTTAGAGTGGAGGAGCCTCCATCAGCAGAGACAGAGAGGGGCTCACCACCTCAGCTGTGAGTCACTCAGTACGTGGGAGACCCAGTTGTTAGCCCTGGTTTCAAATCTGGCAGAATTAGAATTTAACTCTAGAAAGCTCAAAACATAAGAATGGCTCATTGTAGGCTCATAAACTTCTTATTTTCTTATTCATTCTTATAACAACAACAAAAAAACTAAAAAAAAGAATTAAAAATGCCAACATTGTTATCCTCTTCTTGTCAGCAAGCATATTATGCATATAAGCTGCCATATGCTTACTGGCTCACCCCAAGTAGTAGCAGAACAAACTCTGACAGGCAGCCAGTCAACTGCACCAGCTGAGCCACCCAGCAAAGATCAAGCATTTCAGGTTTTCTCAGCAAGTCTTTGACTTTCCAACCCAGTTCTTAGAAAAGAAATCTAGTAAAAAATAAGGCAACAGTGATTCAACTCTTCTGCAGCTAAAAAGCTCCTGTGAATTTTACTGTAATAGTTTCCAGCTTACATTGCTCTTTACCAATACATACAAAATAAAAATTATCCATCAACTAAGTTCACAATAATCTTGCAGCTCAACAGGACTCAGTTTCATACTGACATAGAACAGGAAGACTTCAGGACAAAAGTGCAGTTGGCTATACAGGAAGTCCTGGCCCCAATCTTAGATTTTGTACACATGTATCTAAAGGAATATTCCCCTTGTGGCACACAGAAACTATTTCTGATGTAACACAGGGATGAAAAAGCACGCAGAAACAGTTTCAGTGCCCCAGGAAAAAAAAAATCACTCTTTTCACCAAATAATCTAGCAATCTGCAACGTATAGATCTGCCCAGGTGAAGTATCATACTGTTGCACAGCACAAACTATGCCAAAGCACAAATGCAGCTTCTTTTCCAGACTTTCCCATTTCACTCCTTCCCATTTAAATAGGTTTGATGCTGGGATAACATCCTAAGCCACTCTGTTTTAATCATCTGCATTTTCCCAAGCAGCTTCTGCTCTGGCAACAGAGTCAAAGATTCTTCAGAATCAGATAGAAATACTGGCCAGAAATTAGTAGGGACTATTGCAATGCCCAACACATTTTTTCTTCTTCTATTCTGTATTACATGGACCTGGATCTTTCAAGAGCAACTGACAACCAAGACTGGTGTCACTCTATTCCAGACCCCATAGAAGCATGACTTTTTCTCAAAAGTTTTGTTTTCAGGCTTCAATCCTACCATGAAAGCTGAACTTCTGGGCAGTCATATAAATCAGTCTCCAAAACTGTATTTTTTTGTTCCGTCCCCCTCAAGATCAGTGCCTGGAGCCAACATTTCCTGACATTCAACATCAAAAAAAATTATAACCATGATGAAAATATTATCAGTTTTCTTTCCTTCCACAGATTGCTCCCCAAGTCAAGCCATAAAAACAAAACCAAAACCCCTTCCATGATACAACTGTCAAGGCAGAATCTTAATGCTGCCACCTGATACAGATCAGCAAGCATCGCATGCCCATAAGGACTGGAAAACAGCTTTGTACAGACACAATCCAAACACATCAGTGTGTAAGATTAGGCTGCTGATGTACCATGCAATTTGGATGTCTAATTGGGAACCACTGGTCCCAAAAAGTTCTACATGGATTTCCGTTAACACCACAAATGCCTTCCCTGCTCTGCCAGAGCAACACGTATTATTTCACAGTGGCATTTACAACACGTAATGAAATAGTCTCAAAAAGCATTTTTCTATTGTGAAGTGAAAAAGATTTGCCCCTCTAAGATTTCTAACTAATTAGTACCAAGCATGTAGTATTTTCTTTCGTTCACCTGTTTACATACACTGTAGCCTACCAAACCTATTAATAAATGGTCACCTTTCCCTGGGCCATTTAGAAAAATGCTATTACACAAATTTATTTTTTTTTCTGACTTTGTGACACTGAATAGCACATAACCTATTTATGTGGCCCATTTAAATGGATTTTTCCTGATTGAGAGAGTGCCACAAAAGCAAGCACACATTAATATTAAATAATTGGTCAAAATAAGTGAAATAATATTCATCATATTAGGTTTCACCTTTTATCCTTTCTTGTAGTTGTATGCTCAGCCTATTTTTATCTAAGAAGATAGTCTTGCAAATAATCACAATAATTCCAGAGAAACCAGGATGAATTTTAGTTATGGGATTGCAGATAAACTTTTTGGGTACTCAACAGACTGCTATTACTTTAGAAAATGCTACAACTGAATGAAGTAATTTGTTCCTAAAATTACTTCAGCATAGGAAAATTTGTTACACTGCACATGTCCTTAATCCATTCTAACACTGTTCTATGCTAAGAAAAACACTATTGAAGTTGTATCATAGAAAGGCAGTGTAACAAAATTCATTTCTGTACAAAAAAAATCCCCAACCAAAAAACACTTATTTCTGCTTTTGTCAATAATGAACTTGAATAAAATACATCTGAGTAATTAAGGAAATACAGGCAATTCCTCAAATGCCACAATATATTTTAAGAGACTGTGATGCAGAGCAAACAGACATGCTTCATGCTTACCCAAACTTGAAAAGATCTGCTTAAAACAATTTGTCCTGAACAGTATATATATCAAATACAACAGCTTCCTGTTGAGGATTGTTTTGAAACCCTCTAGGTAACGCTCTAGCAAGTTACAGCATAGCAACACTTACAACACGGCTGTAGTAATTGTCACCAACAAAAACTGTAAAACACAAGTAGAAATAAATATGATTACAGCAATATGCTGGGAATGTTTTCCTCTCTTTTTTCCTTACAGTCTGCAGTTCACATTCTGAGGCAAGCACTGGAAGATAATTAAGGTGGAAAGAGATTATAGATACAGCTACTTACCTTGCAAGATGAAAAACTCTGTAAACAAATAGCACACTACAATTTACACTGTCACTTACCTCATAGGACCAAACGCACTGAGTTCCTCCAAACCTCCGGACACACCTGCCCACCTCCACATCCTCATGAGTGGTGTACATTTCTCGAAGGCATTCACCTATATGTGGCACCATCCTCCGGAGAACTTCCCGGCTGAAGATCATTCCTGGCCCTCCCATGCAGAAATTTTCTCCAGGCTCCAGCCCCAGTTTTCCGAGTTCTTCAATATTACCCAGACCAGTCTGCCCCAAATACAGAGGTTTACTGCTGTTCAGTGAGCGAAGAAACTCCTCTAATTTTTCACCTGTCAAAAAGACAAGATCACTATTATTTCTCTAACTACTCTGCCAGCCATCTCTTTTCCTGTACTTCAAGATTTTATAAAAATATAACAGGCACCTGAGACTGTCAGAGGAAATCACCTCCACAGTAATATCTTACACCTCACAGAAAGCATTCTTGGACAAGTTCACAGGTTTTTTTAAATTAACATTACAGTGACACTTTCCTTCCAGCCTAAAGCTGGAATACGGCAATACTGATGGAAAGCACTAACTAGTATAAAAGTCCCTAAAGTTGGACAATTTGGACAATACAGTACCAGGCTGGGGAGGAAATGGAGTGGATGGGAAATACCAGGTAAGATTTTAATAGGATTAATTTTTGAAAATACCAGAGCAAATCTAAATTAACTAAGAAAAACATGTTTGATTACAGACTAATCCTAGGGAAGAAAGTAAAACTCTTGTTAGTTTCAACTAGTTCCAGTGCTACAATGTTTATACAGTTTCATCCAAATACCTTAGCTTTTAGGAAATGTTGTTTAATATTGACTTGAAATTAAATTTGGTATCATGTAGTCAGTTAAAGACAGGTTCAGTACAACTTCGAAATGAGCTCAAAGAAAACACAACTTTACATCTGCAACTGAATGTATCTTCATATATACATGTGTACATCTGCAAGTATTTGACAGGTGAATGACAGCTGACGAGCAGGCAGCCTATTAAACGAGTCAAAATTAAGTGACAAACAGGGAAGGGTACAGCCACCACCAATGAATTTACAACAGTGTAAGCAACCAAGCTCACAACCTGGGCTCATGCTTTCAACTTCAGCTTCAGCTTCCCGTTCCTAAGCGCGGGACACGGCACGAACAATGCCAGGCTCAAGCGCAGACCAAAAGGAAGCAGGCTGCAGAACATCACGTCCTAACGGTGCAATGAAACTCGCACGGAAGCAGGGCTGGTGCTGCCCGGAGGCACCGCTGCCCTGAACAGCAGCTTCACTCGGAGCCCGCGGCGGCTGCGCTCGCCCAGCCCAGGGTCGCGGCAGGCAGAGAGCTGGTACCGGTGACAGCAGCACCTCTCCCGAGGAGTCTCCCACCCACTCCACCGGGGGGGCCGGGGCGACGCGCGACGGCCAGACACCCTGCGGTCGGGTCGTGGGTCCTGCTGGAGGATCGGACCGGACCCTCTCCGCAGGGCCACGGCGGAGATTCGCCCGGAGGATCGCCACGGAAGCGAGGGCGGGGACGGCAGCACCGGGACCACACGCCCATCCAAGGGACCGCTCACCGTGCCCGCAGTTTCGGCTATCCAAAGAGTCGCGGCCTCCGCAGAGACGGCCCGGCCCGGGCACGTCGGGATTCTCTCAGGGATGGGGCGCCCCCCCCAATGCCCCGCAACCTGGGGCTGGAAGCAAACGCCGGCGGGGCGCAAGGAGGTCGAAGCACCCCATGCTCTCCCTGACCCAGGAGGGAACTGAATCTCTCCCCGACGCACCGTGGAACTCCGCCGGGCTCCCAGACACCGCTCCCCTTCCCCCCTGCCTCCCGCCGGCGGGATGCACCCCGGTCACCTTTTATGTAGACGTCGTCGTCCGCTCGCATGAACCACTCGTACTTGTCCAGGTAGTGGTCGTGCATGTACTTGATCATCATGAAGGACTTCTTTTGAGGCGGGTAAGAGTCGTCCACTCCTGGCAGTGCGACGACTGGCAGCGGGGGCATCCCGGGGGGCGCGGCGGAGCCCTGGCTGGAGAAGAACTCCACGCGGCCCGGCACCGAGGGCGCCCACGTCCGCTGCGCCGCCACCGCCCGACTGCCCAGGTACTTCTGGGCTGTCATCACTCCCACGTAGAGGAAGTTGCGGGGCTTGGTGCAGCCCTGGGCGCCCCCCCAGTCCCCGCTCCCGTTGTGGCTGCCGCCAGGCCGGCCGCTCCGCTTCTCGCCGCCTTCGTCCTCCTCCTCCGGCTCCCCTTCCCCGCCGGCAGCGGGGCTGGAGACCGTGCCTTCCGCCGCCGCCGGCGGCAGCTCCCAGGGGCTGCTCCTGAAACTCGTGCCTCCCAGCACCGCCGCTGCCCCCGGCGGCGCCTGCTGCCCGCCCGCCGCCGCCGCGCCCCGGGCCGCCCCCGGCCCCGCTGCGCGGCCGTAGTAGGAGCAGAGGCTGGCGCCGCGCCGCTTCTTCTCGCTGAGCTCGGCCACTCTAGGAGCGATGAGCCAGGAGGCGGCGGTGAAACCCAGCACCAGCCCCAGCACTACGCTCAGCCAGGGTCTCCGGGATCGCGCTGCCATGTCGCGGGCGGGGCGGCTCCCGGAGCAGCGCTACCGCCGCCGGCGTCCCGCTGGAGGAGACCCCCGTCCCGCGGCGGCCTCAGGCACGGCGTCTCCCGCCGCGGGTCCCTGCCCCGCCGCGGCGGCCCGGGCGGCTGCGCTGCTCCCGAGTCAAACTTCTGCGGGCGGGAGGGCGGCGGAGCGCGAGCGGCGGCGCCTCGGCTCCGCTGGCACCTTGTCCCCGCCGCGGCTGGTCCCTCCCTGCCCCTCCCACCGCTCAGCCTCCTCCGCCCCGGCCCCGCGCAGCGCCCGCCGCCTTCCTCCGCGGCTGCCGAGCGCCTCACCCCGGAGGGCGCCGCCGGCGCCCGAGCTGCGCTGGAGAAGTGGCGGCCGCCGCCGCCGCTCCGGAAGGAAACGATTTTTTTAGATGCCTCTCGCGGATCCCCCGCGCCGCGGCCTCGGCACCCGGACCGGCCCCGCCGTCTGCCGGCCACCCTCCTGCCCGCTGGGGCGGGGGCAGGGCGGGGTCCGGGGCCGCCCGCCGAGCTGTGCGGAGGGGCGGGGCTGCCCCCGGCAGCCTCGCTTATCTCTGGATCCCCCGGTGCGTCTCCGCCGCTGGCGCAGCGGGCGAGGCCAGGGTCTCATCAGCGGCCGCGGCTCCGCATCCTCCGAGGGCGGCCACGGGGCGCCAGACAGGACCGTTCCGTCCGGTCGTCTCCTCCAGAGGGACGGTCGTGGAAGGCACGTCCGAGGTGTCGTGTCGGGAGGAGAGGAGCCCTCTGCGCTGCTCCCTCTCTGGCCTCTACTTTCTGCCCTCGCCAATTAACAACTCCCCAGCTCAAAGTGCCTTTTCCTCGGGCATGGTTTCCCATATACGGCCTGAGTATATAATTTGTATTAGTAATGTTAGTGTTATCGGTATTGTTACTATTGCTTTGGTTCTCATTGTTACGAATAAAAGGGCAGGAGACAGACTCCTTTGAACGCCTTTATTGAGGATCAGCTCTGGTGGGCGCCCGAGGGGTTGCGCACGCCGCCGCGATGCTCCCAGTGCCGGCACAGAGGAGGAGGAATGCAGCTTTGTCGCTTGAGTGCGATGCGGCAGAGCTGGGGCTTCTGTCCTCGCGGCAGTATCAGAAGGCGATGTCTAGTTGCAAAGCTGGGGTTCACACCCCTGTCCAGGTCTCTGTCGGTTGGGGTGAGGGAGTGAACAGTCTGAATCCAGTCAGGAGGCAGACTGGGATAATCCCGATTCGGAGGTGTCACTTTGGGTCCTCTGGAAGTAGGTTGGCTCGTTTTATTAGGGGTTACTGCATTTGCATACACAGGTTCTTATGGGATTACATTAGCCTCCTCCTCACGATCTCTGGCGCCGTTTTCGGGAAGCAGCGGGGGCGAGACCCGACGGAAAAGGGGATACAACAACAAGGTATTTAGCAACAGGGAACAACAACAAAGTAATTGTTATCAGTAAAGTAACTGATAACAGTTAAGGAGATAAAGATGGAACAATCAACAGGTGATTAGCCTCTTTAACATTCTAACTCATCAGTGTGAGAACTTGTCCTGGGAACTTGTTCGCTACATCATGAGCTCCAAGATTCTGGAGCATTGCTTCCTCACCCTCCTGACCTCCAGGCAACCTCTTGGTAACAGCACTGTCCACAGTCCAGGATGACTGACAGCAGGAATTAAACGTTCAGGGCACTGTGCCTATAGAGACAGTTTTAATTCTGAAGTTTAAAGTTGCCTGTATATATTTATATGCATCCCTTATTTAATTGTCCAAGATGTCTATCTCCAACAAAAGCCATAAATTGGTCCTCACATCCATTTGTCTTTTCACTGAAATCCATTGATACAACAGATCCAGTAGCATATATTTAATAGTTTCCAGCAAAACCACCCATTTTTGTGGCTGATCTATGGCGTTGTCTATCACTGCTTGTGACTTTATCAATTGTCAGACGCATGTCAGGGTGGGAGGAGAAGTATGGAGAATGGAGTTCTGTGATAGCAAAAGTATGCAAATAGTGAGAGAAAAATTTCAAGCCTTTTTGGAAAAAGACAGGTACCACGTTACCCACCCAACAAAGCAAGTCAAGTCTACTCTGCATAGTCTTTAGCTGCGAAGAGGTCACTTGCTGAAGTAATTTGCAGTTTTTCCATGTGCCTCTGCCATATGCGGCGAGCAAGCTGTGTGCTCCTTGTGTTTTTGAGATACGGAAGCATCAGGGTCAGGAAGTATACCCTATGGCTTCCCCAGGACTGAGTGTCTTTTCCAAGCAGTCCATCGTTAATTTCCTCCCCGTGTGCACACAGGCTGGCACGTTTGTAACACCAACCAGTAAGGCACTAGGCATTCACTTCAGCTGTCACCACTAAAAACAACAGCCCAAATGCTGTGTCTGGACATACCAACGCTATGCCAGATGTTGTGCGAGCAGCAAGGTAGCAGATCCAGGATCTGTCTTCCCCAAGCAAGTAACAGACAAGCTAAGTGGAAAAAGGATGTCCTCCAGAAAGGCTTTACAATAGCATTGGGAATTACCAGTGTTACGAGTGTCTCAGCTTTCTGTATGAGCCTTGCATCTTAAAATACTCTCTCCCATTCCTTCCCCCCCCTGCACCCCCAGTTCCTTGCAAACAGTTGGGAGTTGCTGGGCCGTGGTGCATCATGTACAGTACAGCCTCCAGTAGTAAGGGCTCCTTGAGACCTACGCAGCCCCATCATAATGGTGTCCTAAATTTTCAGACAACTTACTGCTCTGGGGTTGCAGAGGTACAATGTATGACACTAGGCCACTTTCCTTGCTTATACATATACTGAAATGACTCCAGTCAGTGTCAGCTGCACCAGCTCCTCAGACCTGACAGCTCTTATTTTTGTCACAAAAAGAGCAGGTAAACCCATGAGAGATGACCATAAAGCCCTTTACACACAACCAAGTTGAAAATGGACCCCAAGGTGTTGTGTATTATCAAAATATT
Organism: Nicator chloris; assembly: GCA_013400495.1. Taxonomy (NCBI): domain Eukaryota; kingdom Metazoa; phylum Chordata; class Aves; order Passeriformes; family Pycnonotidae; genus Nicator; species Nicator chloris. Next base: position 40,966 of record WAAE01020301.1, on the reverse strand, counting down.
CTATAAAGAAATTGAATATAAGATGTGTATCTATCTGCATTTATATTTTTAGTTCAGTACTATTCTACTATTTTGATACACTGCAGAGAAATCTGTTGAAGGTTTGTGGGATTTAACAGACACAGACATAGGCTGGACCACTTTTATAGCAGCAATGGTGGCATCTAGTGGTTAACAATAACAGTCTTGTACCAGTATCCAGAATGCATTTAAAAATCATGTAAAGGGAATCTAAAATACCATATATATTATCTTCATATAGCAGCCATAGGTGGAAAGCACTGAGCAAATCTAGCTGCCCTTTAATTGTTCTGTTAGGAAATTAAGAAAGAATAATGGCTGTGAATGCCATTTTCAAAGCCAAAAATAAAAGCCGCAAAATAGTGGTGGCAAGTGGACACACTTGATGCAAGAAAGGAGAAATTTAGGACTGGAATATATTAATTATTGAGAGGACTGGAGCTATTTCTATCACTAATCAGACAAATCTGAAAAATATGCAGTAGGCTGGCAGCATTCAAATCCAAACCAAAACTTTTTTCACTGTTTTTTCACTATTCTTTAAAATATGACCACAAATCAAATAATTACTCCCTTTTAAGTGTGTGGGATTAAAAAAATACAACATTTGGCTCCAAGTGATGGAAAATTATGTGCCCATCCCACAAAAATAGCTCATATCAGAGCTAGGTAAAGAAATATCAATTGTCTTTGTAGAGCAAACTTACAGGAACTCAAGCTTGAAATTCCCCTTGGGCATTTGGTTTCATTAGGGAGGCATACAGACATCATTTACAGAGCATTAGTTCTAACTGCCAACCATCCTATAACATTTTTGTAGGCATATTCATTGATACATCTGGGTTATCATATGCATTAATGGTATCCTAACAAATAAATGATAGTCTTTACTCTTTATCTTATGTTCCAAAACTCCTCAGGGTTTATGGCTGAGTTTCGTATTTTTACATCGTGTTTGCATTATTGTAACATCTGGCTCTATAACCATTTGCACTGCTATGTACCATTTTATTTTGGAAGGTAATCATAGGTCCATGTCTATTGATCCTCACAGACATCCAACTGAATATGGTTAAAGTTTTTTTCTATTTATTTTACTGGGTGCTGGACCCAGCCAGATTTTGGCTAAATATACCCCTTTCTTTCAAGAGAGGTCAGCTCCTTATGTCCTCATGGTCTGTCTTGGTTTGAAAAACAGGTGTCAGCCAAAGAAGGCGGGAACCTCTCTTGCAATGGAAGAAAAAAAGAAAAAATAAAAAGAAAATACCCCCTTCCTTCTGAATTATTATAACTTTGAAATTACGAGGTTTTCAGGCAGATATGGGAAAAGGAATAACACTTCTTTCCTAGTATGTATATGTGTAACAAGACAAGCAAATAACAACGGCAGCAACAACAACAACAACAAAAAACAAAACAAAAAAAAAAAAAAAAACGGAAGAAAAAAAAAAAAAAAACGGAAGAAAAAAAAAAAAAAAACCCACACCCACAAAAAACCCAAAAAAAACAAAAAAAAAAGAAAATCAAAACAAAACAAAAAAAACCACACACACACAAAAACCCAAAACAACAACAACAACAAAAAACCAAACCAAACCAACACAAAACAAAAAAAAAACCACCCAGAAGAACAAAGCACCTCTGAAGAAATTGGTTGACTTTTTGCCCCTTCTTGCCAGTCTCCCTGGCAGGAGATGGGACCAGGGAAGGTGACTTCCCAGTTGGCCACGCCCTCCCTGTACCATGGAAAACCTTGATCAGCATAGCTCAGTATCTCTGTTTATAGAAGGCAGGTGCAATTTATTTAAAGAACATCAGACTTCCTGGGTTTTCAAACTGAAATTGGTAGGATGGAGTTAAGGCTAAATATCTCACGCAAACCCTTTTCCTGCCTCTTGTGAAGCAGCGCTTGGGAAGTGAATCCTACCTGCCAGTGCCACAGGAAGCATCCCTCTGAGTGGGTTTCCCCTGAGGCACCCGAGCAGATGGTGAAAGGGTCCTTTATTTAGCGAGGTCGGGTGTTAATAAGCTCCCAGTGCAGCGGCCGCTCCCAGGAGCGGAGCGCTCACGGTGGAGGAAGGCAGCAGGACACGGAACTTCGCAGTGGTGGAGAATTCTCCCTACAGCAGCCTCTCTCCCCTTCGATGCCAACCTCGAGAGAGGGAGAGGAGCCGAGCCCAGCCCCTCACCCTGATATCTTTGCCCTTCCAAAGAGAAAACTACCCAGGTAAAGAGCGTAGCCAGCTGCACCCTTCCTCGTCCTCCCAGCCACATTTTTTTTCTCTTAAGTATCGGTGGTCATTGTTTCTTAGCAACAGGTGGGACAAATTTCCATGAGAGAAAGAAACAAACGGAATAAACCTAACCTTCAACACAGTATTACCGGAATTTCCTTGCAGAGAAGTTACAGCTAGTGCAGCAGGAGGCCAACTGCAAAATCTTGCTCCTTCACTACTGTCCACAGAGCCAACATATTCAGTCCTGTTCCAGACCAACATCGGTGAAGGGCAACAGCTATTACTAGAAACAAAACCTTCATATCTTCTAGAATTATTTGCAGTTCTGAAAATCCATCAGTAATTAAAATTTCAGATTCAAGATGATTTCACAACATCAACTATTACTACACCCATCTTTTATTTGGGGAAAACAAACTAACTACATGATCTGCTATTTAATTAAGGAAAAGTGTGGAGCTTCATACTGAAATAAAATAAAAACAAAATTTAAATAATATGATAGTCTATGCTGGGAAATCTGCACTTCTGAAAAGCCATTTAGATTTACCATTTTCACATTTTCTCCATTATTTCTGAAGAAATACACAAAAGTTTACATAGGCAAACTATATGCAAATTTATTTAACCTGCTTTATTTTACCGCTATTTCAAACTGTTTATCTTGCCTGTACTTTGTAGTTATTTTCCCTCTCTTCTTAGAAGAGAAAAAAAAGAGACAAAATCACTCTCTTTTACGAATAGAAGACCTCCATACATAGCTCCCACCTCTGTATGGGATACACTAAAAGGTTCTAATTGGTGGACAGCTCAGGTTCCCCGTAGCCATGGACTAGAATGGAAGGCATTGTCTAAAGCGGTTTGAACAGATTTGTCTTAACATTTTTGTCACACATCATTGCCTATTACTCTAATGAGAGATGAAAGAATTAAAAGAAAGTCAGCAAAGTTGCAATTCGAAAGAAAGTCAACAAGGTGTTGTGTCTCCAAATGCTTAGGATAGACAGAAATCCACTGTACGTCAATCTTGGGAAAGAGGTAGCTACAGCTGTAAGGAGCACAACAGAAAATTTTTCTTTTAAAGACCTCAGGAAACACATTCTCCATGCACTCTGAGAACAGCCTGTATGGAGGAAGATCAAGATTGAAACTAAAAATCTTTCTTGCTTAACATAACTTTTCTGCAATATCTGCAGTAGGAAAATAAACAGTGTAGGATTTTCTTTCAAAATTGTAAAATATGTTCATAAGACTGAAAAAGTTTTAGTTGTAATAGCTTTTACTAATTGTTTTCCTACCAAAGGTAGCAGCACCATTTGATTAACCTGGCCCCAAGAGGTCTTTTTTCTTTTTCCACCTTGGAAACAAAAGAAAGTAAAATAGAAGATTAATTTCTAATAGCAATAACAGTATCCTATGTAGACAAATACCTTACTGGTCAATCTGCAGACTGCAGCAATGCATGCCAGGAAACCATGTGACATACTTTGTTGTATGGTTTGGGAAAGGTAGAGGTCACTGCTTTAAGGCTGCTCAAGTAATTTGAAAAGAAAAATCTGGCAAAGTAAATAAAAATCTAAGTTAAATTTAGAAAACATCCACTCAGAAGAAAACTCTGGAAAGGAAGCAGTAGGATGTCTACAGACGCGAACAGCTATTGCTCCCAGAGGAAGAACTGAATAGTTATCTTTCATTATAAACCAACCAAAACAAAAGTGACAATAAACACATACACATCACCTCTCCCAATATCCAGTGTCAATGAACCATGTGACATCATAAAAGGAAGAGAGAGAACTGTGTGGTTAGAAGTCTGATGCTAGGTCTGTTGGTTTCATGCATTTATGCAACCCTTTTTTAAGAACTGCTGAAGAGGCTGTAAACAAGCTGAAAACAAACAACATTTTTTCCACGTTTGTTAGGAATTTTATTCAAATGTGACTTACTTGGATTTGACATCAAAATCACCTAATGGAATATCCTTCAAGTTTGTGACTTGAAATGTCTGGATGCAGGACAAATAATGATACTTACAAGACTCACTCTCTTCATTAAACATTGGAATAACATTATTTTGCAATTGTTATGGAAAGCCAGGAAAAAATATTTCTTTTGTATATTATGTCACTTTTCCCTCTTAATCCCAAAGACAAATTTCCAAAGTTTGAATTAAGAATATAAAGAATTATACTTAACATTAAGAGACCAAGATATCAAGAATTTTAATTAGAATCCACACTTTCAGTCTGTCAGTATTCTGAATCTACATAGAAGCCATCCTGTTGAATTTGGTAGGATTATGGATGTGTCATCTTCTTGTTCTTATTACTAGATGAATGTATGAGTAATCACACTAAGATTTCTAAAAAGCCAGATGAGAACTAAGCATTATGAGATTATTCTTCCTGGGAAGTTTAATATGTTGTCTGCTGTAGCTAATCACACACAGGATTAGAAAGCCTGGCAGGAGAGCTTAAACATGTCATGGATAAAATATTAAATTCCTATCAAAGACATTGGAAAGCTGCTTATTGATTTCAACAATCCTTGGAAGGGGCCTGAAATCTTGTTTATGCCTGAGACCTTTCTTATGCTTTCTTGATTTGAATACAGGTAGGTTCTTTTACAGCTACACTGGGAGCCTGATTAGATGTTGAGGAGAATAGACATGCACAACATGAAGAGTAGTTGTGCCACCTTGTGAAACAACACCGTGGTTGCAGTCAGATGGATTCTGGCAGCATTTCACCGTAATTCAAACAATCACATAATGTCTTCAGGACCAAGTTATTATTATACTGTTTTATTTTACACCTTTTATTAGAAAAATACTTTAAGAGAAGCAGCTTCTCTACTTGCTTTCTGATTTGTTTGCTGAAAATGCTATTACAGTTTTGAAAAAACTATCTTTTACCTGCTCATTTCTGTCCTATGTAGCTGCAATACATTGTGCAAAGAGTAGATATCTCTTGATAGCAGAAGTTTTTGCAAAATAATTATATCTTTGTCAAAAGTAATAACTTATTTGCATAATGTATTTTGTTCAGAGAATCTAGAACTTTTAGGGGAAACACAAACAAACAAACAAATATTCTAAGAGGCACAAGGAATTTCCCCAAAAAGTTGGATTTTGTATTTTATTTTTCAGTGATTGCATCAAAAATTAAGAAAAAAATAAAATAATTTAATTTTGAAATTAAGA
>WAAE01020301.1:19661-35477 GCA_013400495.1 Nicator chloris | reverse complement strand
TTAAGAAAACACTTTTTAAATTTAAAATATATATTTCTGAAATATATTTCTATGAGTAAAAATAGATTTTTAGATTTAAAAAATATATTTATGAAATATATTTCTGTGAGTAAAAATACATGCATGAAATATCAGCCACAAAATCCATTCAACAAATTTCTACAAGAAAACCATTTCTCTGTTTTAAAAATATATCATATAAAATATATACATCTTAATTTTTACTAGCATTGTTTATTTATAATAAAAATAGGAATTTTGATTAACGATGTTGGAAACCTTCACTTGGCTGAAGAGGATCCCACACCTGAAGAAAGAATAATCCCTGATTTCCAGCAATTTCAGTTATTCAATGAGCAGTTTGTAGCATATTTTCCCTACTCAGTTACCCAGTACATGGTGGCCCAAATTCAGCAGAATATATTCTTTTTAACATGGAAGCTATCCTAATGGAACTAGGACAATTAAACTAAAAGTCTCAAAACAAAAATTATAGAAGTTTAACTTTGTGCATTAAATAAAGACAGCAACACAATATTTTGCTTTAAAATGGCTATATTTTAAGAGATGCTACAAAGTAAAAGTACAGGTTTGCATTTAAATGCACTGTTCCCAAGTCACTAATGTGGGAATTAAGCTTGTTGTGATTATGGAAACAAAGTGCTTGAAATTATATCCATCTTAATTTTTTTTTTCTAATGAGAAAGTGAATAATTTTCTTATGCTGAAACACATTCAAATGTAGCTCAAAATATAGTTTACCAGTTGAATCTATTTTTAAAATTAAAAGTGGCTATAGTGAAGAGAGAAGCCATGAAATTCAATTTGTGACTCATATGCATCTAGCAACTTAACATTCTCAGGGCAATGACACCAAGCATGACGTCTGGCAAATTTGCTTTGCAAAATCCGACTGCTTGCATAGCTACTTGTATTTCATGCAACGTTTGCCAAGGAAAAGTTTGCTTGTTGGGGAACTGGCATTTACAACACTGATGAGCATTAGCATGTAACAAATTGCAGAAAATATCCAAGACTCAGGACTGTTTATCAATTTAGGTTGTGGCCTTGAGGTAAGTGCAGAAAATTTACAGATTTACAGTCTCATGCCACAAGTTTCTGTGAGAAATTTTCCCATGGGTAAGTTTCTGAAATTTCAGATGATCGTAAGATAAATATGGATTAATTTCTCTGATGATAAAATAAGCATATGTCTTACTTTCTTTTGTGTTTTCCTGACTATGGTTGTCTCCAAGAACTGTGTCTATGCAAAATCTACCTGAAGTTAAAAAGGCTTTGGATTTTAAAGGTAGGCTGTTTAGTCAGGCTCCTGTCCCACATGGGAACCCATCCTTCCAGGCTGGAAGTTGCAAGGTTGATGACAGCAGGCTGATCCTGATGAATTTTCGTTTCATTTATATTAGGTAACAATTTTATATGCCTTGGGACCTCCAAGATGCTATGGTGTATGTGGCAGCCACAGAAGAACAGGTTGTTAAGATCTGCTGAGTGCTCTTTGGACAAAGACATGGAAGTTCCCCTGGGGCAAGGAGGATAAATTTATTATTACTCTTAATACATGAGGGACCTAGGAATTCCTCAAGTAGTATATTCCACCTCTTCCATGATGTACAGTTCTTCCCACATGGCTGAGACAAGCAGGACTGGGATGGAGAGATAACATCATATCACCCAAAGGAAACAGCCACAAAGAGTTTAGCAGGAGGGCATGCACTGCTGGTTTTGGCTGGAGTGGTACGACTGACTGCTGTGGCCATCAAAACTTAACCATTTTCTTCACTATAATCTTTTGTAAAGCAGGAGGGAAGGAAAAGAGAAGCCAGCAAACAGCTAAATAAAACTTTGAAAAGCTGGAGATAGACCTGAAGACATAGCTGTGCAGCACAACACAAAAAACATTTGAGGAGGGGAGAGAACCCCATTCTTCCCTATTACTGGGACATGGACAGTAAACAACATTTGACATCATTACCTAAAGATAGTTTTACATTAAATTAGTGGTTCAAGTCTATTATTAGCTATATTTTTCTTTATTTCACCAGTAATTGTAAATGAGAAAGCAAGGAATCGGCATTTCTTTGTCTTTGCTGTGTGTATGTCACTAATCATTGTCTCTGGCTCCTTTTATTCAAGTAATCACCTCTAGGAATTTTAACACTAGAACTTATATTTTTGAGATAACTAAATTTTTTCACTCAATAATATTTTAAACAGATTTCAGCTATTCAGCAGCTAGTGCAATATAAGAGCATATCCAATAAAACCATGCCCCATCATTTGCAGCATTTCTCTTCTGCCATTGTACAAAAGGTGTTTAATATGCTGAACAAGTGATATTTGGTTAATACAGCTTATAAATATTTTTCTCTGTCAAGCACACATCAGGATTCCTGCTACTGCTGCATTTCTCAAGCAGCATAAGGCTGCAGACTTTATTTGCTGGAGAACATTTTCCACAGATTGATCTCCCTACTCTGATGAAAATGGCAGACCTCCACTCTTCGCATATTCTTGCCTTTTCCCAAAGTGCGATTTCCTGAGCAAAGGGGAGTCAGAATATTCCTTATCTGTCTCTTGCAGTGTCAGGCAGGAAATTATAGATTTTATTGAAGATCTAAAATTTGCCATTCTCTCCCATTTATTTAGCTTCACTCTTTTAAACCAGGGACAAGGGAAAAAAGTCTTATCTTCACCTTCAATACACTCAATGATTCATCTCTTCTGTTTTCAGAGTTGTATTTGAAAGCCTTTTCACACTGAAGAGTGCTCAGCATGCTGCTTTATGCTTAAACAGTAGCTGACAGATCCAACACAAGAATCTCCTTTTCAATGCCTCATTTTCAATGAAGCTGAGGCTAGCATGGGGGCATATTCTTAGAAGAGAGCTCACCACTGACACCAGTTTTCAGCAGAACGATACATTGCAGAATGGGCAGGCATGAATGAGTTTAGAGTACTGTCATGCAAAAATCCCTTGGGTTTTAAAGGAAGCAAAGAGTGGTTTCTCAAAGAAACAGTGCCAGCACTAAGAGAAAGAAATTCTCCTTGTGTGCATTTACAGTGCACCTTTTGGTAAGCTGGCAACAACTGAACAAACCTGACTTAATTTTACATTTTTTAGTGCCTTAAATAAAAGAAAGAAGTATGCAGAGTGTGAAAAAATAAGTACTGAAAGCAAGGCTGAAAATTTAATAAAGTATCCAGGGACTAAAATTATGCAGGATAACAGTAGGAATCAGACATAACAAGAACTTGTGTAGGTACAGAAAAAGCAGTGATGCCGAGCAAGTCATAGGGCAGATATGTGAGCACTCATTATATCTTTCCTTTTAAATGCCACAATACTTACATTTTTCATTAATTTTAACTGAGGAGAGTATTTTTGAGCTGGTTGATAACACAGTCAGCACCAAAGACATATGAATTCTGTACAGAATAGGGCAGACACTAGTGAGAACCCTTATGGAATGTAGATATTGCAAAGGTGAAGTCTAGGATGCTTGGAGAACTGGGTTGCTGCTGTAAAACCAGAAGTTACCTCTCATAATAGTGAGTTTGGTGAGGTTTTAAAAAAGCAAATCAGGACCAGTGTTAAACTGGTTTAAAGTTTAAACTCCAGTGTTTAAAATCTCATAATTTGCTCAACTATGGCTTCCAGAGAGAATAACATGAAGCAAATCCAGCAATTTCCTACTATGTAAAAGCCTAACAAGAGCTGAGAATAGAAAATTCTCCTGAATTTGGTGCTTTCCTGAGCACAGGAGGCTGTGCTTGGCCCGTCACCATTTTTGACAACAAAAACATGTTCTGAGGCTTCAACGTGCTTTGCAGAATCAAATCAGCATTTATTGAAGATGAGTCAGGTTCAGTCACTCAAAAATTCTAGATTTTTGAGCATGGCACTCAAAGTTAGAGCAGGGAAATTTGATATAATATTCTTAGTATCAATTCTTTAACTCTTTTCAGATTTTTCAGGTCCACTGCAGAGATTGGCATTGAAAACTAGGAGTCTCCACTGATGCTTTTACTTTAAAAGCCTTCTACCATAGTTCTGACCAGGAGCTCCCATGTGCTCTCTGTTTAAGTCCAAGTGACCTCAGCTTCTCCTTCTATTTCCACTGCACACCTCCATAGTGGTTCTAAACTCTCCTGAACCTGGATGAATTTTTCCAAATATTCCTGCTGAGGTTTGCATATGGAGGGTCTATTGCCCTGACAGACCATGGGATTTTCTGCCATGTCAATGCTCTCCACACTGCTCTCTAAGCCTGTGCAATAAAATGTCCTAGTTGTGATGTCTTAGCAAGCATTTGATGGTACACTTACAGCAATGAATTCTTCCTAAAAAGTTATCTTCCTTGTCTGCCATTTGTCTATCTAGGTCACAAGCATGATCACAGGAATAATGCATCTTAACAGCAATCTCCCAAAGGAAACACACCAAAAAAAACTTGGGGGTTTTGAAAATTTTATTTCCAGGGTGCAATGTTATGTTGTCTTAGGAGAAAAGCGTTGGGTAGCTTGTTTTAGCAATAAGTTTTGCCAGGGTGCATTTCATACCAAAACATAGTTCAATTCACAATAGCATAGTTAAATTATTTTGTTGAGGGGTTTCTTTGGTGCTTTTTAAATAAAAATAATGGAAAGATAGTATCAAAGCTCAGCCCTCCAAAATTAAAGATAAACATTTTTCTTTCTGGTTCTTCAGTTACTTCAACTTCCAAAAAAATTAGCATCAAATTAACATTTGAAGAATGTAAGTTTTAAACATAATTTAATAAATTTTAAGGCATTAGACCATACAACAGTAATCACACTTATGTTCACTGGTTTGCCAGTATTTTCATCAAGGAAATAGTTGTTTGCTGAAGATCTCACTTTTTTTTTAATGTAAATTTTCTTCTGAGCATTCTAGCTGTAGATTGAGAGGTTACACTAAAAGGAAAGCAAATTTCTGTTACATCATAAAAAATGTACCTTTGTAACAGAGCTTTTTGACTGCTTTGGTATGTTAATATTCTCTGGAAGAAGTGTTTGTAAACTAGACCCCAACCCTGCAATTATATTGCATAGTAGTTATAGTAATTTACCTTATAAAACTAACTTTTATAGTCTTATTTTTTCTTCTTTCTTTCTTTTCTTTTCATTTGAAACTCCAAAATAGGAGAACTTAGAAGACAGAACCAGGTTAAAATTCAAAGCCATCTGCTTCCACTTGCTGGAAAAAAAAAAAAAAAAGGGAAATATCTAGGGTTTTGGCATATTCTGCCAGGATAATTAAAATAGAACAAAATCCTTGTTTATGAGAAACATTGAAAACTTTCTTCACTTTCTTTTTCTGGAATAGATAGTAAGTAATTTTGTGTCTTAACATTACCACATTGAAGAAATGATGCGCAAGATGAGTCAAAATTATTCACCTCTTTACAGAGAGTAAGGAATTTCATTTTTTTTTTTTTTTTAATAGAAACCAGCTCCTGCTTTTTTGTCAGAAGTAGCATGGTGATAATTTAGGCAGTGTCTCTGTGCCAGGTATCTCTCAGCTCCTGCCGTGTTCCTCAGGAGCAGGATCTGCTCACCCAGGAATGGGGTGATGGTTTAGTGACAACCACCAACTCCTCAGGAGTTCTCAGCTTCCCACTTCCTAAAGCAGCCCAGGACTGTTGCTTAACAGCACCTGGTCATCTGCATCCTGCCTCTGACAGCACCGTATTTCAGAGTCTACCTGTATTCATCAGTCTTTATCGTTCATTTTGAAGTCTGTTTATTTAAATGTATAATGGCCATTTTTTGAGGTCCCTGGCCTTAATGCAAAGCATGACTCTGATGTAGGGGCCGGTGCAGCTTTCCTGCAGATGGTATGATATTGGCTGATATAGCTCAAAGTGGCAAGCCAGTCTCCAGAGAATATTGCATTGCCTGTGCTGTAAATATGGTGCACTTAAAAATATGCCAGAGGGAGCTGCAAAAATACACTGATTTATTTTGAAGCTTAAAAGTGCTTGCCAGACTTGCGTACTGTCAATGTACAACATGAATGGAAACCAGCTAGAAGCAAGCTGTGGATGTAGCTGGCTCCATAAACTTGAACTGTGTCAGATAACCAAATATGATGTTGGTATATACAGATATAACCAGGATAGATCAGCAGAAGCTAAGTTTGTGTCAGAAAAGAAACTTGAGAAGAATCTCATAACTATACTGTAAAAGGAGGATTTGTCTAACAACACTGCTGACGTTACAAAGAACAATTTCCAATGCATCCTGACTTCCTCTCAGAATGCCATGTATGAAAGAAAAAAATTACAAAATCTTAAGCCATTGAAATTTTTTTTTGTAGAGGATATTATTCAGATTCTTTAGAACAAATCCTTAAGACATGCCCCTTATTGTTAGCAAGTTTTAAAAGTATAGCTGGAAGAACAACTTCAATGGAGAAGAGGCAGGGAAAGCCTCCTGGACTTCAGTCCTCCTTGGACTTGTCAACCAAGTGTAGTATACCACTGTGCTACTAGTGACAGAATTTATCTCTCTTTAGTTTGCAGAATTTTATAATGGATGTCTTTCTCATAATCTCATTGATCAACAGGTTTCTCCAATTGATTCTACAGAAATCATCAATAACAGCTTATTCATTAGCACTACATAAGCATGCAGCAGTAGTTTACTTAATTACTAGGTTTTTAACTGATTTTGGATACTAAGCAACTCCTGATTCTTCACAGAAATACCTATAATTTTGGTTTTGGTGAGCTGTTGCTGTATCTCACATTTATGGTCCTCATTACCATGCTAAATAATGAAGTTAAAATGGATTAAGAAAACAACAGCAAAAATAACTTTTATTTCCAGCAAGCATTCAGCCCCCAGTCATAACATGTTAAAACATTTGCAGGGGAGAAAGTGGGGAGGATCTTTTTCATTAAAAGACAGGGTCATGTCTCCGGAGTGAAATGATCCCACAAGAAGTTTCAGTGGGAGCCAGCAGAGGTGACCAATGCTGCCTGCATGGTTTGCCCCAGTTGCAGGGCTGCCCCACTTCTCAGGTAGCCAGTACAGCCTGCAGAGCTGCTTTAGTGTCCAGCTCCTTGTCTGAACTGCCTGTATGACAGGCAGGCTGCCCACACCCCTGGATGCCCTCAACAGCCCCAGCTCACAGCTGTGTAAGAAATGCAGCTTTACAGACCTCTTTGTAACTCAGGATTGAAAATACTCTTGCCTAAAGCAAGAGGTGTACAACTGAGGATCCAAGAAATGTTACAGGTGTCAAACAAATGGAAAGGTCGATGATAGCTGCTCGCTGCCAGGATGCAGAGAGAGGGAGGTCAGACATCTTGGCAGCATCTGACTGAGCCATCATCACAATTGTTGTATTCAAACTTGGGGAATAAGCTACCATGAAGGAAGGAGATCTCACTTGGAATGGAAGCAGACTTTCTGATGGTAGAATTGCCTTCTGAAAAGAAGGCCACTGACTCCTCACTTGCTGTGGGGGTAGGGACACAGCACTGGTTATCTGACTAAGGCACATACTCTTAAATGTAGTCACTAAGGTAAAATTCAATGGATTTCACTATACAGATCCTACCATCAAATGCCTTTATTTTTGTCAAAAAAGCACCCAAAGAAGCTGATTCCTCACTTCAAGGTCAGACACGCATTTAGGCCCTTAGTGAATTCTTCTCTCCCTTTGCAATTTGCAGTGTGTTGCGACATTCATTTCCACACAACATTACTGCTATAAACCCTTTTTACTTTTTTCCTACTGCCTCGGGATTTGACAACTTGCCAATTCAACACACTGCCTTCCAGGCTGCAAACAATATCTACTCCATTTGCCTGGAGAACCCATTTTTCTCTAGCTTTGGGCTGTGCACAAATGTATACTTCCAACTTAATTACTTCTGATATTTTAACCCATATGTAAAAGCCAGAGATACTGTTGAATCAGGTCATTCAATTCTAAATGCCTTGTCCAGGATTTATTCTTGTCCTAAGTATGCTTTCTATGTCACATTTCAATCAGTGACAAAGCCTGATTTAATGTCATAGCTTTCTCTTTATCCTCAGCCTAATCTTAACAAATTAGGAGGTTTTCCATTCAATTTCTCGTTATTTTATTTTTAAACAGTCTCTATAAACTGTGCTCTATGGTAACTCAATACTGCAGGCATTTCAGGAGTGTTTATGGGGTGCCATAACTTGTCAGACCTTTAGAGCAATACAGACCATTTCAGACAAAATAGAGCTTCCAGATTCCTTATTTGATTCCCCACAAATGATTCTGAAACTTGATGCAGTTAATATTAAGAAAAAGACATTAAAAAAAAAATTTAGGCTGTCAACTATGCAAATTATTCAGCTGCCAGTTTACTAACACTTGGTTCAGCTCACATCTCAATGAGCTGAGACAATATTTATGGCATTGCTCATTAAAGAGCCAGAGAACTAATGCAAATTTAAAGATTGAATGCCCCATGCTCATTTTAGCCTAAGAGCTACTTTTATGAGGCACAAAGTCTCTCCTTTAGCAATTTACCAGCAGGACTAGTCACACACAGAACATTATTCACTAATGACTTCCACATCCCGATTATCTTATATCCCTAGCAGTTTCAAAATATTATCATTCTTACAGTCCAGAAAATAAAGAAGCATATGTGGGTATAGAAAAGAAGAGCCAGACTTCGAACAAAAGCAAACACCTCCCACAACAAAACCAACCCCTTATTTCCCCTATATTTATCACTTCCCTTCTGGGAAAGGACCAAGATATTTAGAAGATCAACCCAAAAGCCTGAACAAAAAAGTGCTTCAGCACACATGTTTATGTGTTTTCAGTATTCAATTGTGCCTAGAGAAACGCAGCTTTAACGGCTGAACAGGCACACACACCCACAGGTATTAAAAACAGCGGTCTGCCACATTTGAAGAAAATAAGACCAGTACTCAGTAGGTTTGTGCTGTGAGTTGAATAACTGTGTTGCCATAAAACTCTCTGCCTTCCACCTTAACTCCACAACGCTTCCTCCAAGAAGACTAACCTTAGCACAGGCAACAAGAATTCCCACAGATGAACCCACTTACAGCTACAAGAGTTTCAATTTACTACAGCAGCAGCAGCAAATTGATTTCTGAGCTGAGAGTGGCCTATTGGAGAATTTCCAAAAAGAACACAATCATGACAGAGGAAACCCCAGAGAGAAACAAGCCCTCTTCAGGAAGGCTGGTTCATATACTGGGTTGTCTGAAGATAAATACGTGGATGGAAAAAATAATGCACACCAACTCAGGATCTGTGTGTTTTTGTGAAAATGACATAGCAAGTCATGCTGCTATGAATTAACCATTCTTCTCTCTCAGCCTAAAAATTGCCTGCCTACTGGTTACAACAATGGATTGAAAATATAATTGTGTACAAGATTTTTGTTGCTGGGTTGCCTTAATAGAATGTAATATATCAGATGAGAGTGTGTCAAGCATTTTTCCACAACCAGATGAATTACAATAGGTCTGGTGAGGAAAAAGAACCCTTAACAATATGTAGTTTGTAACTGAATATTCTGACTCTTGGATTCAGTCTCTCATGATCAGCATTTAGCCATATCAGGACCGTTGCAACAAGTTTCCAGTTGCAAAACTTCACAAAGTCAGCTTCCATGATTAGAAAATCCTGTCTAGTCAATCCTGTCAGGAAGAGGGTTGCCTATCAGGATGCACTGCTACCACTGACCAGACTGGCTGCTCCTAAGGAGAAACTCACTAAGAAACAGCTGCAAAGGAAGAAATCAAGAGGGACAGAGAGATCTGGTCAAAAGCTGCTTACCTAAAGCACATGTTCATTCAAACTGCACCTCAGCCCCAACTTGAACTACATCTGTTCTTCAGCAGAAAATTTGCCTGGAATGTGTTTTTGCTTGGAGAGGAGGCGAGGGACAATGCTCCCACAAATCCCAAATCTTGCAAGTTAAATCTTTTACAGATTTAGATTAATGGATTTACATCTTTCTTCTTACATGAAGAAATTTATTTTTCTCTGCCATTGTTGTGTTGTTCTCCTTTCAGACAGTGGACTATAAGTGGGCACAGGCCTATCAAACTTGACTTATGACTCTGAGTCTGCAGTGCCACCAGAGAAATTAATTGAACCATGGCACATGTTGTATTCCTAGGTATGAATCCAGGTACCTGAATAGGGGTGTAGCAGTGTCTTGAGTCCAAACCAATATCATGGGAAATAAGGGTTGGTGTAGAACAGAGAAAGCCTTTCAATATAAGCAGGATCTCACAGACACAGGAGTCCTTCCTGCATTCAGTAATGCATTTCTCCAGAATGTGCATTATCAAGTTCACAAATAAATGGGTTATGGTCGTGCAGGTAAGGCCCCAGCAGAACTGCCAATCCACAGAAATTTTGTATGCTTCTTTGTCCACAAAGGAAGACTAATAAAGGAAATTTAAAAAACAACAAAACAAAACAAAACAAACAAAACCACAAAAAAAAGCAAACCACACGCACACAAAAAGTAGATAATTCTAAAGGCATTTTTCACAAAGGAAGCTGTACAAGGGGAAGTGCTGTTGTTAAATCAAAAAGTGTAATCCACTTAAAATACTAGGTGCTAAAAACTTCTAAAATTTATCTTGTGCAACAAAGAGATGATACATTTTATCAAGAGATACAAGTGACACCTGTCACTTTTTACAGCAGGTAACTGCTACTCTAACTTTTCAAATCTAGATGCATCTTCTAACTGGTAAAACTACATAAGAAAATAGTTGACAGAAGCATTGCATTTGTTTTGCAGGATGGCTGTCTGATGGCTGATTAGATCCCCCATAAATTTGTATTTCAGTGAATTACTCAACTTACAGAAGCATAACCACATAGAATAGATCCTTGGAGTGTATTCGGCAGTCTGATCTGCTTCAAAATACCTCTGAACTAATCAGCGGGACTTGGGTAGGCAAGTTTGTGGCAGACCTTCCTGATCTTTCAGTGATGGACAGCAGAGATGCACTGCATCCACACAGGTTCAGCTATTATGGTTATTCATTCACCATTTACACACCAAAATATCATAAGGAGTAACTTCTGCCCTACCCAGGGATATTTATAGTATATTGCAACTCACAACTCACATTGCTTCTTTCTTATTCAAATCCTGATGTGACCAGCTAATTTTACTCATGGCAAATTCAAAAATGTCTCTTTCTCTCCCCTTTTTTTTGTTATAGACCTTGCTTTCTGTAATAGGTGGATTGGAAGGAAAAAAAATTAGGCTAGAATATGAAAACGTACTCTGCTAAATCAAAAAGCCCTGTGAGATCCTTTTCATGGACCAGGTCTGTGATTTACTGAAGGGGAGTGGTAGATGTAATTTTCCCAAGTTGTGCCTGTTGAACTGCCAGAACCAAGCAGGACTCTGTTTTCAGCAATTTTACAGCCCAAAACCAAATAAAATGAAAACATGGTTGCATATTTCTGGACACTTCTGAGATGAGAAAAATGAAGCAAAGAAAGAGAAAGGCTGAGAATTTCCTCAACACAATCTTCCGATATGCTCTGGTGATTAGGGAGAGCAGTTGTACTGAAAGCCAGTGAAAAAGTTCAATCAATTAGGTGGTTTTAAAAGCTAACCTTTATTTACTGGAGAAAAGGTAATTTCTCTAAAATCACTTGTGAAATATAGTAATTGCCAGAGCAATTGTAAGTAGACACAATCTGCAGAACTCTTATTTGCTTTCAGGTTGCTGCTGTGTAGTTTATAAGAGCAAATTCCTGCAGTTACTGCATGTTACTGCAAATGCCAGTTTTCCCAGTAAAAGGTAGTATTCTACCACAGTTATACCATTGTCCTACATCTTTTTAGAGGTGCTGGTAAGATATTGATGTATCAACTTGGCGTGGTATGTTAAGAAGTTTCACTGACTACATAGGAGTCTTTGCTTCTCTTTGAGCTGATTACTATTGGAATAAAAATTTTAAAATCATGTCAAGATTTATGTTCTGATGTAAACTTGAATTCTTCCTTATCATTAAGCACCTGTTTAAGGTCTTATTGAAGATAAGTTTTCTGCAGGGCTCCAGGAAAGGGGGCTGGGGGTCCTTGCTGGGGGCAAGCTGATCATGACCCAGCAGTGCCCTGGAAGCCAGGAGGGCCAACCCCGTCCTGGGATGCATCAGGCACAGCATCACCAGCCAGGCAAGGGAGGGGATTGTGCTGCTCTGCTCTGCATTGGGGCTGCCTCACCTCGAGTGCTGGGGGCAGTTTTGGGTGCCTCAATGAAAAAATTATATTAAGCTCTTGGAGATCATGTGAAGGAGGGCTGTGAGGATGGTGAAGGATCTGGAGGGGAAGACTTACGAGGAGTGGCTGAGGTCACTTGGTCTGTTCAGCCTGGAGGAGACTGAGGGGAGACCTCACTGAGGTCTTCAACATCCACAAAGGGCAAAACAGAGGAACGGGCAGCAATCCCTTCACTCTTGTGACCAGTGACAGGACTTGAAGAAATGGAACGAAGCTGAATGAGGAGAGGTTTAGGTTGGATGCCAGGAAAAGGTTTTTTACCCTGGGGTTGATTGGGAGCTAGAATAGGCTCACCAGAAAACTGGTCACAGCGCTCAGGAAGAATTTGGACAATAGTCTCAGGCACATGGTGAGATTCTTCGGATGTCCTATGCATGGCTAGGATGGTCCTGATGATGGTCCTGATAGGCCCCTTCCAATTCAGCATATTCTGTGATTCTGTGAAAATATGAAATTATATGTGTAAGTGTGCTCTTAGAGTTGGGAGAGACCAGTGAATGTAGATCACAAACATTACTTACTGGAAACTTACCTAGTAGAGTTGTTTCATTCATGGAATCATATAATGATTAGGGTCGGAAAACACCTCTAAGATATTCAGTGCCAACTCTTAAACCAGCACCACTGTAATGACCGCTAAACCACATCCATACAAACCACGTCCATATGTTTCTTGAATACTTCCATAGGTGGTGACTCCATCACTTTTCTGGGCAATCTGTTCCAGTGCATGACAACCATTTCAGTGAAGAATCTTTTTATAATATACATTCCAAACCTTTCCTGGCACAACTTGAGGCCATGTCCTCTTGTTCTGTCATTTGGTATCTGGGAAAAGAGGCTGACACCCACATGTCTACAACCTCTTCTCATGTAGCTGTAGAGACCGACAAGGTCCCCCTGAGCCTCCTTTTCTTACAGTTCTTCAAGCACTTTTGGAATACCCTAAACATTCACTTCTCCAACCAGCAGTACAGATGCTAGTTTATTATGAATGTTGTGTGATGACTTATCTTCTTCAGTCTCTGCCACAAATGAATTAAAAAAACCCAACTATCCAAATCAACAAAAGCAAAAAACTCTCTTGGCAAAAGAAACAACACACAGCAACGTCTATCAACCAAAAATTTAATTCTTTTTTCTACCAGATATGTAAAGTAATACTGCATCAAATGGTTAAAGGAGGGGTGTCTAAATTATTGTTTCTAGAGTTAGCACATGGTACAAAGGATCCCGAGGCTCCACCACTCTCCTCTGAAGAAAAGTCTTTGTCTCGCAGGCTGTTGAGCTGGTTGGTTCCTCCCAAAGTATTCTAGTGTTATTTTCTCATTAGCAAGAGCACAGCTCGCGTTCACGCAGACAGCGGGCTCCCCCCATGCGAGTGCGCTCCGAGGGGCGCAGCAGCAAGCCCCTTCCTCCACGAAGGGGCACGAAGGAGCCTCCCCCTCGCTGCCGGGGCCCCGCACCTTCCCGGGAGCAGGCTGGGGCGGCCCGTCCCCCGCCCGCCGCGAGGGGTCACCAAAGGAGCCCGCATCGCCGCGGCGCCCGGGCAGCGCCGAAACCCCAGCCGCCCTCCCCCCACATCCGAGAGGAACATCACATCATCAAAAAAAATAAAAAAATTTAAAAAAAAAAAAAAATTTGTCCAAACCGGCATCTTAGCGGCCGACACGTTTTTCCTCCTTGCTGGCTCTCCGCTAGGTGACAGCAGTGAAATCGGACTAAAACAGCCCGTAGTGAACTTGTGGGGAAAACGGCTCTACCCTTTCAGCTAAGCCCTCGCAGAGTAATGCAGATGAGAAACTCGCGTTATTGGCCGTTTTCCTGGAAATTACAGAGCCCTTTGCTTTTAGGCTTTCAGCCTGCAGGCCTCAATAATTTACAAAAGTACATCTCCGCATTCTATGCAATGCACTTAAAGCAAATGTACTTGGGCTGGAAAAAAGTCAAGTACTGTTGGTTTAATGTGAGTAGTTACTTCATAATGTCAGCTATTAGTCTTGTAAAATACTCCCAAGCCCTTACTTTCGTAAGCTGAATGGGCCTGATCGTTCAGACAAGAACCCCCATCTGCGCTGAAACCGCAGCAAGGCAGCAGACTGAATTCCCTTTTTTTAAGAAGTATACTCACAGCAATGTTCAATTTTGTAACAGGGATACTAATTTTGTGCACGTGCATTTAAATGCTGCTACTCCTTTGCTGTTGTCTGCACACCAGATTAAAGCAGTAAGCTTTTTTAGCTTGAATTTTTTTAGCTTGAATCTTCAAACTAGTTACAGTACAAGCTGGAGTAGCATCCAAGAAGTTACAGCACACACAAGAATCAATCATGGACTAGATGAGAAGGAAGGAACGAAATCCACTTGTCTGAAGACGAATTCATCTTGACATGAGTTAAAGCACTGTAAACCTGCTGTAAGTAGGGCACATTCTAGAATACAGAGGGGACAGTACAAACCTTCTACCTTAGTTCTATTCCTGACTAATCCAAAGCACATTCTGTGGGACAAGAAGCAGACCTGATATAACCTCAGCTTTCCAGCTTCTGTGCATCTGTGAGATTTTCTTTCAAAAGGGAAATCCCTATCTCAATAGTAATCCTAGCTCCTAAAATACCAAATACAGAGGTATAAAGGGTTTGTAGCACCCAAAGTATCTTTTTGGAAAGGAAATAATTACTTAAGTTCTTGTCTCCCTGTGCACTCACTTTTTATTTTGTAATTATATCTCATGTTTTGATTCTCCTGAACTATTCTGAGGTGTATTAATTTAACTGTCTTTGTCCTCTAAACATTTCATTTTGTTCCTTTAATTTACAAAGATCCTTTTACACAGCCTAGTTATATGTTTAATATTTTTAAGGTGCAGTAATTCCAGTTTATACTGTATTACTGCACAGATTTTGTTAAAAAAAAATATTGTCACTCCATCTTTTGGGATGACAGAAATGCTATATGTTGAAAGAAGATAACCTAGTGATGGAAGAAGGACTCAGGGAATTTTTGTCACAGGTCTCAGGGATTTTTTTTTGATAGAAACTCAGACATCTAATTTTTGTTTTTCTTCTCTGACAAATGTAAGAAAAATATTTATGCATTTAGGCTGGCTTTTACTATGTGCTGCATCATTGCAGCAATGCATTCTGTCACTAAATGTGTTAATTTTTGTTTTATAGTTCTTTGTGATATCTTGGATGATGCCTCATATTGCTTTTCTAAAAATGGCTATCATAAAAAGACAAAGAGGATGGTAGGTGTTTATTAGAAGAAATAATGAGCTGGTTCACTATACACACAGTATGTAACATACCACACATACTGACTTAAATCACTAGTCCAAACAAGGCACTAAAAAAGAGTTTTCTTTTTAAATTATACCTGTAAGGGGACATTCAGCCGTGCCCAGAATACTTGTCTCTTTTCAGGGTCAATTCCTGAATGTTATGAAGAAGTGATGCCAAATAAATTGTTTGTGACAAAAAAA
>WAAE01020301.1:0-19620 GCA_013400495.1 Nicator chloris | reverse complement strand
AAAAAAAAAAAAAAAAAAAAAAAGAACTCAAATTAAACCAAAGAAGGGAACTGTTTAATAAAAATATTTATTGGAAATAGTTTCCATCATAATTTGGCTATATTAAGTAAGTAAAACACTAAGTGTGATTACACTAATTAGGATGCAAATGGCTAGTACCATGAGCAGAATGATTCGGCAATATTTTGAATGCTTTTTTTCTCTCTCCTTCTTTTTTAACAAGGTATCATACCCAGGAGTATAAATATCCCCCATCCAGAACTGTAGATCATTAGGATTTTCCTGGAAGAAAAATCAGAAAATTAAATCAGTTTCTCTCTTTTACACACAAATTCATCAGAACATACCCAGAAGTATTTTGGCTACCGTCAGATATTGATTAATGAATTTAAGACATCACAACACATATGCAAGACACTTTCACTTGAATGTAGGTTGTGCTACTTTCCAGATGCTGCAAATGTTCCACTGGGGAAAATTAAAACCACACTTTTCATCCAGGAACCAAAAGTAGGACACCAGCCATTGAAATGTGTTTAAAAACCCAGAACAAACCATGTTGTGTTCTCAAGAAGAGATGTCATTGTATAAACACAGCTCTGACTCCCATTTTTTAAAAAAAAAGGAGGAAAAAGGGAACAGCAGAAAAAAACCCCACAAATACAAAAGTAATCCTAAAAGTGATTTGTGCTGACCCACAGGGAGGCAGGATCCTCCTGTATAGTGTGGATGAGGCTGAGAAAAATATATGTAATTTGATAACGGAATTTTGCTATGAACAGTTATTAAAGTGACTATATGTATTTAAGTGACATATTTGTAGCTCTTCCCTATGTAAACAGGGAAGCTGAGTTGTACAGTGTTGTGGTTTAAGAGTTTCTCTAATCAGAGGTCATGTACTGTAAAATTTAAATTCCTGGAATCTCACCAGATATGTAGACTTCTTTCCTGATCAGACTCATGTTGGTGTCATGTCTGTACCAGAAAATACCTCCATATTTACCTCTATAATCCCACCTAAAGATGCAAGAGGGCTGCAAAGTTGTTTATGCATGCACCAGACAGCTCACAGCAATTCACTTGCTCAAACTCAGCACAACAGCCAATTACCTTTATGTGGCTGGCCAAGTTAGAGTGCAGTGAGTGTCTGTCATAATCTTGCACAGTCCAGGAAGGGGTCTTTTTCTTCTCCCAGTCATCATCCACATGGATATCACTATACAATGGGTTGCTCTTGATTGTAGATTTCAGGGTGATGGGAGTAATGTGCTTCCCCAGGGATTTGTCTATTATTTCTTGACTGACCCTGTTCAAGTCTAAGCCTGGCAGCTCAGTGACAGTTCTCTTTTCTCTCTGTAAGACATAAGTTAGATCAGAACCTGGCTTTCATTTGCAGTACCTACAATACCTACCCCCTTCCAGAATTATCACTTGTAATGCAACAGAATCATTTTAAAACTACACATGCAAACATTTTTCTCCTTCTGGCAAACTTCTACAGTGAGGAAGCCTGACTGCTCACTCTGGACAGATTTCCTCCTTCTGGGGAAAGAAGGTGGGTACAATCTGAACATTAAGTTCCTTTGCAAATGTGAACTGTCATTGTAATGTCTGCTGGAAGAAAGCCTCTGCTTTAGTGAAACAGTGCTGTGGAGAACTGCAGTAGAATATTACAGTTCTGGTGAAAGCCATGGTTGTCTGATGCAGAAGCAATGATGTAAGGGCAAAGCAGAATGATCACAGGGGCAACGGTGTGTAAATGACAACCTCAACTGGAAATGCATTTCTGATAACAGGAGTGTGACTCAGTGTGAATGTGTTCACACTCTTGAATGGTAGACCCATGTCAGGACGTCGAAGAGGCTCTTCATTCAACTGAGGGCACTGTCGGAATTCACAGATAATTAAATACCTGAGCAGTCTCCCATTAACAAAAGCTGTTAAATAAGACCTTTTACAACATGTGGGTGTCAAAGGAGGAAGAAGAAGAACAGCCCTGGTGGGATCATATTTTTTGAGAAATCACAAGCTGCTTCTTAGAAAAGCACTAAAGGCCTCTTTAGGGGTCTGTAAAGCAGTAGTTACGATACTTTTCAATCTGTAATTGCATGGAGGAATACAATCAGACTCTTTAGTCCAGGCTATTCAATATTTGTCACAACCTTCTGTCCCCAAGACTTTCAATTACCTGTCACCAATCTGAGGTAACACAGTGTGTCAGCTACCAAAGAGACCTGCTTTTTGCAGAGCCTTTGTCTGACACTAACATCTCTCCCATCTCTCAGAATTTTAGAACTGACACAGAGCAAATTCATTCCTCCTCATAAGTACTTTTGTCCTTAGGAGCTTTATGTTGAGTCAAGGGGGGCCTTGGCCTGACCCAATGGTCCTGTGTCAGGTATGCTGGGAGAGGGCAATCACCACCCCTCTCCCACCCTCAGAAATCACAAAGGTGTGGGCAGCACCTGCTGCAAGATGCACATAAGGTAAAATGCACATAATAAACAGCCAATGAGGAAGCTGCGTTCTGAGAAACTTACTTCCATGTAAGGATGACTTTCCCTGAATTTTTCACTTTTACTGAGATCTCCAGATTTTAAGGTACCACAGGCTGGATGGACTTCAGCTGCAAAAGGGCTAGGGGCATGTCCTAGGGGCTTCTTCTTACGCCTTTCTGGTGGGAGCTCAGGGCATCTGACTTGCTGCACACTGGCTTTGGGAGCTGCTTGGACACTTCAAGTCAGTGAAGGTCCTTAAGATGATAGCAAGCTGTTGGCTTCTTCTGCTTGAGTAATTTTCTGTCCACTTTGTGGGCTGGTGAATCCACTTTCAGTGGAAGTCAGCTGTTTTGTGCCATCACCTACTTCATGACTGCAGTGTCTGTGTGCATGTATAGATTTATATGCACTGGTCTGAGGCAGGCAGGTATAGAAGGAAGCATAAGGACTGATTTCCTTCACAAAGTGAAGATGGAGAAAACAACAGACATTGTCTAAGAAACTCTAGGAGGAAGCATCATGCTGGCATTCCTATCACTAAATCCTGCAGAAGTGACTAAGCATGTTTCCCATCAATAATTGCCATTAGTATGCGGGTGGATCCTCAGTGACCTCCCATCCTTCTGTTAGTTCATAATTTCCACATGTCGTTCCTTAGCCTTCATGTATCCCCTGATAATATTACTCTCTGCATTGCAGTTACAGCTGGCACTGAAGCCCTCTGGGCTGTACTGGCCAGATTTCAGCTGAGCTGGTGTTTTTAACCGCCTTTTCTTTCTGACTGCATTTTATTTTATTTACTTTATTTCTTATTTAAGATTTGTCACTGACCTTAATGACTCTTCCCTCAGGCTTGCTAAATAGTTGAACTTGGAGAACATTTTGTTGAAGAACGCGAACTGTCTCACCAGGGGATGATTGGTCTCCCTAGGCTAAAGTGTTGTGAAAAGAATGTGACTTGACAGTAATTTTTAAAGCTGTTTTAGATAAAATTCCCCAAAACTTGGAATAGATGGCATGATGCAAAAATTTGTTCATAAAAACAATGCTTTGTGGCAAAACTTTTTTCCCCTACTGTCTGAAGTACTGTGTTTTTCATGGGCATGAGGAGAGCGTGGTGGCTTGGAGCAGATGTAGAGAGGGAATAAACTGGGAGGGGCAACTGGGTTTTATCATGAGAAAATCATATCCATCATTGCTGGACTGGAATTTGGTGTAGGATATAGTTTGCAGAAATTTTAGAGAACAGACATTGAAGTGGCAAACTAATTGGGAGAATGTACTTCAGTACAGCACATGCTTGACTGTAAAATTTCTGTGGTAGATATGTCCTACAGAATAGTTAGGGAAAAGAAAAAACAGAAGCTGGAATCACATGCAAACCCCTAAAGATTTAGGTCTAAGGAATCATACAAAGAAATAGGAACAATATTGCATTACACTTATGCATTTCTAGAAGCAGAGAGACATAAGATTAGATAACAAATATATGCTTGCTAGTATTAATTCTTGCAAAAACTACTTTTTTACATTTTTTTAAAGATTCAAAACACATCCCAACCTTTGTCACAGACTCTGACTCATGTAGCAAATATTCAAGGGAAAAGTATTGTAAATTTAGGTATCAGTATCCATTACAGAATTCATACAAAACACACAATATAAGAAGACCATGTGAATAAGGGTGGAATAGAACAAATCAAAGGCAATTTATGTTTTTATTCACTGAGTGGAAGCAGCAAACAGTGAATACTCAAAGGAGCAGTAGTTATGAAGAACACTGAAAACTGTCGACAAAATATGTTTGTGAAATACATGTTTAACAAGATGAAAAGTGCTCAGCTTTGGAAACACCTAACTGTGTTTGATCTACATATAGCTCATGAGCAAAAACACTGTTATAACTGGTTAATAACTCATTTTACACTGAGAGAAGTGAAAAATTTGACAGATCCAGAGAGCTGTACAAGTACCAGTATTCTGCGAAAAGCCCAAAGATCTA
Organism: Nicator chloris; assembly: GCA_013400495.1. NCBI lineage: Eukaryota > Metazoa > Chordata > Aves > Passeriformes > Pycnonotidae > Nicator > Nicator chloris. The sequence goes on along the minus strand of WAAE01020301.1, from coordinate 15,120 downwards.
TAGAGGGTCAATGCTGGTTCCATCACCGAGTCAACATGTGCCTACTCCATGTTTTTTTCTTACTGGTTATTTTATAATGCAAATTATGCATACATTACAATACATATAGCTAAAATTATAATTTAGTCTTTATTACTAGGAAACATTTTTATCTCATTTTTATCTTGACTTCATCCTTCTGTTCCCACTGCTGTTGATGTTGATAGCACTGAGACAACCCAAGAGCCTAACCATTCTTTTCTCAGCCTGTGATATATCACCCATCAAACCCAGGACACCAACAGTTAAGGCCAGACCTTGGTTTCAAGCCCATCTACCTGAAAGAAGAGAACAAAGAGACAGTTAAGCAATTAAGGGAATTGCTTGGAAACTCAGGCTTTTCTTTCTTTTCCCCCCAGATAGAACCAGTTTCTCTGCTCCCATGGCCAGCCCTGGTTTCCGCCTGATGTTGGCAATGATGCTCAGGGATGGTAAAAAATGCTGTTAATGGACAGCTACACCTAGAAGTTTTAACCAAGGCAGTCCTCTAGAAACCTACAGCCACTAGATACGACAGGATTTGTTTTATAACAGCCTTCTCAATCCTAATTAAAGTGACTGGTAGAGTGGTCATAATATTTAATAGTAGTTTGTTTAATACTATAACCCTCTGTTGTGCAAAAACCTTGTAACAGATTTTGGAGGACCCTCCCTGCTCTCATAAGGACATTTTTCTGATAGAGAGAACTATTTTGAAGGCAGACAAAAGGTCTGACAGACAAAAAACTGTTAGGGTGTAGCCAAGAATCCCTGTGGTGTATCAACTCTACAGGCATTTCTAGACATTTGGAAAATAAAAAAGCTGTTTTGTTATGAGGAACATTAGCACTTGAGCGATTCATTCAACAAATCACATCTTGTAGGAGATGCTATGGAAAAGCAATCGGGAAGACAAGGATTAACCAAAGGTGCAAAAAGAAATATGAAAACAGTAGAGCACGCAGCTCACATCAAGGATTCCTGAGAAGCCTGAGCAGGTTTAGATTTGGCCGCGAAGATGATCAGAGGGTTGCAGCACCTCTTCTACGACGACAGTGTGAGCGAGCCTGGGGAAGAGAAGGCTACAGGGAGACCATGTAGTAGCCTTCTGGTACATACAGGTGTCTGACAAGAAAGCTGAAGAGAGAATTTTTACAAAATTAGGACAAGGGAAATGGCTTTAAACTGAAAGAGGGCAGGTTTAGATTAGCTATAAGGATGACATTCTTCCCTGTGAGGATGGTGACACACTTGACCAGGTTGCCCAGAGAGGTTGTGAATGCCCCAATCCCTGACAGTGTTCAAAGCCAGACTGACTGGGGCTTTGAGGAGACCTGCTCAAGTGGAAGACATCTCTGCCTATGGCAGGGGAGTTGGAACCAGATGACCTGTAAGGTCCCTTCCAACTCAAACCTTCCTATGATTCTATGATTCTAGGAATGAAACTTAAGGAAGGAAATAAAGGGGATCTGGATTCCTTGTCAAAGACATTAAGGCAGCCTCAGGTACTGCAAAACTGAAAAGCCACCTGACATGGACAGGAAAGAGATCAGCAGATGGTTATAAACACTTGAACCAAAGTGACGAGGATATTTAGAGAAAAATGAATACTCATATGGACTATTTTAGTTGCGCATCATTGAGACTATGTGTTGTAATAAATTGTTTGGTTAAAAAAGGTGTTTTATCTGTCATTGGTAATGCAGCTCTGCCGGGCTGTGAGTGCATTATATAAAAACTTTTGTACAGTCTCAGACCAAAGCTCCTGCCAACCTTGCAGCTGGCTCTTATTGTGGCCAGTTGCAGATGTCTAGGGAAGAATAACGGAGAGAGTGGAAATACATAATGCACGTATGAGCCAGGGAACAAAGAAGTGACTCTAACCCGGCACCTAACTTATGGATTTTAAAAATCCCTCTTGTCCTGGTATACTGAGAAACAAGCAAAGACAGGACACAGGCGTTAACTCATATGCAAGGCCAAAAAACCACCATGCCAAGAAGTAGCATGCTGCTAAGACTGAATGCTCTCTGCTGTCTTCCAAAAATACGGGGGGAAAGAGAAATATAAACAAGAAAGAGAAGCCTGAGGATTGCAGAAAACTACCAGGTTGACTACAGGGGAGACATGCATGTGAGACAGATATAGAGGATTAATCATCAGGTGTGTGCTGGGCATTAAAACATATTGTGGGGCAAAGAGTCCAGCAGGACTGGAAATTGTCAGGGTGAGCAGAATGCGGTCAGCAGTGATCCATTTGCAGGAGAAAGTCTGTGCTTTTTATGCTGCTTTTCACAAGGAAGGGCCAAAATTCCTGGACTGCTTTATGGTTTGTTTTAGACAAAGTAGACTATGAAAGCACATGCTAGGCAGCGAAGTTGTTTAGTTTGCCTAATACCAAAGAGGAAAGTAAAGAGAAAGACCAGCAGCTCTTTGTCATTACCTGAAACTGCTTTTTATAATGGAAAAAAATTTTAAAACTTATAGGTAGAGAAAACACATAAGCACTTCAGTGCATTTGATTTTAAGTGATCTCATAATAAAAGTTTGGAAGAGACCACAAACATCCCACTGAGCAGTCACTTTGCATAGGGAACCCTGAGTAGAATTAGTTTCTTAAAAGAATATTAGCCTCTAAAGAGGGAATTTAGGCGACTGTCAAGGTTTAATGACTTTAGGAATCTTTAGATCATGCACACAGGTTCTGAAATGAATTCTATCTCCCCCTTCCCCCCTCTTTTTCCATTTCTGAATTAACTAACCCTTAACCCCATTATCTGTCTCATCTTAAAGTGAAATATGTTATTCCTGCACCATTAGTTCTCCACTGTGCCATCGTGTTTCTTCTAATGTCTGGAATTCATCAGTATTTTTCCCTTTATTTGATTGTCAGCAAAAGGGGAAAAAGAAGGCAAGCTCCTAAGGGAGAGAGAATGGCACAATGAATTTTATCTGGACAGCTTGAATTCACTAATGGCTACACTTAAAAGTATAGATTGTGTCCTAGGTTTAAAGCTTATAAAATATACCACTTTGCAAACTCCATTTTTGGAGGCATGGTGAGCACAGACATTTCCTTTGAAACAGTCATCTCGGGGCTGGGACACGGAGTTCCAGGAAAACCTTCTCGCTGGTGGCAAAAAAGCAGAGCACAAGTCAAAAAAAGCACAGTGCTCCCTACACATTTTTAATCCTCCCGCAGCTCTGCAGCCCTGGCTCGGTGACAGTGCGTCCTGATTGACAACAATGGGGAGAAGGATCCCTGCTGCTGCGGAGGCTCTGTGTGTGGCTGCCTCCCTCCTGCACAAAAGAGGGGCTTAGGTGGGGGGCGCGGGTGAGGCCAGCATTGCACCATACCCTATAGTTTGGGATCCTTCAGGCTCCGTCCCTTGGTTAGGGCTGTTTGCATGGGACACTACGGGCGACCGACCGCGCGTTCCCCGCCCCAGCTCTCCTTGGGGAGTCGCCAGCAAAGATCATACAACACGAACAGAGTGGCTGGAGGCAGTGGAGTAGGCAGAGGGAAGGGTGCCTGGGGTAGGGAAGAAGCTAGGGAAAGTAAGGGGGGAGCATGGAAGTGGGTGTCACGGGGGGATAACTTTTGCAGTTGGAGGAGGACTGGAACGGACTCTGGGAGGGAGCAAAGGGGTTTACAGAAGTGATGGGGAGTAATGTCTGAAAAGGGAGAAGTGCAACAGGAAATAGCTGTGGGAGACTTTCAGCATCATTCTCCTCCCTTCCCCCGGGTTCAAGCTTTTTTGGCTCTTATTCGTCATCCCCCTGGGGAATCAGATCCCCACCCTAAGGATCCTGAGAATGTAGACCCTTCTCCATCACCCCCTCACCCCCAACCACTTATGTATGTCTCCATCCCTTGACAAGAAGCAGACCTGGGAGCTTTTGCTCATGCTAGGGGTGGGGAAAGGCGAGGGGCTCCCCGGGCAGCAGGGAAGGAGCACTGTGGAGAAGCAAGTGGGGCCCAGAGGGGTGTGAGCTGATGCAGCTGTACTGCTGCTGATCCAGACATGAACTTCTCCTCTGCCTGCTCCAGGGCCTCTGCTAGGCACTGCACATTTACATTTTTACCAAGAAACTGCTGCTACCTCTGTATAATAACCTGGATTAATGCAGTCAGCATGTTTTACACTTTCAGCAGTTGTCTTTCAGTATAACAGGAAGGCCAAAGTCAAATGAGAAAAAAAAAAAGGGAAAATAAAAAGGAAGTTATGGTGAGCTATGTAAATATATATGTTTGTAGCAAGAATCTTTAATGTCCCTAATGTGCCTTTTTGTCAAGTTTAAAGGGATATATATGACTTCACTTTCAGTTTTAAATCTGGGGCTTTTCTTACTTCTTCAGAGAGCACATTCCATGCACACCTTTAGCACAATTAAGTGGTACTTGATTTCAGTAGACTTTCTGGAAAATGCAATGAAAATGTCACAAAGAGCAGTAGAAAGCCTAATACACTGCAATAAAGTCAGCGGACCCCCTGAAGAGAGTAACTCTTCCATGGAGCCTGATCCTTGCTGAGGTCAGTGGGAAAATATACAGGAATATTAACAACGCCGATTAAGGGATGCAGGAATCTGAAACGACAGCTGATGTGTCACTGTCATGTAATTTTCCTCCTGATCCTTAAAACAAGGTAGAAAAATCAGGAAAATGTGAGCCTCTTTTAGACCTTACCTGTAAATAGATCCTGTTGTGCCACCGCTGCACTCCAGGTAATGCTGCTTCTGGGAATTTTGCCCAGTTGGCTGGTAGAAAGGCAGAGCTTTTCACTAAAGATTTAACCTCCAGTTGCAGGAATTTATCAGGATGGTTGTTGTTTGGCAAAACGGAGAGGTCCATGTTTCTGTGCTGTAGAGTAATAATGAAAAGAGCCCCAGCTTCTGCTTCCTGACTGTGCATGCTCTTTCTATTATTAATGACGTGAAGAAGGATACGACAGTTTCCTGAAACTGTATCTGACCCCTGTTTGGTATCAGGCTCACTTATATCATCTACCAATGATAAAAGATTGTTTAGAAGTGGTAGAGCAGACAGGACAGTTTCTGTAAGAGCCTAGCTTAAGTTTGCAGGTTCAAGGTCTACTTTAATAGATACATATGTGCTCATTAAAACTGAGTACCAGTGAGTATAAGACACTTAAATGCATACCAGCACTTCCTCAAGTTATCTGCCAAAAATGTCAAGCCTACAATACTTCAAAGTAAGATTTTTTTCTCCCGAGAAAATTAGAAGCAGCTTCCAGTCAAAGCAAGTCCTCCTCTTCTGCAGCAGTACCAAGAGGCTCCATTGTGTTATGTGGGTTGGTACCATTTACCACAACAGCTATGACATGCACTTTTTTTAGGGTCAGGGATTTCTTTCACAGTAAATTCTTCTTGACCCTGGGAAATATTAGATTGTTTCAAGTAATTGATAACAGAAGTTTTCAGGGAATTGATTCTGCTCCCATTCAAATGAGTGGAAAAATTCACTGTTGCCTTGAATGGTATGGTCTAAGTCCCATCACTTTAATTATTTTATATTGAGATTTGATATTTTCATCATAATTTTATGAGTCTTAAGTCCTTTTGAGTTTCAGCTGATGAAATTCCCCTTCTCATTATGGACTCTATGTACAACACGCAAAACTAACCTTCTTATTCTCATTTTAACCTTTTCTTAAAATAAGTATGTTTTTCTATGATATGTTTCATTTGGATGAAACTGCCACAGAGGATAAGCTTTTGAAAGTTCCCTACTTTAAATCCAGGAAAACCTTTTTTGAACCAAATTTGTGCCGAGATTTAGGGCACCACAAAAAATTTAGCTCTATACTTTGACCACAGACCTAAACCAATCTATTTACCCCAGAGAAAATAGCTGAAATACAGAAACTAAATAAAAATAGGGAAACATTTTTAAAATCCCAAAGTAAAAATGAATAGTTGGATATACATATAAGTTAACCTCCCTATTTACTTAGAAAGATCATGACCTTTCCTTGCATGTAATTATTGGAGATTATTTTACAGCGTATCTGTTTAAAATTAATTAATATGGCACCTTTCAAGTAGATGCTCAAATAAGTATCTGTGAGCAGCCACAAGAGGCAGTAGTGACTGTTTCTGAGTGGATGTGCATGCTCATGGGGAACCTGGTGATACATTTGCAACTATGTCTCCCCAGCCTAATGAAGCCCTGAAACACTAATACACCTTTCCCATGTACCCTTGGGATTACCATGAAGCTGCTGTTTTAGACTTACCATGACACATAGTTCTCACTTTTTCCCTGTGCAGTAATAACTAAGAGAGTAATAATTTGTGTTCTAAAATGCATGGGTATATGCAACCATGATTTCTTAACCATAGACTTCCCAGCATCTCTTGAAACACAGGGCTTTTCTGTGCTACTGTAGCGTAAAATGTTGTGTGTGCCTGTATGAGTTTACATACCAACACTATTAGACATAAGAACATAAAAGACATCTTACTAAGTCAGACCTCTCCCAATGTCAGGATCTATCACTTTGTTTGAAAAGGGCAAGAACAAGGTGCTGTTTAGGGAGACAGTGTACACCTGGTTACTTTCTGCAGTTCATTCTTTTACTCCCTCTGAAGCCACACAGTTTTTATTTGTGCTGAAGTATCTCTTTCCCAGGCCTTTTATTATCTATTTATAAATTGTCAATAAAGTTGTATAACTGCTTTTCAATTCTTCTGATAGTACCTCCTCCAGAAGCAAGCTTCAGAACCTCATGACCATCTGCCTAAAATGCTTACTTTTATGTCTTTTAAATTAATTTCCATATTAGCCATATCAAGGATGCCCTCTTTGCAGTACTGCAGCATTTTAAGAAGAGCTCCCCATGCAGCTTATCCATCACCTTCAGGATTTTTTAAACTATAGTTATCTCAGTCTCTTTCTTTTCAATCTGAATTATCAACCCTTTTAATCTCATCTTGTAAGAGACCTTGTCTATTGCCTTGCTAATTTATTTTCCATTTTCAATGTGTTAACTGTAATTCCACCACACTGTTCATAAGAATACAGCAACAATAAATGAATACAATGCTCATGTTGTGGTTACACCACCTCCAAATATGGGAAAAATTATGTCTTCTCTTGTGAAAACATCCATGAGTTTTTGGTGCTTTTTTCCCTGCTGTTCTCACAGTGGTTAGGAACTCTCACAGGGCTAGTAACTTCACTTCTGAGACTGCTAGTTCCAAATTCAGTATCTCATAGGAATGGTACAGGCTATTTCCATAGCTATAATACTTGACATTTACCTACATCAAAGTTTTTCAGTTAATGTCTTGTCTAATCACTCAGTTTTGTGGTTCTTGCCAAATGAGGCAGGAATTAGCCAGAAGAGCTTAATGTCACCAGCGTAGGTGGAAAACTCAGTTTTTACTCTTCCTCATGCCATGGATGAAAATGCCAAAAAAACTAACCCCTTAGGGAACCATACTGATGACTTCTCTCCATCCTGAAAGATGACCATTTTGCTTCCAATCCTTTAATCACCTTTCAAGCCATAAAGATAGTTCCTGTAGTCCTGTGTGAATGCAGTGTCTTGAATATCCTGTAATACTGAACTTTGTCAGAGATTTCTGTGGCCAGTAGATCTTCTTTGCTCCATTCACAACTGAAGCCATGCTGACTCTTACCCAAGAACACATGTTTATCCTGGTTCCCAGGGATCTTGCTTTTTTCTCATTGGCTATTATGGCAAGGCTACCTAATCTGTGGCTCAAGGGGTTGCCTTTTCCACAGGCAGGAATTATACTGCAGTCTGCCAGTCCTCTGGCAGGCTGACTGCAATAACAGCTTGGGCACCATGGTAAGTGTCTCTGACACCCATTTCCAAGTTATGTTCTTCCAATATTCTCAGGTGACTGGAACCCTAGATACTGTTTGCATCTAACATGCTTATTTAGTCTTACTTCCCTGCATATTTCCTTCACCTTGATCCAACTTCGCTGACATCTCTGCTATAAGGAACCCTTGCAACATTTCATCTGGAAAAGCCAACACAAGTAATTCTTAATTAATTAACTTAATTAATTTTCATTGCTTTATCACTCCTGAGTGTCTCTTTTCACACATGTGCTATCAGATAGTTCCACCATGTGGCTTCCTACTTTGGATGTATTTCAAGTTCTCTTTCTATTAATTTGCACATCTTTTCTACAGACCTCTATAAATTCTTTCTGAGTGCTCCTAATTTTCATAATTGATCTGTCAGATTTTACGGTCTCCATTGGTCTCATGATGCAGGCAACCTTTCTATTTTTAGTGTATTTTTCAAATATGGAAATGGCTGCTTTTCTGTCACTGAAGAAGATAATCAAAGCTGAATGTAAAAAGCCTGAAACAACCCAAAACGTTCCACTTCCTCTAGAACAAAGCAGCAATTTCCCTTCATAATAAATGACAATGCAATTAAAATTCAGGTATTTCTTTAGGACAGTTATGAGAAGTGGTAGCTGTTGTGACTTTTGGTCACTACTCTAGCTGGCCAGATATGTGGGAGGAAGTAAACCTGCTGTGCACCAGCCTAGCACAATCCCTGTGTACCACTTAAATCCCCCTTAATCCAACAAAATAGGGTCTAAGTGGTATTTAATTGGCAGAGAGGCCTACTCTAGCCTGTAGGAGCTAAGAGTGAATTTCACCTTTACACGCCAGCTAAAATTGACTGATTTAACACTCATTTGTTGCAATGTTACACATTGATCAGGCTGGAAGGAAAACATAAATGCAGAGGGATTGTTCTTGAAGAAGAAAGACCAAATTTAAAAAAAAAAAAAAAAGTTAACTCTGGACTGTCTATGCCTGCATAAGGCTTCGGCTTGCCCGAACACAGCTGGAAAGGGCTGCCTGCTGCCACCCAGGTCTATGCAAAACTCTGCAGGGCTGGCACATGCCTGCCCTCCCCACAGCATGCTGCAGCTCAAGCCATAGCCTGGGCACATTTTCAGAACATTCTTATAATTTTCTGACCAAAGGGATATTTCAGTCTGTACTGCTCCTCTGAATGATGATAGAATATACTGAAGCGGTAAAATGAACTTGCTTTCAAATTCAGAGGTATATTTGTTATTTAGACACAAAACTGCTTCAAAATGATTCATACACATTTAACTAATAGCTTTGTACTACAGATGCTAAAGGAAACAGAATCAGACTTATCAGCACTATAACATCTTGATTTTACTCCTTATATTTTAAAAAAAATGTCATTTTAGACCACAACTTTCCATGTCTTCTGATCAAAAGTACTTCCTTTTTATGATCTTCTTATAGAGGTGATGGAAGGATGATTTCAGCAGCAGTCACTGATTTGTTTTTGACAGATACAGGCAGAGTTAAAACACACTTTTTAAAAAATTTTGTGATTAAGATGACAATCTTGCTAATGAAATATTCGAAATCAGCAGAGCATAAACATTTTGATCTGTGAGGATGATATCACTGGCTGATAAAAATTTTCCTCTGGCCCCTAGTCTGGAGGCATCTTTTCTTTTGCTTGATTTTCAATTGGGATTCAAGTGAGTGTAGGAGTATTACCAAGATCTGGCACTAAGTATGAAGAAAATTTAAAATAATAATTGCTTCCTTTGCCTGCCAACTACAATAATTCTATTAGACTTTCAAATGGGCATCTGTGACATTAAGGAGTTGTGCCCCAGACCAACTGAATTTTCTGTGCATTGAAATTTTTAATTATGCAAAATATTCCATGATGTCAACATTATTTTTTCTCTTTTTACTTTTCAAAATCAGAAGGTATTTTATTTAAAATCATGCACTAGCACTTCCTTAATGTTGCAGTTTTCAGCAGTAAGATGAAAAGAGTAGTAAGATGCCAAACCAAAGATTTTGATAGTACAGCTATTTGAAACATAGATGCTGATTTCAATGGGAGTTAAGACTGCATCTAAGTATTCTTCCTGGACAGAATCACAATCCTGACTGGGGGCCTCAGTTTATTGTCTGTGGATATCTGTGGTTGTCTGTCTGTGGAAACTGTATGGTTACCTACATCACATCTATACACTAGATTCTTTGCAGAGAAGCAAAAGCAGCAATCACTTAAATAAAGCTGCATTCCCTTTTTGCTTTGAGTAGAAAATATGCCTTTCTGGCTTATTTCTCCAGCTGTCTTGCCTTCAGGTTTTGCTCTCCTACATATTTTCAGAACCTACTGAAAGTCCTGCATCAGAAAATGGGGGCAGAAGACTTACTGCTGTCCACTTGCCAAGTTCAGCGGTTGCAGGACTCACCTGATATAAATACCTGCCTCTCCACAGAACGTTACTTTGTTATTCTCAACTTTCCATCTATAACAAGGCTGACAGAGTGACATGTTTGTCTGCAGCTGCAGAATGGCGCCTAAGTCAAGAGGCAGATGGCACTCATACTGTAGCCGTAACCGCTGCGATGCACGGCTCGGTGGATTAACCTACCAGACACAGACACACAAAAAAAAGAAATATTCAGAAAACAAAAGGAGCTTTACTTTTTATTGAAAATGTAAAAATCATGTGAATCATGTACAATATTTTCTCATAAGGAAAATCTTAGCTGTTTCATAATGTTTCACAAAACTGTAAAACATTTAATTTTTATAAAGACTTTTTCTTTAGACAAAGATGAAACTAAAGCAGTATTACAAAGCTATTTTCTAAATCATCAATAGAGAACTGAGAATGTTTAACAGATTAATTCATACAAGTGCCAGGAGAAAGGACTCTTCCATTTGTAAATGTAAATCTGCAAAAGGACACACAAAGGTATAGAGGGGCATGGGTTTTTTATTTCAAAACTTTAAAAATTAAGTGACATGTTAAAACACTACAGACGTGGATTCATAGGATGGTACAAGTTCTAGGACTGCATTTCTCTACACTACCTCAAACAGTGCAATAGTGATTCAGTGTAAATCTCTACAGTGTTTCATTGATTTAATACTTGTGTTCAAGTATGTGTCCATGAGAATGATCAAAATCTCTACTTAGCTATTTTAATTTTCTTGTTTATAATATAAGTTACAGTAGAATATCCCCTTCAGTATGTTTCTAAATCAAATGAACTAATTTCACAATACATTCTGTAATAACCTGTTTAATAATGTTAGCTTGTTCACTTTGACATCTGTTGCAAAAAACACAAGATCATTCTGACTCCAAATGCCAAAAATATAATAAAATTAAAAAGGACTTTATTTCCATATACAGCAAAACTATTCAGCTAAATTAAAATAAATTCAAGATAACATGATGATTTTTTTTGCAACAGATGACCTTACAGAAAATAAACATTTAAAATACTAGTTACTATTTTTTTAAAATTCTGATAAATGTATTCAAAATTGTTCATATAAAAATTAATTATGAAAATGTCAGAAGATAAAACATGGCTGTCTAACCAAAACCATTAACGATGTCTGGCAGGCAAAAATAAATTAATTTGATTAAATTATATGTCATCTGATAATATTTGGTCTGAAAAAGCCTGTGTGGGTGTGTGTGTTTATAAATAATAAGATTGCAAAGAGCTGAGAGCCAGTCAGCCTGACAGAGGTCAACTCTTTTGTTGCATTTTTTGCGCATAAAAGTCCCTGCACGTCTCACAGCATCGTTGATACCATCTCATGTCTTGACAGAGGTTCTTCTCTCTTATCACTCTGCAGTACACAGGCCACTGGTCTCCTAGGCACTTGAATGTTAAAGCAGCTGTGAAACAACAACAGCAAAATCAAATATACATTACTGTTGCCTTTACCAGTGAAAAATCACGTAGCAAAAGAGAGAAGGACATAAGAAGTGTATCTGGGGAAGAGAACGGGTTATAGATGTAGATATTTAACAAAAGAAGGAATTCGCCTTGTCCTCCTGTTGTCAATATATTCAACATCAAAATTTTTTAAGGCCAGCTTTATTTACAAATTGGATTAAGTTGCATTGAACTTAACAAGTTTAATGTCATGCACTTGTCTTCTCACGAGTGAGTGGAGCTCATCTTTCTGCCTTGTTTCACTTATGAAAACCTCTTTACACAGCTTATCATAGAAGGACCAGGGTACTAGAGTTGGAACTTTTCACATTTGATTATACATATCAAGTATAACTAAATACTTGTATATGTAGTATGTAATGCTTACACGGAATTAAAACAGGAACCCAGTGAAAAACAGGGCACAAGGACAAGATACTGTCCAACACCCATCACAAACGCTGAAAAAAGAAGTCAAGCTCAGATTTGAGTTAATCTACAATGCTAAAGGAAATTTGTAAAAGAGCTGGTGGCACAATCCCCATCAGCTTTCACTAGCCCTATCCCCAAATAAAAGATCTCTACTGCATGATATGAAGGGAACCAGAAGCTAAAATTATCAATATATTGAAGAGAAGCATTGCATGATGTATTTTGGAGATGTTAAGGTTTCTACTCGATTGGATTCTGATTCCATGCTGTATGACATTGACTTGTAGATTACTAATATCAGTGCTACACAATCTATGCCATGAGGACAACATAGCCCAATATTTTCTTTTTGCACTTCACATTAAGTCGAATTTTAATTGACACTGTATTTTTTTGTGTGATTCTTTCCGATTCACTTGACTCTGTGACACAAAACTCCTTATATAACCTCACCAGAGAAAAACCATCAATGATGGGGAGATGGCATCTTGGTTCTGAGAGACCAGCTGAACAAAGAAAAATAAAGGACAAAGAGGATGAACCTTCAAACACTGTAATAGCAAGGAGAGGCCCATAAGCAACAGCCAATTGAAACAATGACTACTGCACAGAAGTGTTCAAAGGTTAAAAACCTCAGAGAAATACCCTTCAGTGCCTTAAAGAAGTATTGCACACAGTCTGAAATGCCAGTCTTGTTTTCCACGCGGGAGCAATCTGTTGGACAGAAAGGTTTATCTTAAGAAGGGCTCTGGAAAATCAGCTGGAGAGGGTGTGCTGTCTTACAGCAAGCCTTTGAATATTCCCGTCATGCTCAAGATGCAGATGAATGATTAGGGAAACTAATAGTAATCACCATGAACAATGCACTAGGAAACAAGGACTACCAGAACTAACAGTTCTGTAGTTATGCAATAACATAATTTCTTTAAGACCAGAAGAGACCAGAGTTCTGCCAGGTAGAGAAAACCTCTTCATTTGAAGTAATTTTCCTTCACACATCCTTATACATCAGGCATAGATATAGATATTTGAACTAAAGGCAAGTGGAAAGGGTTGTTTGTATTTAAAGAACAAATAAGGGCCTCCTTGATCTCACAAATATCAAGAGAACACAGTTTGAAGATTTTTTAAACAGAAAATAAGGTATTTTCTTACTTTAGAAAGCTTTGATAAAATTGACTGGGTGAATGTATATAAAAACAAATTTGTTTATAGTGTCTCTAATATAAATATATGTTCATATGGGATGTTTTGTTCCTTTAATACCATACGGTCTCATGATAAGGTCCTTCCTTGGACAACAAAACCCTTCACCATTCGTAGTTACTCTGATGTATGTACTCAAAACCTGAGAAAGGAAGATCAGTCTCTGCATAGAATTTAAATCTTCGGAATACCTCCTGAGTCCTAGACTTCTGTTTCTAAACTGGGATCATCATTACTGTATGGAGAGAAAGAGCTGAAAAGAGATTTGTCATTTTTGACTGCTTACCTAACCTGGGTGATGTTATTGTGTTAACATTAATTTTCTCATTGCAGGGATGGAGATGACAGGGTCTGTAGGCTGCAGGCTTTTCTGAAGAAAAGCATTCATTGCCATGCCTTCCTGTGATCTTGTGCATGCACTGGATGACTCGAGACTGCATTCCTTTGCCACAGGTGACGGAGCACTGGAACACACAGAAGACACATTCATTGGAAAGGTGTATTTGCCAGCAGTCATGAACATGAAATGCCAGTTCACGTGAAGTCAGCAGCTGCTTCTGCAGATGTCAGCATTCCAAGATTTCTGAACTCTATTCCACTAGCTAAATGAAAATCAATTTTAAAAGTACAAATTAAATAGCAGTATTAATTGAAGGACTCAGTCCAGCATCCTACTGCTGTCCAAGTCCAATTTGTAGAGCCTGTGAGGAAACTCAAATACAGCAGTGTGCCTCACAGAAGCAAAGGTTACTCTCCTGTATCAATATACTAATTTACTCTTATTAGAGGTTAAAGTGATGGAAAAACATTCACAGATACTAGCAGAGAGAAGAACTTTTAATAAAGCCATTAATTAACCACAGCAAAAGTGCTCTTTCTGTTGAGCAGAGTGTATGCCTCCTGTCTTTGCATCACACCTTCATGTTTTCACGTCTCACAAATAAAACACACAGTGTGAGACGTGATGTCTGGCCTTTAATTAAGCTTGCCATCTGGTTGCCACAGAGAATGAGGTAAGAAAATAAAACAACTGAGCACTGTAGCAATGGTGACATTCTAATTCTATCACAGCAACATAATATATTAGAGTGAAAACTTGGACAGTGCTGTACAGATGCCTACAAAACCTATTCCAAACAAAAAACCAAACCAAACCAAAACATGCTTTTGTCTTTTCTGACTTTTCGTGTACAAAATTTCACAGGACATGAATTATTTTTCTGTCCATTTGACAGCTATTGCTTTAATTACATGCTGTTGGTTTAACTACAAATCTATTAAAAAATTACGTATTGGAATTTCCTCCTAGCCTTTAATGATTTTGACTCAAGTACCCAGAAATTTCACCAAGTTTTACAGAAATGCTCTATAGAAAACATCTTCAAACACTAATTAATTTTTTATTAAGTACTAATGAATAATGTAAGAGCTCAGGGTGCAAATTTTGCCACATAATCCTGAAAATGTTTTTCTAAATAATTTTTGTTACATAAATCTTCTGATTATATTTCCTTGAGAGGCTTCAAGAAACAGCTGAAAAAAATCTGAAATGAGAAAGACAAGGACAAGGTGCTGTAACAAAAAAGTGTTTCCCAGCCATCCTGCCTTGAGATGGAAATGAAGTACAGTTTTCTGCAAAGCATGAATAAACTTTGACTATAAGAAACAGGAAACAAGTTTGTATC
>WAAE01020300.1:22918-35456 GCA_013400495.1 Nicator chloris | reverse complement strand
AAAAAAAAAAAAAGAGTCAGCAACTAAAGAGTGAAAGGGAAAAAGCAACAGCACAAAAAGTGTTAGCCACTTTTCCTGACCTCTATCTGGTCTGATAATGTAACCAAGGCCCTTGTAATCCTCACCTGTCCCAGCAGCATCCAGAATCTGAGATGTCCCTGAGCCACGGGTGTATCTGCATGGCCCTGCACCCATCCCAGCACTGTTTTCTTACTGCGGCTTTGGCACTGCTCTCTTATCCCTGGGGTGCTGCAGACTTACCTCTCCCACCTCAAAATAATGTGGGTGAGCCTTGCTCCAAAGAGAAGAGCAGGGAACCCAGGAATGGCCGTGCACCTTCTGCCGTTGCTCTCTGCCGTGGCTCAGTGGCTGCTCCAGCTGCTGTGCTCCTGCTTCCCTCCAGCTAAAGCTTTCCCAAAGTCCAGGCTGCCTGTGCTGCCTCTGGGCAGCAGATAGGGTGGGGAGGTGCCAGCCAATGTGCTGAGCTGTGCTCAGCTCACTCTCTGAAGTTTGGCCACCTACCTGGTGCGTGCTAGCAGGGTTTGTGGAGTGGGGACCAGTCCCAGATCCACTGCAAGCTGCCAGCGCTGCTGCTGTGCTTACACCACCTACACCCTTCCTGCTTCCAACATCTTCATGCAGCTACTGTGTCCTCTCTGAGTTCAGGCTGGTTGTTTTCAGGCAGAGTCATGGAGGCAGCACTGGAGCACAAGGCTGTGAGCAAATGAGGCCATCCAGTCACTCGTGTCTTTTCTCAGTTTCCTCAGTACTGGATGCTTCACAAATACGCTCAAGCCACACCTCTCTAACCTCCCTCTCTTTAATGTGACAACATTTCATGTCTCCAAAATAATCCACACAAATTCAGATTTGGCATGTTCATGGCCCCTCTCCTGTTTTATATAAATAAACAGTATTTCCCCCACAGTTTCATCCTCAGCTGCTCCAAGCTTTGGGCCTAATTCCTCCAGACACTGCCTTACTAATTTTTCATTTTTTTTTTCCTGATGATCTATCAAAAACCAAAAACAAATCCTGATGTCAAAGTCTTTATCATAATTTTATTCCTTCCATAGAGGATCCAGCCCTTCATGCCTGTGCCAGGGAGGGTGGAGGAAACTCCTGGGAGAGGAGGCTGCACACCATGCCCCATCCCTGCATCAGCCTGTGCACATGCATGGCACCATGGCCAGCCCAGCATTTCCATGCTCCCTGCCCAGCATTCTAAACCAGACCACGGGCACCATCACAGGGGTCAGGCTGCAGGGTACAACCACACAAGCAGAAGAGACTGAAGCACCAGAGCACATCTGGATCGTGGGTGGTGGGTACATGGACAAGACATTGCTGTCTGAGATAGCATGGGCCTTAATTGTGGACTCCTTCAGAGAATTTCAGAATCACTAAGGCTGGAAAAGTCCTCTGAGACCACTGAGCCCAACCATTAACTCTGCCACTGCCAGGGCCACCACTGACCCTGTCCCCAAGTCCCGTAACGACAATTTTTTGAACACTTCCCTGGGCAGCCTGTTTCAATGCCTGGCCACGCTTCCACTGAGGAAATTTTTCCTATTATTTGGTCTAAATCGACACTGACACAACTTGAGGCCATTCCCTCTCCTCCTGCCCCTGTTCCCTGGGAGCAGAGCCCGACCCCCCCCTGGCTGTCCCCTCCTGTCAGGGAGTTGTGCAGAGCCACAAGGTCCCCCCTGAGCCTCCTTTTCTCCAGGCTGAGCCCCTTCCCCAGCTCCCTCAGCCCCTCCTGGTGCTCCACCCCCTCCCCAGCTCTGTTCCCTTCCCTGGACATGCTCCAGTGTGTCTGTCCATCCAGGCCAAGGGATGCTGTAGAGACACAGAGAAGAAGGCATCAAGAGTGGAGACTCCAGCCAAAAGAACTGACAGCAGAGCAAGATTCCTGAAAGTGACCAACTGCAGTCCAGTGGACCTGAAAAACCTCTGCAGTGCAGGAAAAAGGACAGAATGCCAGGGAAGAAGAGAGATGAGAGAGCCTGGAGAAATCCCTGGGGTGTGCAAAGACTGAGCCCAGTGGGGATGGAGAGGGGCAGGGGCGTGAGCTGGGGCACACGTTGTGGTGTGAGGTGGCTTCCCACTGCCAGGACCAAAACTCTGCCCCATGACACATCTGGATCACCTGCCCTGGGAGCCTGCCAGGATGGGATGTGGTCTCAGCCAAGCACTGACAGAGCACGAGGATTGGTTTTGCACCAGCAGCACCCCAAGGCTGCTGGTAAGACGCCTGCAGAGACAGAGATTTTGTTTCTGGGATTTGGGAAGAGCACATACCCAGCAGTTCCAGTTTCATGGGGCAGGCAGGGATTTGACTTGATGCTCATCCATCCCAAGAGCTCCCCAGAGTGTAATGACAGTACAAGCCCAAGGGTTCATGGGCTTATGAATTTATCAGGGCACAGAGGGCCAGGAACTGCTCACCTTGCAGCAGCAGCGGCAGCATCTCTGGGTGGTTGTGTGCAACAGGAGGGTTTTGAGCCCTGGTTTCAGAGATTTGGGTGAGGCAGCTCTGAGGCAATGCAGAAGAGCCCATAGATGGGACCAGGCAGAGTGCCAGGACCCCCAAAACTGCCCCTGCCATCCTTTGCACAGGGTGAGCAGCAGTGTGGGCTGGGTCAGCCAAGGTCGCTCAGTCGCAGGCAGCAGCGGTGACGAGTTGCAGGCAGATAGAGGCAGGAGATCTGCCCCTGTGACACCCTTCCATTTTCCAGCAATTGATGCCTTAGCAGCTTCCTGAGCCAGGAGTGGTATGCGTGTAACAGCCACCACAAGCCAGCCCTCGGTGAGTTTGTGTAATCTCATTTCAAAGCCGTGTGTATTTTTAGCCCACGCAGCAATCCTGTGGCCGTGAGCTCCACAATTTAATCACACGTCGCGTAGGAGAGTAATGCCCTCGGTCTGCGTGGAACCCAGCGCCGGCTCCTTTCATTCATAACTTCTCCCTGGAACCCCAGCTTCCTGATTCCACTGGAAATTAGTCAGCAAAATGCTGGGACTCTGTGACTGGCACCCTTTTAGCTGGAGGAGTCTTTGGAGGCAGGCAGCCAGGGCTGACCTTGGTGGAACACATGGGGTGTTACAGAATCACAGAATCTCCCGAGTCTGAAGGAACCCACAGGGGTCACCGAGTCCAGCTCCTGGCCCTGCACAGACACTCCAACAATCCCACCCTGGCAGCGCTGGCAGCGCTGTCCAAACACTTCTGGAGCTCTGGCAGCCTCGGGGCTGTGCCCATTCCCTGGGGAGCCTGGGCAGTGCCAGCACCTCTGGGGGATGGACCTTTCCCTGATACCCAACCTGACCCTCCCCTGTCACAGCTTCATGTCAATCCTTTGGGAATGGCATGAAGCTTCCCCCAAGCTGAAAGGGAACAGGATGCTTGTGCCCAATGTGGATGGAGAGTCTTAGAGGGTGTGGCTGGGTGACACTCCTTGCCAGCCTGCTGCAGCAGGGAGCAGATCTGGGAGACCTGTATGGGGCCTAGGAGTGTGAAATCGAGAGTTTTGTGGGCATTGAGGTTCCTGGGGCAGCTTGTGTCACCAGTTGAAGATGGGGAGCTTGGGGCAAGGAGTCAGTGGGTGTGTGACGCCAGTGAGGCCTTGTGACAAAGCAGGATCACAGAAAAAAGACAGGCAGACAGTCTGTGGCTGGCCTGGAGCTGAGCAGAGCTGTAGCAGCAAAACCTGGAGCATCTGCTGTGTTTCCCTGGAGTGGGGCTGCCTGGAAGAGGGCAGCAATGTGTACCCTCAGGGCTTGTTCTGCCATTGCTGACAGTCTGGTCCAGGTGATTGCTTTGGGATCTCCAGACAGTGCATGTGTTCATATGAGATCAATTGTTGATAGCTGAGAACCAGAGAAGCTGTGGCTGCCCCATCCCTGGAAGTGTTCATCAGGTTGGATGGGGCTTGGAGCAACCTGGGACAGTGGAAGGTGCCTGTGTCCGTGACAGGGGATGGGACAAGATGAGTTTTAAGGTTCCTTCCAACCCAAGCCAGTCTGGGTTGGAAGTGATTCTGTGATTAACACAGATGTAAACACCCCTCTTTAACATCACTCCTGGTGTATCTAACTGTAGTCTCTCATGAGGCAAGGGAACATGCCAACATTCAAACAGCACTGCTTGAATAACTAGCGTCCAACTGTGCTGAAGAGTTACACAAGTAGACAGAGAAGGTGATGAGCTGCAGAATAAGATACTTAATTTTAGTAGATTATCCCATTCAACACAAAGCCTGGCTCCAGTCAGCTCCAGCACGGTCTCTTGCCAGGTCCAGTCAGTGCTCCTGGCACGGGAACAAGCATCAGGTTTATGTTGTCTCTTACTTGTGCTACTATTGCTTCTGGCTTGATGCAGGAATCAAGAATGCAGGAACACAGCAGGAACCCTGGTGGTGACCAGGAGGGGATGGGATGAGGACTATGGATGTCTGAAGGCATTGAGAAGCAGGACTGTAAGTTTGACTTGGTTAACTGAAGTTGGCTTGAATAACAAGGAATGTCCTTTGGTGCAGAACGTCAATAAATGACTCCTCACTGGGAAAAAACTGCCAACCTCCTGCTGTGACCTGGAGCAGCGTCAGGTCTGGGCTGTGTATCAGCATGGAGGGAAGGGTAGGGTGTGCTCCTGCAGCAAGTACTGCCTTCCTCACTGTTCTCCGGCAAGGAACTCACATCCTCTCCGTCTGCATCACCCTGCCTACCAAGCCCTCAGATGCCACATGCTGCAAGGGGTCACCTTTCCTGCCCCTTTCTCACCTCCACTCTCCAAATCACATTCCCTGTAGGGGGCCAGATGCTGGAAGAGGAAAGTCTAGACAGTGCTGAATCAAATTTTTTAGAGGAACATTATATTGCTTTTTTTGTTAATTCAAGTTCAGGCAATCAGGACTTGTCCTGAATTTAGATTAAATTAAGGAAAGAGTTTCTTCTGTTCCTGACCAGTTAGGGAAGCAGAGCTGCAGACTCCATGCAGATACCAAGGGAAAGCCCAGTTTCAAAGCTGAGTGTGCAGTTGTCCCTCCCCAGTTCATGTCCAGCCTCTTGCAGCCAGTGCTTGTGTCCGCTCTCCTGTGGCACCTGTCCTGGCCCCCATGGCATCCCGCAGTGGCTGCTCCATGTGCAGGGGCTGCACAAGAGTCACTCCCACTGCTTCCTGAAACAGGGGGTGCAGAGGAAGCTCTGCCTACCAAGAAACTCGCCAGGAACCCACCAGTGCTGGGGCTTCTCCCCTCCTGTGGCCACCCTACAGGCCCAGTGCAGGGGGCAGGCGCTGCCCTCTCTGCCTGGCAGTGTCTGTCCCCAGACGAGCCTCCCAGTCTCAGAGGGCTCTGAGGGGGATGATGCAGTGTTTTGTGAAATGCTCACTGTTTCTGCTGGGAGACTCCACAGCCCACGGAGGGCCCCTTCAGGGTGGTGTGAACAGAAGGGATTTCTCTCCTGGGTGGGAAGGCACTAAAGAGCCCATTCTCACACTGAAGCAGCCACTTCACAGCTCTCCCCAGCCTGATGTTGTTCCTTCTCGTGTTATTCCCTCCCTCTGCTCCTTCCTTGCTGATGCCCTCTGAAATGTCCATCAGGACAAAGACCACGTCAAGGACCCACAAGCTTCTGGATGTGAATCAGCATCTTTTGCAACCATTTGCATGGGCTGAGGGGGAGCGAGCTGTCACACAGCAGATCCACACACGCACCAAGGGCTGGGGCCAGGCTCAGCTCCACTGCTCCTGCAGTTGAACTCCTTTGCCGCCAACTTTCCAGCCGGAGCAAATGACTGACAGAGACTGATGGTGTCTCTGCCTGTGTGTAATCTTAGAGCCGCCTGGATTTGGGAAATCTCTTTCATTGCTTTAAAAAAATAAGCAAGCGACTAGACTGAAGGGTACCGATTAACTGGGAAAATCTGGGCTAAAATGCAAATGCCTTCTCAGGTTCTGGCCCTGCGAGCCGTGCCGGCTGTCCCAGCAGAGGAGCACGAAGCCCAGCTCAGGCAGCAGCACCCGAGGCACAGCCCAGCTGAGCACTTCAGCAGGTCCTGAATGCGGAGCTGGAGCTCCCATCCAAACCATCTCGTCTGAAGAAGTCTTGGGATGAGGAGCAGGTGGTGGGCACTGGGATGTGCTGCTGCTCCTGCAAGCCCTTGCTGCCTGCTCTGGCCGTGCTCCGGGATGCTCATTCCCCCTGCTCCACAACAGCTGCTCTTCTCCAGGCATGGCGCTCCTCGGGCTCTGGGGGATGGCTAGAACCAGTCAGGGATGACGTGATTACATTGAATCGTTATTCACAGGCAGACTTTCTCAAACAGGAATTTAGGGAGGATTTGGCACCCACCCCCTGGCTGTGCCACATCCCTGAGTCACCTGGCTCCATGTTTATCTCCCTACATCTCCACAGCATCTCACGGACAAGTGTGCTGGTTAAGCCATGACAACAAGGAAAGCTGGAGCTGAATCAAGAGAAGAAAAATAGAGTGGCAGAACACAGCTGAGAGGAGGCTGCATGGGTGCAATATAAACTCCCCCAGGGATTTGACCAAAGCCCAAGGAAAGCTGGAAAGCTGTGGTTCCCACAGATTTTGAAGCAGGTAGCAGGACCTCCAGCCTGCACACAGGAAAATTGGGATGCTGCTCTCTGTCTTGAGTGAGAACGATCTTTGTCAAATGTATAACCTTGTCTCCTATAGCTGAAATAAATTGAGTTTTCAGACTGAAGGAAAAAATTCCAGATGAACCATCTGCAAGAGGCAAAATTCCTGTTCCTTGTCTAGGAACAAGGCTGTGGGAGAAAACAAAAGGTTGGTGGCTACTCAGAGCTGGTGTGAACACCAGCTCTCGGCTGCAGAGGATACTCCAAGCTGATACCAGTTTCCCTCCTTAGACTGTGAAAAGCGTGAAAAGAAATCTCTTCCATGAGGAGAATCTCCTGAACACCAGCAGCCCTGCTCTGCTCCTCCTGGCTTTGGGATGGGCTTTGTTGAGGGATGAGGTGGCTCAGTGCTAATCACTCTCAGGGGCACAGCCAACTTCCCTGGGATTTAAACATAAAAGGAATTTTCCCTCCGGCTGGGAGTGTGGAGTCAACTCTGCCGGCACTGTGGAGCAGAAGGAATGCACCAGAGGGAGATGTGACTGGGTCTTCGGAAAGGTTCTTCCTCCAGAGGGTGCTGGGCACTGCCCAGGCTCCCCAGGGAGTGGGCACAGCCCCGAGGCTCCCAGAGTCACTAGAACACTCCAGGAGTGCTTGGACAATGTTCCCAGGGATGCCCAGGCTGGGGTTGTTGGGGGGTCTGTGCACGGCCTGGAGTTGACTCGATGATCCCTGTGGGTCTCTCCCCTCTCAGGAGATTCCATGATTCTATGAAAAGTGACCTCCTCAGGGACAGCATGAGGCCACACGCTGACATAGGATCCTGTTTTCCATCCTGTGTCAGCTCATGCCTCCTGCTGCTTTCCATTAGCTTCTCCTGGGCAGGGACCCATGTCACTGCAGTGAGAAATGTCCCTCCTGGAGCGACGTGAAACAGAAGGAAGCAAGCCCAGGTACCCCAGAACTGACCGTTGTCCCTTGCACAGGAGAGGCACCAGGATTTGCAGTACTAACCCCTGAACGCACTCTCCTGGGATTGCTCTGGCCTCCACAGGCTTTGGTTTAGTGGCACTGGGCCCAGCTCCTCAAAGTCACTGAGGTTCCCTGACTCCTGGTGATTTAAGCTGTCAGAGCCTCCTAGCCCTCCCCTACTCTGATACTTTGATGAAGGAGGGGAGCAGTGCTGGAAGGAGGGGACGCCTCTCCTTGGCAGAATCTCTGGGATGTAGCCTCCCAAAGCTGGTGAGTAGGTTGGAGTGGCTCTGTAGGAAAGACCCAGCAAAGGCTGTGCCTGTGTGTGAGCTTGGAGCAAGGTGCTCTGAGACCCCACAGTGTCCTGGGGCAAGGGGCACAAGTCACCCACTGTGTCAGCTGGCAAGGCAGTCCCACAGGAGCACCCCAGCATGGTTATGGGACCACCTCTCTGCCTCTTGAGGCCACCCACCAGGACAATATTTGAAGAAGAAAAAAACCAAAGCAGCAAAAAAATTCCTTGAAGGTTAAAAAAAAACTTGAACAGGAAAAAAAAATTATGTAAAAATTTTGCCCATGCACATTTGCCTTCAGTGCAACTCCCAAGACACAGCCCCTTTGCCAGGGGAAGATGGGGTGTGCTTAGGATGCCAGACTGGGGAGCAGATGCACTTGCAGTTGCAGAGGCACATGCAGTTGCAGTGGCAGTGGCAGGAGTGTGGCAGGTCACCCAGGTGCCATGGAACCTCAGCACGAGGTGTCCCGGGCAGCAGTGCTCTGGGTGATGCAAGGGCAGTGGGGTTGAGTGCAGGTGACTGAACCTCCCTGTGCGTCCTGTCCTTGCTGTCAGCTGAGCTGGTGCACCCTGAGCTCCCTCCTGTGCATCAGTCACAGCCCTGCCCTCGATGCCACACTGGCCACAGCCACAGCCCAGAGCCCTTGGGAGCATCATTGCTGGTGCTCCTTCGGCCTGGAGCTGGCTGGGGTGGGATCCCTGTGATGGGATCCCTGTGATGGGATCACTGTGATGGGATCACTGTGATGGGATCCCTGTGATGGGATCACTGTGAGGGGATAACTGTGATGGGGTCCCTGTGATGGGATCCCTGTGATGGGATCCCTGTGATGGGGTCCCAGTGATGGGATCACTGTGATGGGATCCCTGTGATGGGATCCCTGTGATGGGATCCCTGTGATGGGGTCCCAGTGATGTGGTCCCAGTGAGGGGGTCCCTGTGATGGGGTCCCTGTGAGGGGATCCCTGTGATGGGATCCCAGTGAGGGGATCCCTGTGATGGGGTCCCTGTGATGGGGTCCCAGTGATGGGATCACTGTGAGGGGGTCCCTGTGATGGGATCACTGTGATGGGATCCCAGTGATGGGATCACTGTGATGGGATCACTGTGATGGGATCCCAGTGATGGGATCACTGTGATGGGATCACTGTGGTGGGGTCCCAGTGATGGGGTCCCTGTGAGGGGATCCCTGTGATGGGATCACTGTGATGGGATCCCTGTAATGGGGTCCCTGTGATGGGATCCCTGTGATGGGGTCCCTGTGATGGGGTCCCTGTGATGGGAGCCCTGTGATGGGATCCCTGTGATGGGATCCCTGTAATGGGGTCCCTGTGATGGGAGCCCTGTGATGGGATCACTGTGATGGGATCCCTGTGATGGGATCCCTGTGATGGGATCCCTGTAATGGGGTCCCTGTGATGGGAGCCCTGTGATGGGATCACTGTGATGAGACATGGGCCTGCACCCACCGGGGAGCCTGGAGCAGTGGTTTGAGGAAGGGATTGAGGGCAGGTGGGACCAACTTGCCAGAGCCCTGCAAGAGGGAGAGCTTCAGCCAGCCCCAAGGACAGGTGAAAGAGGAAAGAAAGTGCTGTGTCCTTCAGCAGCATGTGCTGGGGGATGGCTGTTTGGATGGGAAGTGGGCTGGGGCTGGGCTGGATCTTTGGTACAGCTCCTGTTGGAGGAGAGTCCTTACAGATTCCCACTTGTGTTGGCCAATGGATGGATGTGCTGTGCAGGGCTGTGGCTTGTCAGTGGACCTGGAAGTGCCAAGCTATTGGTTGAACTCAATGATCTTAGAGGTTTTTTCCAACCTTACTGATTCTGTGATTCTGTGCCCTGTTTATCTGCCTGGCAAGAGCTCCCAACACTGGCCACCAGGTCTTCCTGTATTCTAGAGTGCCAAAAGGCTTGTCTGAGCTGAAAGGAAGGGATTGCAAACTTTTCAAAGTCTGGTGTCACCAGCTTGGCCTGGGGCTGCTCATTTGTCTTTGGTTTACACACATTCTCCCTGGGCTGTGTCTCAGGAGTCCCTGAGCCAGAGTGCTCCCCAGCATGGCCACCTTTAGTGGCAGGCTGTGTCCCCAGGGCTTGGTCCAGCCCTTTATTCAGGACATTTAAAAAAAAATAGCTGCCCTGAGCAGTTCTCTCTGCCCTGAACTGGTGTTGACAGCAACTGCCAGGTACAACGTGACATGGCAGCATTTCTCTGTGTCAACACATGTGGTGACAGATGTATGCCAAGTGAGTAGAAACCTCAGAGCTCCACGCTGTTGTTTTTTAAATGCTGGCAGATGTCCAGGGATCATTCCTGGTCCCTGCACTGAGCAGTGTTCCTCCAGGTCCCCTGGGAGAGGAGAGCTCACCCTGCAGAGTTTTAGAGGGATCCATCCTGATATCCCAGCTTTTTCCAAGCCCCCAGGATGTGTGGTGGATGCTTTGGGCTGAGGGGGGGTCGGGAAGATCAAACTGCTGCACCAGGGACTTTCCTTCTGCAGATTCCCTTGTGGAGGGTGAGATCTCCTTCCCACAAGCACTGGACCATGGCAGCTGATGCCTGTGGATATTTAGAGTACAAATGACAGCGAACCTGCTGATGGCTGCAGGAAACCATCTCCTGCTTCCTGCCTGCTGTGCTGTGTGCAGACACCAGCCTGGTCAGTATGGCCCAGTGGCTGATGAGTGTTGTAGTCACTAGGAATGGGTTGAGAGCAACCAAACCTTTAGCTCAGAGCAGCCTTCTCCACCACCTTGGGCAGCACCTCTCCCGCTTGTCCAGGCTGTAGGCCATCACAAATTGAATGTAACCAAATGCAAGTTCTAAAAGAGGAGGGAGAAAACCACTACCTTGGACTTCTTCCCATGTCATGGCGATAGGGCAGGTTTTTTAAAAGCATTTTTGACATCAGGCACTACTAAAAATGTGCCAGAAACTGGGCTAACTCTTAACTGGAAGTGGTAGAGTACTTCTAGAAGTCTCAGGGACAACAGGGAAATGGGGCATTTAAGTGAGTGGTGTCAGGTACGGTAGATGCAGCTGCTGCAGCCAGTGCAGAGAGCAGGAATTGCAGTGCGAATGCTGAAGGACCAGCTCAAGGCAGTTGAAGGGAAATGGAAGGTACAGCTCCACAGAAAACAGGGAGATACCAGGCCTGGTGTATGGCAAGAAATAGGTTTGGACACAAGTGATAGAATCATAGATTTCTTTAGGTTGGAAAAGCCCCCTAAGATAATCGAGTCCAACCATTACCCCAGCACTGCCAAGGCCACCACTAAACCATGTCCCCAAGTGCCATACCCACATGTCTTTTGAAAACTTCCAGGGATAGTGACCACTGGAAAGGGGGGAGGCAGAGAGGGATGGGGCACAATATCACAATGCCAAGAGGGAGAAAGTCACAAGGAGCTTGAAAAACAGAAAAATGTGTCATGATAAGAGCAAAAAAGGATGCCAGGAAGCTCAGAAAAGCAAAACCACCCTACTTGATATAGAGAAAATGTATTTCTGAGGGTTAGTGTTAGGGTTAATCCCCTAACCTCCAAGTAATCTCCTCCTTGGAGCTTCAGGGGTGTTTTGGTTTTTTTTTTCCCATCAGCTTTTTGGAACATCTGAACTCAGTGCAGGGTGAGTGGAGCCCTCCCAGGCACGGCTGGAGGGTTCCACTGGGACACAGTTAGCTTGACTTTCAGAGGACACCTTTGCCAGATGCTCCTCCCTGGTCCCCCTGGGGAAGGGCAGCACTGGGCAGCTGTGGGGGTGGAGTTGCTGGGGCTGCTGGCCCAGGGCTGAAGAGCAGACAGTGGGGATGAACAGGCCAGGTCCAAGACCTACACAGATTTTAGCAGAAGGTGACTGGGGCCACCTTCTTGCCATTCCATATCTCATCTCATCCCATTCTCCTGAAGAGAAACATGTGAGCTGGAGAGTAACTTCATTAAAGCCAGGATTATTGAACTACTTACATAAATTAAACTTCAGTAGCTCTGTGATGAATATGAGGGACACTCTGTGTGTCTGTGTGTCCATGTCCCATTCATCTGACCCTTATGGTGACATTTTTTCCCCAGGAGAATTTGGCCAATTAAGGACACATTGCGCAGAGGTGCCAAGTGACCGCCAGCCCCGGTGGCTATGTGGCCTTTGCTGTCCCTGTCACCTTCAGCAGGATTTGGGGCCAGCCAGCTGCTCTCAGCTGCCCTGAATGTGTCCTGCTGAGAGCAGACAGCAGGAGCCAGCCAGCCCCTGACCTGCTGCTGAGGCTGCCTGTGGAGCCCTGCCAGCCCCTTGCCGTGGCAGACTTTGAGAACTGCTCCTTAAGACTCACTGACGAGAGCAGGGTAATGTATTTCTACTGGAAAATAAACATATCTCTAATGAAAACCTGGTGCACCATCAGGGAGTTTTTTTGGCTCTATAAGTGAAAATTAGGGCTTTTGTCTTGTCAGACCCAAGCCTTTCCTCATATTTGCCATGCCAGCCCATCACCATTATTTCTCAAGCATAAAGACATCCTGGAAAATTTAGAGCACACAGAAAGCAGCATGAAAAATACAACCAAAAGAGACAAAATACATTTGGCTGGGAGTTGTGTTCTCCTCTTCTCTCTTCTCTTCTCTTCTCTTCTCTTCTCTTCTCTTCTCTTCTCTTCTCTTCTCTTC
>WAAE01020300.1:0-22647 GCA_013400495.1 Nicator chloris | reverse complement strand
CCCTCGCCCTCTCCCTCTCCCTCTCCCTCTCCCTCTCCCTCTCTCCAATTCTCTCCTCTCAGTCTCATCTTCCCAAGTGTGGGCTTCCTGTGCTGCTTTGGGCAAGAGACTTTTCCAAGGTTTCAGGTGTGGATATGAAGCTTCTGTGCCTACAGCTGAAGGAATCGGAACAACTTTGTAACAAACACAGTTTCACTCGATATCTTTACATGTGGCTTTGAGTTCAATTAGTGCTGCCCGACACAAGCTAAAAGATAACACACTTTGTCAGATGGAAAACTTGGTTGGTAAGAGAGCATCACTGATGCTTTGCTGCTACTTGTTTACCTGGTTACAGCCTTCCAGTGAAAAGACTTTCAAACATGAACTAAAAATGCCCTTTTACTTTGTCTCTAAATTTTCCAGGTCTTCTTTAGGTGGCAAAAGAATGCCAGATATGGAAAAGAAGCAAAAATAAGCAGCTGGTAACCATTTTAGCCTTTCAGAAAGTGCCTTTAACATCACATCTTTCTTTTTACATAGAATTATTTTGATAAGGCTTTTCGATATGGGATATGTACCCTTTCCAACTTGAAATCCTTTAATGAAGGGCTAGACTGGGACCCGGGCTGTGTGCCCACAGGGAGCAGTAGGAGGGAAGGTGTGTGTGAATGCATACACTGCTCAGCCTCTTGGTCCATGGCAGCAGCCACAGGAGAGGGAAGGGAAGGGAAGGGAAGGGAAGGGAAGGGAAGGGAAGGGAAGGGAAGGGAAGGGAAGGGAAGGGAAGGGAAGGGAAGGGAAGGGAAGGGAAGGAGCCTTTGGCTCTCATGGTGGACATTGCAGACCAAATGAAGCCTTAAATTCCCCACCTAGGGGCTTGTCTTCATTCCCCCTTTCTCCCCTGGGAACTTCAGAAGAAGACCAAGTGAAATGCTTCACAGTGGCTAGCACAAGAGCGGGGCAGTTAGCCCACTGCCGTTTTCCAAGCCCTCTGCAGACTTTGGTGCCTTCCCCCTTGCTAACCCTGGGACATGCCAAGCGTGACTTTCCAGGAATCTTGCCTCCAGAAGGGGAAATCTCCTCCAGCCCACCCCGGAGAGCCTCTCCCCTCCCACGGGGGACCTGTCAAAGCAAGGTGAGAGTGGCCAGAGCAAAGACATCTTCACCTGGGGTGGGGATGATTCAGAAGCATGTTTATAAAGTCCAGCAGACTGCTGAAGGAGTTAAGTTACGTAAGTGCTTTGGGATCCTTCAGGATGAAAAATGCTCTATACATGTCAGATTTTATTATTACAATTACAGTCAGATGTTAATCACCCCACCAGGATTTACTCAGGCAGCAGTGCCAACAGCAGTACATCTTGCTGAGTAATTGTCCCCTTCCTGACTCTTGGGTGTCTCTGCCCTGAGCTGCTTCTCATTTCTGTGTTTGCTTTAGTTCTGACACTGCTGAGAGCACTGCCTTTTCCCACCCAGCAGCAAGTGAAGGCAGAGCACATCTTGCACATTCAGGTTGCCTTTGATTCAAGCAGTGCATGTGCATCGGGGTCAGAATATGGATAATGAGAATGTTCTATGGATAATATTCAGCCTCAGGGGATAGCAATAGCCATCTCTTTTGCAAACTGTTGAGAGTTAATGCTGGAAAAGCTGGGAAATGGTACAGTTTCATGGGTCTAATTGTAGAGTATGTGTGAGCCAAATGAGTGAAGAAAATCTCCAAGTTCAGCAAACCAAGCTGGGATCATGAAAGCAGAAATAAAGAGTCAGGGAAGAAAGGCTAGATACATTTAAACCCCTGAACACAGTAAATTTCTGAGATGCACTGGGATCAACTCCCGCACTGGTGCAGCAGCTCTGTCTCCCCAATGCCCAGCAGATGCTCTGACTCTATGCAGACTCAGGGCTGTATGTCCAGTCTCTCTATTTTAGGGGGATTTGGTTTTGTTTCCTGTCTGAACCCAACATTTGGTATTTCTGGGATGATGAAGAGAGAGGAGCTGGGGGAGATGCTCTGTTACTTAGTCTAGTAAGTGAAGCCAGCCCTGTACAACCCCCAGCATGTGCCAGAGCAACGCTCTGGGCTGAGCTGTTGCTGCAGCCCCTCACTGTGCTAGGTCAGAAGAACACTGCGGTGAGAAACCGGCCCAGAAGAACACTGCAGTGAGAAACGATCCACCTCGGCCCCTCTGCGCCCTGCCTTGGCTCCAGTGGGTAACTGGTTATCTCATGGCTTTGGGAGAGAGTGACTGGCATGGGCAGGAATGTTCTTACACACTGTCAGCCTGGAGGAACCAGCTGTGTGTCCAATTTTTGGATATGGTTCAAATGTGAGCTCAGTGCTCAGCAACGTGGAGGTAAAGGAGGTGAGGAGGGTTTGGGGTTGCACACTGTTGACACACACCAGGCTGGCAGTCTCTGTGCCTCAAAGGCTGCGGGTCCAGCTCTTCTCTGAAAAATAAGATGTAGCCCCACACAGCTGAGAAGGAGATGAAGGAAGAGCCAGCGGTTTAACCTGGCTGGTTATCACACCATGTTGCACTGAGGGATGCAGGGACGCTTTCTCTTGAATGAGAGTGATGCTCCTGGAAGGCTGCAGGCTCCCTTGCACAGGGTCCCGAGATGCTGATGCTGGAGTGGTCCCACGCTGGTGTGCTGTCCCAGAGGGGCTCTGGGTACCCAGGGTACCCTATTCTACTAAAGCTCTTTGTAAGGCTGGAAACTGTTTTGATGGCGGCTGGGCTCCTGTGGAGAAGCAGCCATGGGGCAGCAAAGCAGCTGTGGAAGGCAGAGGCAGAGTGAGGGTCCCGCTACCGGGGGGTCCGTGCGGTGCCCAGGCCCTGGGCTGGTGCGGTGCCCCGCTGCTCAGGGGCCATCGCCTCCAGCCCCACACTGTGCCCGCTGCCGGAGTGACGGCTCCCGGCGAGCCCGGGGCCCGGGGCCGCAGGTGGGACGCGGCTCCGCGGAGGGGGTGGGCGGCTCCGGGGGGTTGGCGGCAGGACCCGGCTGTCACTCAGCGCGCAGTGAAAGTGACAGGGGGGGCGGGGCGGCCGCGCTCTGGGCGCGTATTTAACTTGGGCGGCCGCGGCGGAGCGGCAGAGCGCGGCGGGCGGGCGGCGGAGGGCGGAACACCGCGACACCGGGCGGGACATCGCGACACCGGCGACATCGAGCCGAGCCCCGCCGTGCCGAGCTGCACCGCACCGCGCTGGGCCGAGCCGGCAGCTCAGGGCACGGAGAGGATCCGCGGCTGGATGCGCTGAGCGCGGTGGGGACGACCGGGTCCCCGGAGCACCGGCAGCGGCAGCGGCATGGGTCGCCGGGGCTGCTGAGCGGCGGCCGAGCCCGCCCCTGCCCGTCTCCGCGGAGGAGCCGCCAGGGAATCGGGACGCGCCGCCTCGCCGGTGCCGGGAACACCCTCCGGCCCCCCAGCCCCATCACGCCGAGGATGCCCCGGGGGCCCGCGGGCCGCCCCCGCNGTGCCCCGGCCGTGCCCGCGCAGGGGCCGCCCGAGCGCCCCGGCGCCGTGACCCTCCTCCCGCCCCCTCGCCCGGCGCGCCCGGCTATAAAGGAGGGTTTTATTCTCGGGCTCCGGTCTCACGCCAAACCTTGTCACACCGTCTAGACGAGCTGTCGTGGGGCTCGGCCCAGCTGTCACCATGGCGATGGAGACGAGTCCGCTGTGAATTTTGGGGGGGAGCGAGCGAGCGAGAGCGGCGGCGGCAGAGGAGGAGGAGGAGGAGGAAGGCTCAGCCGCCGCCGTGCCCTGCCCTCCCCCGCGGGGGAGGCTCGGACCCCCCGGCGCTGCCGACCGCGGCTGGAGCCGGCCCGGCGGGGAGCCCCGGGAGCCAGCGGCCGCGGGGCGAGCCTCAGATGCGGCTGTCACACAACTCCGGCCGGGCTATTTAAAGTAACGGGCCCCGCCGGACACTGGTGTCTCTGCCTATTTATGAGCCCCCGGGAGCCGGCGGGCGCCGCCGGGCAGCGCTAGGAGCCGAGGCCGCCGGGAGCAGCGCCGGGGCCCGCCCGGAGCATGACGGCGATCCGGGCGCTGCTGCTCTGCCTCTGCCTGGGGCTGCCGGCGGGCGGGCAGCCCTTCCTGCGCCTGCGACCCTCGCCCAGCGACAACCTGCCCGTCAAGGAC
Source organism: Nicator chloris (assembly GCA_013400495.1). NCBI lineage: Eukaryota > Metazoa > Chordata > Aves > Passeriformes > Pycnonotidae > Nicator > Nicator chloris. The sequence goes on along the minus strand of WAAE01020300.1, from coordinate 18,521 downwards.
ATCGTGGAGCACCCGGACCCCGAGTACGACCCCAAGGAGCAGGACCTGGACGAGAGGACGCTGAGGAAGAAGCTGGGCAGCCATTTCGACCCTGGCTTCATGGCCGTGGCCGTGCCGGGGCCGGCCAACGCCTCGGGCGCCGCGGCGGCGGCGGGGCGGGGGCGGGCGGCGCTGCCGGCCGAGCTGCGGCGGCTGGAGCTGGGGCCGCCCCGGGGCCCGCGCCTGCGGCTGGGCAAGAAGGCGCGGCGGAAGGTGCTGCAGTGGCTGTGGGCGCACACCCACTGCCCCGTCCTCTACGCCTGGAAGGACCTGGGGGTGCGCTTCTGGCCGCGCTACATCAAGGAGGGCAACTGCCTGGCCGAGAAGTCCTGCTCGCTGCCCGAGGGCATGTTCTGCAAACCCGTCAAGTCGGTCACCAAGACCTTCCTGCGCTGGCACTGCCAGGGCTGGTCCAGTCAGAAGTACTGCACCTGGATCCCCGTGCAGTACCCGCTCATCTCCGAGTGCAAGTGCTCCTGCTAAGCCGCCCCGGCCCCTTGCACTGCCGCCCTCCTCCTCCGGATCACTTTAGGAGGGGAGGTTTTTCGGGTGGGTTTTTTTTTGGGGGGTGGGGTTTTTTGGGATAGTTTTTTTTGGGGAGTGGGTTTTTTTTTTCCCCACCCCCCCCAGAGCGAAGTGGGAGAAAATGAACCGCTTTGGGGTTTTTTTTTTTTTTGTTTTTTTTTTTTTGTTTGTTTGTTTTGTTTTGGTTTGGGTTTTTTTTGGTTAATTTGGGGGAGGTGTGGTTTTTTGGTGGGGTTTTTTTTGTTGTTTGTTTGATTTTTTTGTTGTTAATTTTTTTTCCTTGGACTTCTTTTAATGTTATTTTATTCAAAAGGGGGAAAAGCGAACCCAGGAACTGCAGGGCAGGCCAAAGGCACAGTAAAGCACTACAATCAGATGTCTATTTTTATACGTATATAGCCTTCTAACAAAAGGAAAATTAAAAAAAAAAAAAGTTTAAAAAAGGAAAAAAACTACCAGCCGTGTAAATAGAGAGATTTTAAAGGAAAAGGAGGGGAAATCGCAGCTTTTTTATTATTATTATAATTATTATTGTTATTATTATTATTTTAAAGACATAGGACCACATTTTAAGCCCATCCCCACAGAACCCAAGCACTTCCCTGCCGAAGGGAAGGGCAGAAATTTCTTGTAGAGATGTTTTTATCAAAAGGAGAAAAGGGGCGGGGGATGTAGAAAAAGAAAAACAAGAACCACAGCATCTCTGAAAGGTTGTTTCTCTATGCTGTATTTTTTTTTAGTCTCCTTCAGACCTTGTCACTGATGTTTGAACTAATTTGCCAATCTCTCTAGGGTTTTTTTTTAAGTGTATAACAATTATTAAGAAGGAAATTTTAAAGGAAAGTACAAATCTATGAAAGAGTGGAATTGTTTTGTTGTGTGGGAATACATATAGTCGTGTAGAGATGTTAAAGGAAATTTTCTGTGTACAGTTTATTTATTTTTAACGTTTGTGTATAGGAAAAAAAAAAAAGCTAGAGATTATGCCAGAAACTATTGGAAATGTTTACTTGAATATTCCTTTAAAAACATATCAATGTAAATACGAGCTATCACTGATCAAAACATTTTTAGCAATAAACTCTATCTTTGAAGAAAAACCCCTTGCTGCACTCCGGCTCCCTGGGAGACCAGCGGGGACTCGGATTCTTGCTCAGAGCAGGTGATGGGTAAAGGGTTTGCCTGGGCCACGCTGGTGTAAATCACGAGATGCCCCAAAAGTCGGGACAGCTCCGCCGGTTTCTGTCCCTCCGGGATCCCGCTCTGGGGTTTCTTTGCGTGTATAAGCTGTTGGGGAGAGAGAAAAACACCGACGGGAGAGAAATGTCTCGTAACGCGTGAAAGAGCTGCGCTGTCCCGGACTGGAGGTGCCATCTGAAGTCCTTGGGAGATTCCATGCTCTGCGGCTCTTGGATGCGGCTCTCCCGCTGGCAGAGGAAGCGGTCGAGGTTACCGCCCCGGCCATCAAAGCGCCTGACACAGCTTGGCAGCCCCGCGTGTGTCGGAACAAATGGTTTTTTTCTCGGCTGCCGCTACTAGCAAAGGAGGGAAGGATGGAGACGAGCCCTTGCGCCCTGCCCTCCTGCCGCGGCGGAGCCCCGGGTCCGGCATCCCTGCCCGCGGCGTCGCTGGATGTGTGCGGGGGTCAGCAGCCCCTGGAATGCCTGCAGCTCGTGTGCCGGGGCCAGGCCGATCCCCGCGCTCCCGCTGCAGCTCATGGAGCCAGGGCAAGGCAGAAACGGGACGGCTCCACACGGCCAGGCTCCGACGGCCGGGCTGGGGACAGGCCCAGCACTGGAGAGCGAGGGCACTGGCAGTGCAAGCCCGCTGCCGACGGAGATGTGTCTGTCTGTCGGTCGGTCACAGGGCTTGGAGCGTGGCCCTGACAGGCTGCCAGGCCTTTCCCCTGCGTGTTCTGCATGGGCTGCTGGTGCTGGAGGGGAAGGTCTGGCCATTCTTGCTGGTGTCTGAAACATGCCCAGCATCCCAGAGGAACAAACTGCTGCCAAAGGCTCTGGCCACTGAGGAGATGTCCTCCCTCAAGGCAGCAGTGGAGCAACAAGGAGACCCTGCCCCCCTCCAGCTTGGCATGCAACACAGGAGAGCAGCATGACACCAAGCCCATGGGAAGGCACTAGGACCCTCCAAGGGGTCTGGTTTGTATCCCTCCATCATCATCTGAGGGGACTGAGGTCCAGCAGGTCCCCTGAAGCAGGCCTGCAGAGCCTGGAGGTCACAGATTGAAGATAAAACAGGGAGAGAGTTGTTGAGATGGGCATGGTGGGGACAAGGCAAGAGGGACAGTGATATCCGGTAGCCCACATCCCTGCAGAGCCCTGCAGCCATCCCCTCATCCCCACGTGAGGAGGCAGGTTGGCCTTTCCACACATTTGTCAGTGAGGGATTGGGGAAGGGGGGGATGCAGAGGGCAGGGTGAAAAGGAGACTTCAGCAAAGACAATGTGCAAAACATCAGGGGCATTTCAGAGAGAAAGGGGAAAGCTCATTTTGCAAGAGGAACAACATCTGTGGTGTGGGGGCTGAACATCTGTAGGAGGGAGCATGGGGGGAAGGCATTCTGGGAAAATATTTCTGACATAATCCCAACAGTATCTGGTGTGTTGGGATTTGATTACAAATGGCCCTCTAACGTCTTTGTGCATTTTGTTCTGCTGGTTCCAGGGGCACACAGAGACCCCTGCTTTGTGCTAACCTGGGAAATAAACCATTCGCTGGGCTCAATGGCTGAGTTCAGTTGCGCGGGGAAGGGGGGGTTGGGAAAGGAGAAGGCGAGATTTGTGTGAACTCAGCGAAAACCAGCCTAAAAGCCTCCATGCCATGTGCTGGAGGGAGGAGGGGGGCTGCCTGCATCTCTGGGGAGAACTCAGTGGTCCTGCTTGAGATGATGGCTTGTCTGGAGGTGAAAGCAGGAGAGCTGAGAGCCACGGTGCTCGATGAGGGCCAGGGCTGGGGAGCAGAGGGCAGCCCCGTGGGGTGTTTGCCAGCCCACCTGGCCCTGCCTTGCCAATCTGCCACAGCGCTGGACCACGGTCACCCGGTGCTGATGCACGGTGCCCTCGTGCTGAGGAGCTTGGCTGCCCTGGGAGGCGGTGAGTCGGGTGTGTGATGGCTGGGCCATGGGCATCGCCTCTACTGCCGAGCCTCAAAGGAGAGGAAGACAAAGGAGAACAAGCCTGGTTCTTTGGTGTGGTTATTGCATTGTCTCCCCAAGCTGCTTGTGATTAAGGGATGAGCTGCAGGGGGAAAGGGGCAGAACAGGCAGAACCGGCAGAACCCCGACATGTGGTGGGTGCCAGCTTCTGAAGACACAGGCCTTTCCCAGTGTGTTCTGGGGTCACGGCCTGGGAAAAAGGCTGGAGCACTGAGGGTGGGTGCCATCCTCTTCCTTGGGTCCTGCCTGTCATTCCATTGTCCAAAGCCGTGCACAGCCATGGGCACTCACTGGCAGGGCTGTGCACCCCCACTCCTGGGCACCCAGCTGTTCCTCCACTGACCCGGTGCTGGCAGGGGCACCGTGCCCCTGCCCTGGGGAGCCGCAGTGACCCCCACGCTTTGCAGTGTCCCTTCTCCACACTGAGTCTCCACGCTTAAGCAGAAGGTGGTTATCTGGAGGGTCAGCTCTTTAACCACTTCTTCCTTTGGGCAGGGCAGAGCAGACTTGATGGAGGAAGTTCCACGAGACCCAATGGATGTTCCTGGCCCTGCAGGCACATGTCCCCTGGCATGATGGGAAAATAAAGGCATCTTTCCTCTCCACAGCCAGCACTGGCCAGAGCTCACCTGCTCCAACACCATGTGCTGTTCAGGGGCAGCTCCCTTGGCTGGATCACAGCTGGATCTCTTCCTTGTAGTCCCTACAAAGCCTGACTGAAGCAAAGATCTCCTCTCTCAGGTGTGCAGAGGTTTCCATCTCTTCCTTCTTCATGTCAAGGCCCTTCTATCACTTGATGACTTGCTTTCCCATGCATGAACCCCAGATTTAGATTATCGTGTTTCTCTTGGGAGACAGAATGAGTTCAGGATGGCTGCTGACATTTGACTCAATGGGATGAAGTCACCTTTCCATTCCTCTTTCACATCCCAGTTTGGTTTTGACACCAGCAGCAGGTTAAACTCTTTTGTCTCATTGGCAAAGGGTTTGCCCTGCCTCTCCCTCCATTTTTTGCCCTGCCTCTCCCTGTTTAGCTCATGTCCCCTCAACTAAGGCCAGTGTTCAGAAATGCAGTTTCTGTCAGCATGCTGGCTCTGCCAGGGTAACTCAGATCCATGGGGTCAGAGCTCACAGATGTTCAGTGCCATCTCTTGAGATACCTGACTCAGGCCCAGGTGATGACCTAAGCCCATCACTCATCATTCCTAGAAAGGCAGACAAATTGACTGGAGGCAGTAATTGCCCTCCTCAGAATTTAAAGCCCATGCTAAACTTTTTCTCAACATGCAAAACTGAGTTTATCTCCTCCTCCAGCCCGAGCATTTGTTGTCAATCACCTTCGCAGCCCCTCATGGCCACCAGGGGCTATCAGGGAAAGCCAGTTTCTCTGCACACCCTGCTTGTTCTAGTAGCAGGTCCCTGGTGAGCTCATCCTTCTGACTGCTGCTGGTCAGGAGCTCCAGCTGAGCTGGACCCACTTCCTCAGGCACCCCCAGCTCCTCGTTCATCACCTCAATGAAAATCAAGCCACACTACTAAGGTTAATAGTGCCAGGGTGCACCATGGTCAGTGATCTCAGAGGTCTCTTCCAACCTCAGTGATCCTGTGCTGACCACAGGCGTGCCCTGCAGGGTGGGCAGAGGTGGGCTCATCTCACCATCTCTTCAGGGCTACCGGGTACAAGGGCGGGGGTTCTGCTTTCTCTGTGCAAGACATACCCCAGGATGCCTTTCCACTCCTGTGCAGTTCTCCTTTGCTGTGTCCGTGTACAGCAAACCCAACCACGTGCCCAATTGCTGCTTGGCAGAGCAGGACCCTGACCCCTCTCTATGAGGAAGTGCAAGGCTTTACTCACTGACACCCCAGAGGTGTCAGAAGGGCTGCTGGCTCATCTGCAAAAGCCGTGCAGGAGCTTCCCCTCCCCTTCAGTGATTAAAACCAAACATTACCAGCAGCAGCATCCCAGGGACATGGCTGCTTTTCGGCATTAGCTGTTTGGTATTCTGCCTGAAAGTGTCATACATCCTGTCAAGGAGAAGGGACAGCATCATGTGGCACCGGGAGCCCAATCACAGAGGCAGAGCCATGAAGAGCAAATCACGAGGAGCTGGGAGGCAGCACTTGCAAACCCGCCATTGGCTAAAATGGCCCTTTCAGGAGGACGGTGAATGAATCCATTCACAAAAAAAAAAGCAGGGCCTGTTTGCAAACAGCAAAACAGTCTACATATTTTACTTTTTTCGTGTGGATGAGTCTGACCCAAACCCCGAAGCAGATGTGTGGGATGTGGTTGTTGCAGCCATGTCCAAGGCCTTCAGTGAATTTCAGTGGACAGATTCTGTCCATCTTTTTGTATGCCCCACCATTCCTCCCAAGGAGTTTCAATGACCTGCCCAAAGAACCTTGGCCTCCTACTGGGCACCCTGGAGCAGGGCACAGACCACCAAGGGCCCGTGGACCACTGCTGGGATATGGTAGGAGACCCTGCTCTCCAACATTACACTAATATCCTAAAAAGGGAGATGAGTCCTCAGAGAAGCCCGTAGTACCAGCAGTATGACAGAGCATGTGATGGGAAAGGCTCCTTTCTGTATCTGGAAGCTGGGAGTGCAGGGCATCCAGATATGAGACACGGTTGCTCATAAACGACCTGGCCATGTCCTGTACTTTGTCCTGTGAACATGACCTGTGAACATAGTCCATGGAAACCAGTGATCTCCCCGTGCTGGAGAATGAGAGCAAGGTGCCCAGCCAAGCTCACTGACTGCCCCATTTTAGGTAAGATCTGGACCTTTCCCCAGGGGTAGTCTTACATGCCACTAAAAGAAGCCGAGGCTTTAGAGCCAGTGCTGCCAGAGCTGCTGGGGGTCCACAGCAGGGACCCTGGAGTTCCCAGGATGCTGATTCCTCCCACTGAGCAGCAGCATGTCCAGTGGTCGTTGTAGCTCCTCTGTCTCAGCATTGGGTGCTTTGGAGGCAGCCTTTGGGGAGGTAGCAGGAGGCAGAGTGGAGCAGAGGAAGGCTGAGAAGGGAAGTAAAGGCTGCATCCCTGGACGCCGTGGCAGGACAGCCTTTGGAGAAACAGCTCTGAGTCTGGGGTGGGAAATGGAACAACAGTACCAGAGAAAAAAGTTCCTTCTAATGGATGCTGGATCATGTACAGGTGTTTGAGTCCATAAGCTTCTTGGAGGGTTGTGCAAGAGCCATCAGGTCCCCTCTGAGGTTGCCTGTGTCCTCAAGCACAGTCCAGTCTGTTTCCATCACATTTGCTGCCAAAAGACTCTTTCTGTCCAGGAGATGGTACTAACAAAGGACTGGGCCTCCAGCCTTGGCTCAGTTTATCTACTTTATTGGGACAGAGTCCATATTTCATGCTGGAGCTGAGATTAAGCACTGACCTGCACTTGGTGTTCTGCTCTTCAACCATATTTTAGGAAAGAGCCTACATTTGTTTCCCCCATCCCACCTGGGAACTGCAGCCAGCAATCCTCTTGGACACCTCTTTGAGCCTGCAAAGGCAGCGTGTGGGTCAACGCGTAGCCATGAAGCTGGATAAAGCGGGACACTGATAAAGGACGGGTGATGGTGTTTGTGATGTCGCGGTACCCCACAGAGCCGTGGGCTGAACTGTGCTGGGAGGTGCCCCCTGCCCAGGCTGCTGGACCGGGCTGGGACGTGGCTTCTCAGGGGGAACACGGGGGCTTTGCCTGCTCCCGGACACTGCTCTGGGGGTCCCAACGAGGGCTGGTGAAGGGACCACTGACCAGACACTGCACGGCACTGTCCTCCGTCCTCAGGGAGCCCCACGGGAGCGCGGCCCCGGCCCCGGCCCCGGCCCCGGCCCCGGCCCCGGCCCCGGCCCTGCCTTGAGCGCGGCCCCGGCCCCGCTGACCCGGGAGGGCGGCGCCACCTGGCGGCCGCGCGGGGCAAGCGGGACCCACTGGGTCCGGCGGGGTCCCGGCACCGCCACAGGGCTCGGAGCCCCGAGGGTCCCGGCACCGCCACAGGGCTCGGAGCACCTCGAGGTGGCTCCATAGGAGGCGGGGGAATGCACCACCTCAAGCATCTGGCCATGGGACACGAAAGAGCCTCTGCCAAGTGCCCTGGGGGAGTCGCAGTGTGGTAGTGCCGTGTGGTAGTGCCCGGGAGGAGTTCGTCCCTCCGAGGGAGCTGTGCCGTCCTGTGGAGCAGCCGGAGCTTGCAGTTACGAAGCTTTTTGCCCCGGTGGGATGGCTCGTGTTGGATACGCAGCAGCTTTCCAGGAATTCCAGCTTCGCAGCAGACACCGTTGACCCTGGGATCCCATTCGGGCCACCCCAGGGTGGCAGGAGCCTCTTTTTCCTCTGGAGGCTGCAGCAGCAGCAACAGACAGACACAAGAAGTCCGAAGTCCTCCATGACTCTCCTCTGGGCTGAAGCAAATTTGTTCTTCATGAGGAGTTCTAGCACGCTTGGAATATAAAAGCTGCCCATGGGGCCTGGCGGAGCATCCCTCTATCCTCCCAAAGGGCGCAGTGGAAGAAGCACAACCAAAGATATCCTGCATAGAAGAAAGGACACATCCTCCATGAGTGTTCCAAGTGAAGTGGGATTCATCCAGGCCCCTCTATCCCTATTCCATGCAGGGCTAGTGTCTGTGCACAGTTGTTGTCCTGGGCCAGGTCCAACCCTGTTGTCCAGCTCAGTTACTTCAATAAGACTTCAAATTGCTTAACAAATACCACACAAATGTTTAAACCCTGAGAATTTGTACTCTGGGTTCAAAATGTGATTTATCTTCGTCTGTGCCCATGAGATTTATCAGCCCCAATTAAGGGAATGGCTGTTCTCTTTAAAGTGCGGTTCAAGTCAGAAAAACCGACTGGAGTCTCCTCTCAGTGAGTCAAACACATGACCAAACCAGAAGGGAAAAATTGAGAAACGTTTTTCTAAAAACATCCTTATGTTTTTTGGTCAGAAATTTTTGAAGCATAGCTGAATTTAGAAACATTCAATCAACTGTAGTGAGACAGGAATCAGGAAAGGAATTGTGAAAATTCAGTCAGGTTTTTTTTCCACTCTGTTCTTCATCAAAATCTTATATTTTTATGCTATTTTTCATCAAAAAGTGCTGTCAAGGACTATGTGGCACATCTGTCTAAAAAAGACCATTTTGCAAACCTCTCCCCCCCCCCCCCCCTCGCTGTGTAACATGGACAGGAGGTGACTCTGTGGATGCCTACATAGGAGAATAAGAGCTCTTGTTCTTATGCTCTGGGCAGGCCTGCTGAAACATGGGATGTGAGGACTTAATCCTGGGCATAGAGCAGTGCACTGGTAAATAAGGCACTAATTCCTGCTAACAAACCCCACGGACTTATAGTTCCAATCATGGCTGCCCTGCTTCTTCCTTTCCTCTTCTGTGATACTGAGCTCCAAGGGGGAGGATGGCTCTGCTGTGCCCTGAGAGATGCTGGAGCACAGCCAGGGAATCCCCAGGGCAAGGATTCAGAGAACATGGAGTTCCTTCTCCTCTCTTAAAAGCTCTTCAATATAATCTCTGAGGTGAAGGCCATGATCAGAAGGACAAGTCCAAAAAACCCCCAACCTCCAATAGGGTAAAACCTAAAACAAGGCAGAGCAGACAGAGAAACACACTAAGATGAGCCATTGAGTAGTTGCCACTAGGATCCAGAGAGACCAGCTTTGTCACCATCTGTCACTAAGCCAGTGCCACACTGTTAAATGCACCTCATCTGGAGGTGGGAAGGCATGAAAGATGGATGCAGAGACAAATGCCAGAAGGAAATAGCCCTAGAAACTGCATTTGGCATTGGCAGGAAACTTTTTCAGACCAAACTTACCTTGAAACTATATTATTTTTCTGCCTGTGCAATTTCCCAACAAATTAATTTCAGGGAAAATGTCATGATGGGGATTTTAGATGTTTCCCCCAGACAGCACCAGAGCCTTTTGACCCAGTTGGAACCCATAGACTCTGTGCATTCAGATTAGAGTGCCAAAAAAGAACCAGAAGTTCCTTTCAGGCCAGATGGTGAATGTTATCCTTTCCCAGTAAGTGTTAGGAGAATGTTTTAATTCTCATCAGCTTTCCTGGGTCAGTATGTATTTCTCCCTGCAAAAAACTAATTTGTATTTCAGCCTTTTCTGTTCAGTACTTCAGGGCACATAACAAAAGGATTTTCCTGCCTGGAACACTGTGCTGTTAGACAGTTCTGGCTATAGCTCTCGCCTGGGATGTACAGTAAAGAAACCTGACCTTTTATGCTCACTGTCTTTGAAGCTAGGAGGGTCCTGATTTCAATCTCAGCAGCAAAGGGCACATGTAAGCCTTGATTTAAAAGGTCTGAAATTACTCTCATCATCTCCCCTGGCTGCTTGTCTCATCCAGCCAATCTCACCTCATCCCACCTCACCTGGAGTCAGGCACAGACAGCTGCATCCCATATGCTGGGCTGTCCTGGGCAGTCCACCAGTGATCATCACGGCCAGATGTCCTGGGCTAGGGGCTTGGGGGGCACTATTCCCCTCTTAGTACCCATGTCACATAGCATGACCATGGTCGTGCTGTGTGGGGTGCCCCGATCCAGCCTGGCTGTCATTCACCCCATCTGTGCAGGAAGGTGCACAGAAAGAGCAGGAAGAAGCCCCAGGACTGACTTTCCAAGCCTGAGCCAGACCCATGAGGACACATGAACCCCAGGAAACACCCTGGTTTCCTCTGACACCACCAGCAATATATTCTACAGCCAAAGACCTGAGGGCAACCCAGCCCCACCTCTGTGTCACCAATGACCCCTGCTAGCAGCCCTGCCTGTACTTGGCTGCACCATAGAGGTCGCTGAGCCACTGACATCGTGCTGTCTCTGCCCTGCACACCACTTGGCATGCAGGCAGGGAAGATGTGCAGGGACCAGTCTGCAGGGTGAGCCCCCAAACACTTTTGAGGAGGAAGAGCCGATAAGCCGTCGACTGGCAGATGGTTGCCGTGAGCAGAGTCCCTGAACCATCAATGCTTTTTTTCGAGTGCAATCTGCTCTCCACCAGACAGCATTAGCTCATGGTGTGGGAGGTTTTTTACCACGTGGGAGGATGGTTTATAAGTGCTAAAATTGCTCCTGGTGCTGCCAGCATCTCTGAAAGACCAAGGTGAAAAGAAGCAGGGTCACAGTATCTGTTAGCTCAAGATGTCTTCTGTGCAGGCAGGCACATCTGGACAGATGTGAATGATTTCGATCTTACCAAAAGAAGGGATTTCCTCCAGGATGCATCAGCTTGGCTACTGCTCAGTGGGCTCTGGGAATCCCTTTGGCATCACAGCCCTGTGCCTCCAGTCAAGCGCAGACACCTCCCCAGGACTGCTGGGGCTTGTCATAGGCCTGTCCCTGGGGCGGCTCTTTGCCCTTGGTTTTGCTTAGCATCTCCAGGCCTTTCCTGTAAGAGGCACTGCTGGAAGTGTGAATTTCCATGCCTCAGGACTGCTCACGAGAGCACATGCACTTGTAGAACCAGTGGAAAATGGCACAAGGTCCTATCCCTTGTAGGAGCAAACCTGCCTCCTTCTCCTCGCAGTGTTCTCCTGTGGGCATCTGCAGCTCTTCCATGCCTCCTGGTTAGGAGTAAAGCCGTGGGGCCATGAGGACCTTTGCTTTTGCCTCCAGGAGCACAGGCAGGTTTTTCTCCTGCCAGTGCTGGTTCTGCCTCTGAAGCAGACTGGGGACTGTCTGATGAGCTGTTTGGATGTTTGAGGCCAAAGCCTGATCCTGGACCACAGATTTCCCAGGTCTGAGCTGCTTTTGAGACATCTGCCTCCCAGGGCTGAGGAGAGGTTCTCAGGGCTGCTCAGAAGAAAAGCGTCGCTGCCTGCTTGGCACCAGAGCTTGGACGAGAATTCTCTTGTTTTTCATGAGCAGGCTGAGCGGTCAGCACATACCATGAGCAACAGTCAGAGGAGCAATAAATAGCCAGACCAGAAGGAGACAACCTGTTCAGACAGGACCGCTCATCCCTGTGCCGGCAGGATGACTCCTGCTCTGCGTCAGGGTCTCGTGAGAGGGCCACGGGCACAGAGAGCCGCCGTCCTGGCCCAGCCTGCCCTGAGTGCATCCTCCAGGAGCAGCCATGCCTACTGCTCCAACCAGCACGTCCCAGGACGTGGTAGGCAGCCATCGGGGTTGTCTGTATGGGATGTCTCACTCCTGCTCCCACAACTGTGCCAGAAGGCAGATGCCATAACTGCAGGCTGGCTGTGGAACTGTATCTCCAGGGCTAGTTCCCATTTGGGATCACACTCAAACTTATTCCTGAGTCCCAGTGAAAGTCCCAATTTTTCTCGTTCACCAGGAAAAGGAGAAAAAAACTTTGTAAACATTAAGGTTCAGTAACACATCCCAGAAAACTCTTTCCCTGAATGATGTTCCTTTGTGATCTTACACCACACCATGACTGTAGGGTACAGAAGAAGTCCCAAATAGCCAGTGAAAGCCCAACGCTAGGCAATTTTCTTTCTCCCCTTTAAGGTCTGCAAGAGAAGCAGGCATGAAGGTTGTTCCTACTGCTCCAGGTAACCTCATGCCGTGCATCCAATATGGAACAGCCAGGGGTTGTAAAGTGCTCTGAACCTGAAAAGTGCTAACTAAGAAAATGAACCCCAACACGAGTGTTATTAATAAATGCCAGCTACTGTTATATAACTCCTAATCATGAACCGCGTGTTTCGGCCTCCATTGTTCCATTGTCAGGCCCTATTATCTGGGAATTCTTACCCACCGACCACAAGAAATAGCCTGGGCTCTGCGGGTTTGCAAACTTTGTTGTTGGAAAGCTTTTCATGCAATTGTTTTTGCTTTGCGCTGTTGCCTTCCTCATTGTACAGATGTGGGTGTGTATCACAGCCCACACCCCCTGCCTTTTGCCTCAGGATAACTTCGAAAATGAGCTGATCCATCTCAGCGAGTGTTTTTCCTAAGGATTCTCTTTAAAAACAATAACATTCAAACAAAAAAATCCCCCTAATTTTCCTGAAGTGAAGCTTGTGCTGGGGAAAGATGCTGGCCTGCCATCCCAGCAGAATAAGGAGTGCGCCGTACGCTCAGAAGAGTCTTCCTGCAGGAACAGCAGCGCCTGAGCCCAGCCCTGAAGGAAGGAGGGAGTGTGGGCTACCTGGGTCTCTGGAACTCCCTTGGAGCCGGGCAGATTGGGGCTTGCAGGGCTGGACTATTGCTCCCCCCCTGCCAGAGCCCGAGCTTTCAGCCAGCCCACTTCAGTGGTTCTTGTCCTCTTCACCACAGCCCATCTCAAGATGGGTTTCTGCATGGTGGTTCTACCTGGGAGTCCACATGAAGCTCATCTGGCACTAGTGCAAGCTTGTAAGGAAGTCTCAGCTCTCCTTTCGAGCTACTTCACACCTCTGCAGCGGTTTCCACGCCCCAATAAGTGTGGATCTTGGAGGCACTTTCCCAATGGTCAGTGTAAGGTACAGCAGCATGGGAAGCTCTGCAGGCTGGTCACAGCTAGCCAGTGTAGAAGCACTGTCGTTCACAGGGCTCAGGCTAGGACCCTCCACACTGAAAAATTCCTTTCTGGTCAAAATATAACAGTTTGCTGAACTTTGTCTCATTTGGAAGAGAAATTTTAAATGAAAAGCAGAAAATGCCAGGCAAAGAGGTTTTGGTGTCCAGTTTTGGAGGCCTGTATTTTCTCTATCAACATGTTTTAAAAATCTGTGAGACTTTTTTCTTCTTTTCACTGGAAAGGCTGAAATGACACAGAAAGCTAAAAATAGTAACAATACCCAACCAAGTAATTGGTGGTTTTCAGTAAGCTCTAATGCAAACTTTGATGCTGTCTTGGGCAGGTTTTGTTACTTTTCTGATCAGGACCTATTATTAGGGTTGTAAATATTCCCAACCAAAATGGTCTGGAAGCCACCAAGCTGTTCCTGAACAGTTTTTCCTGTAGTTCATCCAGTGCCTCTCACCTTTGAGCTGTGACAACCTGTAAGTGCAGTGATGCTCTTGGGGTGGGGATGGAGGTGAGGAGCACCCAGAGCAGTGCTGGAGTATGATCTCAGCATGGTCCCCAAGCTGGGACTGTGACCTTGTGGTCAACCCTTCCTCACCATCTGCAGAGATGGGTCTGGGACACTGGTCACAGGACCATCCTTGGTGGGTGGATATGCTCCCCACAGGTCTGAGCTCTCCCAGTTGTCCATCCTCTGGCCCATCCTGGCCTTTGCAGCGAAGGGCAGGCACAGAACACACGTGGCCACCATTGGGCATCCTTCTGCCCAGCCATTCCTAGTGCTTTCCCTTTAAGAGGGAGCAAGACTCGAGGCACAGAGGTTGTGTGTGCTGTGCAGGAAACTGGGGCAGCCCAGGAGACCACTCTCCTGGGATCTCTGCATGGCACAGAGACATCTACCTAACAATTGAGGGAATAATTTCCATCCAAAGAATCCATCTCATGGTCCCCTCTTCATTTGTGACACAAGGGAAAATGTGAAGCAGCCAAGATGCATGAATCACTGTCCCAAACAACATATAATGAACTCATAAAATCAAAGACAGGGTTAGTTTCAACCCGTGCTGCCAGGGCTCCTTGGACATTGTCTGGAATGAATTTAAGTTGTTACAAAACTCTCTGTGTGTTTCTCTTCCCTCCAAACTGTCTTCTGTCCCTCTTCACACCATGTTTTCCTATGAGCTTCTTTCCCTTCCCTCCTCCTACCTCTCCTCTCCTGCCTTCCTTCTCTCACTGTTCACCCTGGTCCCTCCTTCCCAGCCCTTTGTTCCAGCCCTTCCTCTCAATATCCCTTCTTCCCCCAGCCAACCACGTACCACCACCACCTTTCAGAAGGACTCATTTTCAGGCCAGCTGCGGACAAAGGTCTTTAGCTGATTCAGCAAGGCCTGTGCCACCTGCTTGGTCTGACATGGCTACACCAAGGGATGCCCTGGGCTCCTTCCTCACTGGGAGCTCAGCCCCAGGTCATCAGCAGAGGCAGTGGAGGGCTGACCTCTCCAGACAGTCTGGAGGACTGGAGAAGAGTGGCTGCATGCCTTTGACCATATGCTCACGCTTCTGCTGCCTCACAGGAATTGACAGGAATTCACAGAATCACAGAATCTCCTGAGCTGGAAGTGGCCCCGAAACATGGAGCCCAACTCCTTGCACAGGACACCTCAGCATTCCCACCATGTGGCTGAGAGCATTGTCCAAACACTTCTGGAGCTCTGGCAAGTTCGAGGCTATGAATGGCCTTCATCCCTACGGGCCTGCTCATGTGCCAGCACTCCTGAAGAGCACAAGGAAGGAGCCACTTCAATCCCACCACCACTTCAAAGAACAGGGATTTGTTTATATCGCAGTAGCTGCTGCTGCTTGCCACTGAGCAGGCTCTGCAGCCACAGGAGCTGCTCAAGGCAAGTTTGAGCAGCAACAGGCCCTGCAGCCTTGGAGACCTGAGCTAGCATCTCTGTGGTGCAGTTCATGGTCCCAGCAGCAGCTGGGGCCCATCCTTAGGCAACCAAGCTTCTGAGGCTCTCTGGAATCCAACCCCAAATCTGCCCAAACACTGAACCGGTTTGGAGCAAACAAGACACAAGCTAAACCCCAGCCATGCCAGAGTCAGCCTAGCAAGCTGCTCCCGGCTCACATAGGACAGCTTCCATTTGCCAGGCATGTTTGTGGACCTCCTCCCTTGGTGTCTCACTGGGAACATCCCTGAAGCACCAGGCACACGCTGTGCTCTGATTGCAGCATCGTTCTGAGGCAGCTGCCTGCTCCTCCAACACTGCGGACGAGGTGTTACCTGCCAGCTGGCAGAGGTCACGTTCCTCTGGTGCGAGAGAGCTCGGCCCGACTCCTTCCGATCGCTGCACAAGGCTTGGAGCAGGGAAACCAGAGCAGACGGGAGTGAGGTCCCCAGCACATGAAGATGCTGAGGTAGCTGATGAGGTTTGTTAAAAGAGCCCCTTGTGTTAAAGCTAAGCTTTGCTTCTGACTTCAGGCCCGTGAACAGCATTTGGGCCTCTGGAAAACAGCTCTTAAAATTCAGGTGCGATGTTTCCCGGGAGAAACCCTCACTCTGCATCCACATAATCCCGCTCGGCAGAGATGCCGCTGGCCGGGCAGCTGTGCATTCTTGAGAGGCCCCCGTTACCCGGAGGGCATTCCGAGGCTCCTGCCGTGGCACAAGGTGTGCAAGACACACTCAGCGTCCTCCCACTTGAGACAAGTACGGCATCCTTCCCCTGACGGCAAGAGGAGAGGCGCAGCATCCTCCTGCCGATGGGAGGAGCGTCCTGACATACGCTCAGCTGTCAGTGCCACCGTGAGACCGGTTTATCCCGCTGTTCCAATCCACCCGTTGCCGGCTGCCGGAGCCTCTCCCCGGCACAGACCGAGGTCCGCGGCCGCAGCTGCGGGGGAATGGCTCCACCTCGCGGCCGCCGGGCCGAGCCGGGCCGAGCCGGGCCGGGCCGGCACCCGCCGCTCCCCCTGGGGCTGGAGGGACCCGCGGCTGCTGCAATCGCGCCCTTGGGGACACGGGTGTCTGTTGGGGAAGGTGGTACAGGGAAACCTTATAAATATGATTGTTTAGCAGTAGGTTCGGAGAACATCGGGCCGGTGGGTGAGGTAGAAATGACGGTCACTTTTGATATGGGAAGGGATGCCAGTCCAGGGGACAGGATATTGAGCAATACCAGTGACCAGGTAGAAAAAGGGTCTGCAGGATAGCAGAAAGAAGGGATTATAGAAATTAGCATAAGAAGATAGTGCCTTATTCAAATCTAGCAGTTCTCATAGGCCGTATGTAAATTCTATAGGATTTGTGTCTCACACTAGTTGAATATTCAACACAGAATAGGATAAAACATACTGTAACAGGAAATTCGCTCTCTTGGAATGCTCTTGGAACCACGCCAGCAGCTGGGCTGGCAGCTGATGGCAAACTCTGGCACCCACGACCCCTGAGAATAAAGCATGTGTTCCATGAGCAACCCCATCTCCTGAAGTATATCATCTAACCATCGAGAGAACGCTCCTACAGGTGTCCCTCTGCCTGCCATGGGGAAGGAACATGCCGGTACCATAGCGGTCGCTGCAGAGCAGCGAGGCACAGACAGGAGTGGGGGTGACATTCTTGAGCAGTCTGCACACACAGCCGTGGCAGTGATGTGGCGATGGAGTTAGCTAAAGATGAACCAAAGCGAGTTCAGGAAAGGGCCAGGCTTAGGTCTTGCAGCTCAGGAAGTTGATGAGAGGGAAAGAGGCACAAAATCAATTCCTGACCCCAGCTGGTTGCTGAACAGGGCGACCTGGGACGTGCTCATCACATTCAGCATTGTCCAGGAAGGTTTTCACTGTGAGCAGGGCCTTTGCCATGGGCTAGAAGTAGCCACAGGGGGATAACAAAGAGCTGAAGATGTGCTAGAAGAGCAGAACCTGGAGCGTCTGCAGAACTGCCACTTCTGGCGGCATGGAGCACATTTGAGGGCGGTGTTGCACATTGTCCCCAGCCTCTGCAGCATCTTTCTGCAGCATCCCCCAGTCCAAGGCCGGGAATAGCAGTGTCACCAGAACATGGCCTCAGCACACACTGCTGCAGGTTCAACATCTCTCCAGCCTTGCTAGCAGACTGCAGTCCCTTGGGCTGCCCCACCTTGGCCTGGGGTTGTAAGATGAAGCTCCAGCACTGTGCCTGACCTGTGCAAAGGGCAGGGCAAAGTCCATGTAATGTCACTCCAGTGCTTATATGTGCTATATAGAGTGATATGCTGGGTTTGTTGGTGATGTCACACTGGGTTCCTTTTCCCCAAGCTACACTCACTGCACATCTTTCAACAAACAAACCCTGTCTCCACCAGGGTGAACTGCCCCTCCTGACCTTTCTGGGTGGCAGAAAAGAGCTGTTGTGGCCCAGAGAAGGGCTACTGGTCCTTGGAGAGGGCCTATTTGGGCTGCCCCCATATCCCCACAATGCTCAAACCCTGGGTGCTGCCAGCACCTGGACCCCAGGCTGGGCAGGCAGCCCAGGACATCTCTGTTCTCCAGCTGTGCAAGAGGAAGGGCCCAAATGCACCATGGATGCACTCGGCCTGCAGGAAGGCTGGTGGTGAGCAGGAGAGTCAGGGTGGGCGGAACAGACTCCCAAGGGCTGCTGAGGCTCAGCTGAGCCCCAAGACACTGGTGTGACGGAGAATGGCAGGATGCCTTGGGCAAATCACACCCCATGAGAAGGGTGTCTGTATGTCCCTGCAAGGTCACATTTCAGTTCCTGGCAACAGCTGCTGTGACCTGCACTCCAGAAGAAACCATGTGTGGGGACAGACTCTGAACACAGGGTGGGAAGGCAGATGTGTCTGTCAGGAGACTGATAGTCCCAAAAGGGAGGCAGATAAGGTGCCCTTGGCACAGTAAATAGCACAGAAAGAGGGGAAACATGAGAATTATGGAGTCATCCTGAAAATGACCCAGTGGCTGAAATGGGATCCTCCTCCCTTACTGCACTGGGAGAGGGGCTGTGGGACCAGTCAAAAGAGTCTTCCCTTCTGGCAGTAAACCTCTTCTTTCTCCATTGAGGAGGTTAAAGAAGGATGTTGCGAGGCAGTAGGCAGGGTCTCTTCCCTGCTTTTCTGGAAACATGAACCTCCACCTCAAGGAGCCGTTCCAACTCGCCGGAATGGGGCTGGGGCTGCCCGCTGTGACATGTTCTCCTTCTTCGGCGGGGCTGGGGACTGGATTACAGTCGGGCTAATCGGGCAAGTGAGGCAGCCGCGGGGT
>WAAE01020299.1:0-17491 GCA_013400495.1 Nicator chloris | reverse complement strand
AAAAAAAAAAAAAAACCCAAAAGAAACAGAAGAAACCTAGAAAATCTGCCCAGGGGTACACAGCTGTTTCTAACAGCCCCTGGCTTGGGGCGGCCCGTCTGCCGTGTGGAACCATGTGGTCCCCCTCCCTTGGGGCTAGCACCACACCCTGCGCCTGCTGCAGAGTCAGGCACTTACCAACTGATGTTCCTGGGAAAAGGCTGCAAGGAAGGTCTTTTAAACTGGGAAGAGACCTTTTTGGGTGTTGAAAAGACTATCTCTTCCTCCTCTGCCAAACAGAGTAGAGGTACTGATGCACCACAGACTAAAAAAATCCTTCACACTGCGGACGGCGAGCAGCACGTGGTCCTCCAGCATTGCGTGGCCACATGGCGGGCTCTCCGGGCTAGCAGCGCTCTGCAGCCAGATCGTGCAAGGTCTACATGGGTGGCAGGCAGCCCCCAAGCCGTGGCGGCAGTCGCTGCAGCGACAGTGGCAGAGGTGGCATGCACTTGGCACGTGATCACAATGTGGTGGGACGGCCCTGGCGGGACATGGGCTCCACTGGCTGCGCGGCACAGGCTCGGCGCGCCTGGCAGCAGTGACAGGGTGGTGGAGTGGCCCCGACACGGCATGTGGGCTGCACAGGCTCCACAGTGGCTGCAGTGGTGGCAGAAAGCAGCGGAGCCGGGCGGAGTGGCTTTGGACATGTAGCGGCCATGCAGGCAGTGGCTGGATGGTCCTGGCAGAGTATGCGGTCTCTCCTGGCAGGGAGGGGCGGTCGTGCGCAGACGCTGGTGACAGCAGCTCTCCTCGTGGAGGTGAAGCACAGTCTGTCCTGAGGGGTAAATCCCGCAGGATCTGCCGCATGTTGGGCACCAACTGACGCTGTGGACCGGGGGAGCCCGGCTAGCTCTGTCTCCCTGCTCCTGTGGTCAGGAGTCCTGTGCTCAGACTACAAGTTGTCCAAACCATGTTTGGACAAAGTTCAGTTTGTCCAAAGTTGACCCTACAAGTTGTAGGGTCCCTGGTTCCTTCCTCCTCCCAGCGTCAAGGTTTGAAATAAAGGTCCAAGAAGGCTCTGTGGCTGAGATATTTATTCTTCTGATATGGGAGCCAAGAGGGAGAGACAGGGGCTTTTTCCAAGCTTATAAACTGGGTGATAACAGGGGGTGGTATCACTAGGGGATCGGACTCTGACTGATGGGCCAGGGGCAGGGTCAGGGAGATATACAATGGGACAGGGGAAGGACAACCTGGGACAGACCAAACCCATTGGGGGGGTAACAGGAACAAACCACTGGGAAAAACAACTTTAACAAAACTTAACAACACCTGGCGGGGTGTTTATAATTATCTAAGGTAACTTGATATTATATTTTCATTCTATCAGGTATCACCAAGTTATTATTTCACTTTACAGTCTATTACAGTTTCTGTTTGATTCCATTTGAACAACTAGTTAACAATGAAATTAATATTCTGCTCCTGTGGACTTTTCATTGCATTATTTTCCTAGGGACTCTTTATTACTCCATTGCTCCTGCACCTTCTTGTCATAATTTCAAGACCAAACCATAGTTGCAGAGAATTATTTTGTGGCTTTTTAATTTCATCCTACACCAAAGACACCAGCTTATCTTAAAGATTCTACCAAAACATGACATAGAATAGCAGATCAGAATTTCAGAGGTCCTCTATTTGAGCTGATTTGTTGCTTTGAAATATAATTGACTTCTGTTTTCATATTGTGTAATGAACTAAGATTTTGAACTAAGCTGAACAAGAACAGAAAAAAAGAAACTGAGCACAATAATACATAACATTTACTTCTTGCCCTGTGTTTGGAGAGGTGCTTTTGCAACCAAGGTTTGCTGCTCTTTTCAGAGTAATGGAAATGTAGATGTTCATCCCAATTCATCTATAAACTTTATATTGTAACAAGGAGGAAGTCACTGAAAAGTATTTATCTACTATGTTCACTTGAGAGAAAAATGAACATATTGACCTTCAATTCCTTCCCCATTTAGTCTTCCTCTTATCAAAGGATGACAGCATTTAGCACAAGGACAAATGCCTGCGTTTTTGTGACGAATTTAGACAATGCTGTCATGAAACAAATAGCCTCCAGGATGAAAAAAATGGAAGCCTTTCAAAAAGCTTAATGTGTAAAAGAGGCTGTTCCAGTGAACCCAGCACTGTATGTCAAATGTCTAAATAAAGGGGAAAAAAGGCCTTTGGAGAAATATTTTTCCTACTACCCTGAACTGCAGTGTTTTTACTGAAGAACTAAATACACATGTCAATGATAAAATTTTAAAATGCTCTGTTTATTCTTATGCAATACACATTTTCCTACTTAGGATTATCATCACAGGTCTTTTCTTAATTACTCAGGATATTTAGAGACTAAAAGCAAAAATAAGCTTCCTAAAGAATCGTATAAGCTGAATGGTAGGTATATTTTTTTTCTGTACTCTCTCTCTGACTGAGGACTTCATTCTTTTTTTTGTCCTTACTCCACTAAAATCAAGGTAACACACCCTCTGAAATAGCTTTGAAATACAATAATTCCAAAGGTAATAAAAAATATAATTTGTACAGTTCTGATGGGGAAAGTATATTTCCCACTTATGTAGTTTAGGAAAGTAATTGCATTGTTAGGAAGATACAGAAGATATGATGTTATTGCCATAGTTTCTGTCTGAAAAACCTTCTGTTGATTCTCCTCATTTTTTTCCTTTTATGCGTCCAAATTTTTGAATATCTGGTGAAAGAGTTACAGGAATCTGTGGTGTAAATACTCAGACATAGAAAAAGAAATTTATTTTTAATCACAAGACTTCCAAAACAAATGTTGGAAATCTTGTGTTGGTTTCTATGTGTTACTTCCTTTGCAGAATAATAGTTACTGCTTTTGCAGCTCCTGTCACCATATGTGTACAATAAGTAAATGAACACAATAATGAACACATAAAAGAAGGCTAAACCCATCCAGCTTAACAAACCCATTCTCCCACCCGCTGTGTGCTGGAACATGAACAGAGCATTGCTTGGACCATAAGGATTAGTAAAATAACAGTCTTGGTGAACAACATGGTCATGTGGATAAAATGATTATTTCTTAAAGTCAGTGCATGATAGCTGGGATACCAGTGATTGTACTTAACGCATTATTCTAATCCAATGACTGTGGGAAGTGTATAATTATTTCAGTTGAACAGATCAACAATTATACACAAAATAAAATTAAGAATATTTTATATAAATCAATTGTGATCCTCTTTTTTTCCTCCTTCGTTAAAAATGAAATTACTGTAATTAAAGTTTTCGTTACAAGTCATTTCTCTTTCAATAGCATTTCTCTGTGAGAAATGAAAAGTATAAAATATCTTTAGTAGTAGAACTGGAAATAAGCTGAGACAGTTGTTAGCTGGCCTGTTTATACTGAAGTTATACAGCATCAAATTTCAAAAGTTATCATGATTACTATTCTGTGATATTTTAATACACAATAAGGCTTTGACAATTGCATCCATGATGTAAAGAGTTTGATTACTACATCATTCCTGTGTGTTCTGCTATCTCAGTGTGAATTTAAACAGATAATTGTAGACTTTATCTATTCCTACTCTTTTCCATCCATCAAACTGGGGTAGCAACCACTTTTAAGGATTGTGAGGTTAATTAGTGAGGCTATTGAAAATGAGGTAGGAATATTTCTACACAAAACATCAGCAGTCTTCAGTTCACATTCTTTTAAAAAGTCCAAAGTCTTTCTTTCTTAAAAAGTATCTCTTATCATAGAATCATAAAATACTTTGGGTTGGAAATTACCTTTAAAGGTCATCTAGTCGGATGAGCAGGGACATTTTCAACTAGGTCAGGTTGCTCAGAGCCCTGTCTAACCTGACCTTGAATGTTTACAGGGGTGGGATATCCTTCACCTCTCTGAGCAACTTGTGTCACTGTTTTATGATTATCATTGTAATAAACTTCTTCCTTTCACCTAATCTAAACCAGCCTTCTTTTACTGGAGCCTTGTCCTATTGCCACAGGCCCTGCTCAAATGTTGATCTCCAACTTTCCTGTAAGCCTCCCTTAAGTACCAAAAGGCTGGAACTCTTAGGTATGGTTAATTCAGTCTTTCTTAAATTTCAATTTCTTTGAAATTTCTTTGAAATTTTTAAATTGTAAGTTATCTTTGATCCATGTCCAGAAGTGATCTTAGAGGCACACAACAGGTTAGTTCTTACTATATGGTGATTCATAAAAGTAATAGGAAAAAAGCAATGTTTTTGGTCTTTTCCCTAATTTAGGGATACTTAGGTTCAAATTTATTCTGTAATGTTTCCAGGCCATTTTACATTACAGTCTTTGAGAGTCTCCCAACATAAATTCTTTTGTTATTGCTATTCATTTCACATGAAAAACAAAGACATTACACATTAATGAAAAATAAAATCAGTGGAGAAGCTTAACACTCTGTAGTGGATGGAAATAGTGACAGCACCTTGGTTTTAATCCTTCAAGTTATAGTATTTGGAAGGGGAACCCTTTTATCTTCCACAGAGAAAGATCTGCAAGAGATGTTTGGGAAGAGAAGCAAAACCTTCAGGTACATTTTGCACTCTGTCACTCTGTGAAATGAGTAGGATGCCAAACATATTCCCAAAACAAATTCTTTTTCTTCTCCTAAGAAGTGATGACTTTTTTGTAAGGAAGTGTCACCCTGCTTTTTCAGGCTTCTGATGTTTACCTTTAAGGATTCTTGTTGTTTTGCATGTTCTTGTAAACAATACCATGTTTACATTCTTTGACGGAGGAGGAGTTCTCTTGATGGACACCTGTCTTGACCAATGTGATTGTAGAGGTGTTGACTTTGCTTACCAATCACTTGGTTTGCTTGCTATACTATATAATGGAGTGATGTAATAAAGTCAGTCCTCTTGGTTGAACCCGGGTCAGAGTTCGTGTGGTGCTTCGAGTGTGGCAAGTGTGGCAAGGAAGAAAGACACAATATCCCCCTTTTGGCAATGAGACATCAGCATGCAACTCTTGATGTCTCCTTTCAATGTTCTCATTTTTCTGTCTTCAGCATGACAGAAGGATTTGCTCAAGCTTGCTTTGCTGCTGTGACCTCAGTTTCTTTGCCATCACTATTGCCATTACGATTAATGTAGCCCCTAAACACGTTCTAGTACATTCGAGCAGACAGGGGTATGCAGACCATCTATACAGCAGACAGGGCCATACTTGGATTTAGGCAATGGGGTAAAATAAATGAGTATTTATTCTTACTATGTTTCCTGAAGATCCTTTTCAAAGGATTGTGGCTTGTGGATACACTGTGTGGACAGAAATATTAACATACTCGAAAAGGGATGAGTGAACCCACACCTGAAGGATCCTGTAGAAAAAGACTACCAGTCTAAGCTGATATATGTTTCAAGACATATTTAGTTTATCTAGGGGGAATCAGCAGAATCACAAGACACTGGAAAAATGTGTCTCAGAAGAGGATAGTGAGGTTGTGCTTTCATATGTCTTCTGAAAGCAAGCTGTATATTTCAAATGCCTTGTCTGAATGAGGACTCACTGAAAGGAGCAATTCTAAACTTAAGTACAAGAATGCCAAAAGACTTACCTCTCATTTTTTAAATTGATTTCAATTGATTACTTTGAAGCAGTAAAGTCTAAATTAAAAAATAAAAATATTTAATTGCTTCACACAGTTCTTATTTATTATCCTTTTTTTCCACTATTCTTCTAATCTTACGCTTTAATTATCTCTGTTTCTGACAATGCTTTTAATATCTGCAAACAGAATCAGCTAATTTATGCAATGCTTCTGAGATCCTAATTTAATTCAACTTACTGAACCAATGTATATTCTGTACCCTGAAAGCCCTGGAAAATAATAGCCAACTTCACGCACATGGTAGCACTGACCTGAAACCATTTTAATATCACAGTCTTACATCCTGAAATACACCAAACAACTTCACACATAGTTTTGCCTTTTGTTCAAAATTAGTTATGAAGAAGCCACCAATCTGAATTTTTACTTTGGCATTGTGTTTAAATTTGAATTTTCACAATGTAAAGGTTGCTGAAAGTGCAGTGGCTTCAAAACTATTTCTGTCTAGTGGCTAGCACTTAATTTTTCTAACTCATCGGTAAGATTTGGAGATTATTCCCTAAATTTGTGGAAGCCTTTTAAATCTGGCTTAGAATGTTACTGGCATTTAAGTCAACAGTTGTTAAATTCATTGGATCAAATACTATTCTTATGGTTATCTTAATATTATATTTGAAATTTAGAACTGAACATTGAATTACAGAATTACCAAGGAAACTAGTAACTGCCAATACCACTATTAAACCTGTAAAATTCAATAATATATAATCAAATCTTTCACAATTAAAGCTATTTTCTTGTTTTCATTTTTTTATAAAACACCACTGGCTGTGACTGTAGAAAGTAAGGTGTTGAAGTCTCAAGAAAAGTTTTCTTCCTTGTATTTTTATTTCCAAACAAAGATGGGAATGGTAGACTGTTAAACAAAGAATCGCTGCCCTAAAATTTTACTTTATCATGTCATTGAGTCACTATATGTTAATGTTGGATTATGTGATATATAACACATTCATTAGAATGCCATTTTTGTGGTACTGCCACACTATCTAACTAAACTAAAGTTTAGTTATTTTGATTCACATTAAAATAGCTGTACTGCTCTTCTAGCCACCTCCCCCTCCCCCTTCCCCCCAGTAGTTAAAAATACTTTTAAAAATATTTGGAGATATATCAACAATTTGTGGAAAGCTAAATATTTTGATTATAATTCCTAGCAAAGTAAGATTTTAATGCTTTTTTACAAGTGAAGTGCTATATTCTCAGAATTATTCAAGCTGGAAAGGACCTCAGGAGACCTGTAGTCCAGCTATCCTCTAAAACCCAGGTCTGTATTTGTTTTCAGGACCCAGCTGGACAAAGCACTGAGCAATCCTTCCTGAATTCAAAGGACAGAAATATCTCAGTCTGTTTGGGCATGCAGTTCCACCCTTTAATTAGTCCCACGGGAAAAAATATCTTCTCATCTATAGCTGTAGCCTCTTTTTCTTACCCCAGCTCCTTGTTCATCTCTGTGAAGGAGCTGAAAAATTGCTTTTTAGTATGTTCCTCCTCCAAGGTGAACAAGCATTAGTTCCACAACTTCTGCTGGCAAGTTAAATACTCCAGCCTCTGACCATTCTGGTTGCTTTCTGCCAAACTTATTTCAGTTTCTTGACATTTTCCTGTATTAGGTGGCCCCAAATTGGTTGCGGCATTTAGATGTGGTCTAAGAAGCACTGAGAAGATGGAGATAATAAAAAGCCTCAACCTCGTGCCACTTTTCAGACAGAAAATGCACTGCTGGCCCTTCGTTACTGCCTGGGAGCATAGCTGCCCCCTAGTCTCCTTGATGCTCCCCACAGTTTCCAGTCCATCTAACTGACTGAATCATCTCCAGCGTGTGCCACTGACTGGGGCTCTGCCTGTCCAAGGCTCAGCCTGTGCCACTGTTGAATTTAATCAGATTCTGTCTGGCCCGTTCATTTAACCAACCTAGGTGCCTCTGACGGCCAGCCCTGCCCACAACTGTGTTCATTTCTCCAAGCCTGCCATTCACAAAATTGGTGACAGTGCACTCTGCTGGCAGGACAGAATCCAGCAGTAGTCCACTTGAAGCCAGACTCCACGTAGAGGTCAAATTATTAATTACTACTTTTTAAGCCCAACATAGAAATCAGCTTTCCAGTCATCTACCTGGCCTTCCACATAGACCCCAACACTTCAATATGCAATTAAGGATGTTGTGGTGACTCTGCTGAAAACCTTGTTACAGGTGAAGTAGATTGCATCTACTGTTCTCCCACCATCTGCAAATACAGTAATTTCATTACTGAAGGAAATGAGGTGTCCAGGCATGATTTATACCTGGTAAATTCAGATTAACTTCCCAAACATCCTCTTCTCCATGTACCCAGAAATGGCCTCCAAATGAAGTCTCATGATTTTCCCAGAGGCCTGAAGCAAGACTGACAAGCCTGGACTTCTTTAGATCATTGTTTTAGTTTCAAAGACAAATACGGTATTTGTCTTTCTCTAGGTGCACAAAATTTCTTCCATTTCCATGAAATTTCAAAGATGATAGGCGTAAGTTTTGAAAGAACATTAGACAACTGTCATCATCTTCAAATGCAAAACTCTAGTCACATACAGGACAAGTAGGTGATCTGAGATAGCCAGCACAACTGTAATAAGGACAAATTTTGTCTGACCAATCTCACAGCTTTCCATAGTGGAGTGATGGCAACAGTCAAGAAGGGAAGACTGACCAATGTCAGTTACCTGGAGTTCTGTTAAACCTTCAACATTGTCCCACATGTCGTCCTCTTCTCCAAATTGGAGATATACGCATTTGAAGGGTGGAAAACCATGGTGAGTAAGGAATTGGCTGGATGGGTGCAGCCACAGGGTTGTGGCCTGGCTCTATGTCCAGGTGGAGGTTCATGGCAACTGGTGACCCTGGGGGCATTTTGGAACTGGTGCCCTTTAAGATCTTCATCAATGGCGTAGACAGAGATCGAGCGCTGCATCAGCACGATTGCAAATGACACAAGGATGACACAAAAGAAGGTTGGGATGCCATTCAACGGGGCAGACAAAACCAAAAGCAGGCCTGTGAGAACCTCATGGAGTTTGATAAAGCCAAGTGCACCTTGGTCAGAGCAATCCCATACATGAGCATAGACTTGGAGATGTACTTATTGAGAGCAGCCATGTGGGCAATGACTTGGGGATTCTAGTGGAAAAAAAGCTGGACATGAGCAAGCAATGTGTGCTTGCAGCCCAGAAAGCCAAGCACATCCTGGGCTGCATCAAAAGCAGCATGGCCAGCACAATGGACTAGGGAGATGATTTGTCCCCTTTAATCTGCTTTCAGAAGACCCCACTTGGAGTGCTATATCTACCTCTGGGATCTTCAGCACAAGAAAGATGCTGACCTGGTGGAGCAGGTCCAGAGAAGAGCCATAAAAACAATCTGAGAGCTGGAGAACTTCTCCTACGAAGACAGGCTGAGAGAGTTGGAGTTTTTCAGCCTGGAGAAGAGAAGGCTTCAGCAAGACTTTATTGCAGCCTTTCAGTACTTAAAGGTGACTTGTAAAAAGGTGAGAGGGGAACTTTTTACATGGCCAGATAGTGACAGGATAAGGGAGAATGGTTTTAAACTAAGAGGAGATTTACATTAAATGTGGGAAAGAAGTTCTTTATTCAGTGAATAATGAGGCACTGGAATTAGGCAGAGATAAAATGGATGCCCTATCCCTAGAAGCATTCAATACCAAGCTGGATATAGCCCTGAGCAAACTGATTTGGTAGATGGTATCAGTGCCCATGGTAGGGAGGTTGGAACTAAATAGATCTGTAAGGTGCCTTCCAATCTGAAACATTCTATGGTTCTATGAAACCTAGTTCCATGGACTAGATTCTGGAGTCGCTTTTCACTAACATTGACAGCTCTTCTCCTGAATGAACCCTGCCTTTAGGCACAAAGATCCAAAACCTTGCTGGTGAAGACTAAGGCAAAAATACTAAGTACCTCTACCTTATCTGCAGCCATTTTCACTGGATGAAATCAGTCTTCCTGTTCAGCACTGGATCCACGTTTTCATTGTGTACTCTTTCACTGCAAGTGCAGGGATAGGAGTTTTCATGTTGAGACTCAAAGAGAGTCTTGTGTTTCCTAGCAGTAATCCTGCATATGTGGGAAAAAGTTCTACAATCTGCCTTTGTAGCCTGTTCTCACTTACAACTCCTTTTTTACAACTCCTGTTTGATACTTAACCTCAATTATCTGTTCCACTTTTAGCCAAGATTGTGTCCTGAGTCATCTTCATATTTTCCTGAGGACCATGGTTGCTACATTGACTGTAACATCCCCAGCTGGTTCTTCCTTCTTTGTAAGCGTTGGGTCCAGTAGAGCTCCTGCCATTTCCCAATTCATCCAGCTCCAACAGCAAACATGCAGTTTTTCTCAGAACTCTCTAACACTCTCATCCCCTCTTTTACCTGTGTCCCAGTGAGTTGCCCCTGCAGCAGATGTCAAGGAGATTAATGTCTCCTCTAAACCAGGGAATAATGATACAGAGACTTCCTTGAGCCACTTAAAATAGAACTTTGTCCACTTCTTCATTTCATAGGGTGGTTGGCAACAAACTCTCACGTCAAAGCTAGCCTTCCTTTTCTCTCTTATCATCCTAATGCTCAAAGCCTTAGTCAACCTATTTCATCCTGAGAAATTTGTCTCCAACCCTTATCCATCCATCCCTTAGAGCCACAGCCATACAATGTGTCAAACCACCCCACGGTTAGAACAATTATGTTTTATTATGGTTCTGTGTCATCAGGCGAGGGTCTCACACTAGCTGTTTATTTCTCTGTTTTTTCACTAAATGCCTTCTGTAATCTGAGTTGTGTAATAAGAATTTTACCTTTTTTTTTTTTTTAATTCCAGAGACTTTTGTTCAGTCATAATAAGGTTTTGTGTTCTGAGCACACAATTGCAGCTAACAGTGTGCAGATCTGTCTTCACAATTTCCATTAGCATATTCCAAAAAGCCCAGTGAAAAGAATACACGTTGATGCTAAACTCTCTGATGAATACAGACTAACATTTCTAATATTTTTAAGGATTCTACTGCAAACAGTTCTGTTATCAGCGCAAGATATTATGGAATTAATTCTAGTCATGTGCTGAAATTGTGATTGCACTGGGAAGGCTCAAGGCTCTGAATTTTAAGAAGACCTTTACAGACTGGTGTCTTGGTTTAAGACAATTTAAGGGGCAGGCACTCCAAAATGCATTATATCCCCTATACGTTTTAACCCCTTCCTTTTCATTCTACAAAGAGAGATGAATGTGAGTAGATATAAATGAAAAAAAAAAACAAACCAACAGTTTACTAAAAATCAAAACAGCAACAGGCAAAAAATAACAGCGAGAAAAGCTAGTTACAAATTTGCTAAATCTCTCAGACCTCCAGAGAACCTGTCAGACAAAGATAAAAAGATGGCAGAGAAACCCCTCCCCAGGATGGCACCCTCTGCAGAGGAGCTCATGACCTGGGTGGCAAAGACAAAAACGCAGCAGATAAGTCCCATTCAGCTCAACTTTCCTCCGCAGGAGTTTATGAAGCAGTTCTGGTGGCAGAAGGAGGGTGCTGGCATTGTCTGGGAGCTGCAGCCCTGCAGAGTCAGCCTCACAGATGCCTTGCGGCTGCATGTGTGTGAGCTCGGTGCCACTGCTTGCTGCCCTCCTGCTGCCTGCTGGACTCCTCTGGTCAGTGCTGCTGTTTCTGGTCCCTGCCCCAATTCAAGAAGGATGAAAACATTCTCACTGAGCACCAAAGAATATTGGCCTGTCCCTGACCAGCTCTGGCTCAGCTCTGTGCACTGGGGCATTCACTCTGAAGCACAGCTGGATTGTGGAATGCAGCTTCTTGGGTTACTGCTGTTGTTACTTGGAGATCTGCCTGAAGCAACCTCCTCAGGAGCCCCAAGAGAAACAAAAGAAGGCTCCTGCCTTGCACTACATCAGTTTTCCCTGCAAGAACAAAAAGGCAAGAGCAAGTCATCTTCCATCTGAGTGCCCCTGACCTTAAAAAGGCACCCTGGAGCCAACCCACTCCACGACCTCATTTCCATCCCTTGGTTCTTATAGAGACAACTAACAATTTTTGGCATATGACATAGCACAGATAGATATGAAATACAATAGCATTTTGAGTTACCCATGGATATTAGTAAAAAACAGAGAAAAATCATGTGCTTTATGGTCAAAGATTGAATATGTACAGTTACAACAGGAAAGATGTTGATTATTCCTAAATGAACAGTGGTAGAGCATATTAATTATCTTGTCAGTTATTTCCTGAGCTTAGTTCTCTGTATGTCACAGGAAAACTCATTTCAAGTTCATTGGGATTGAGGTGATTATCTACACATCCATCAATCTGATTGCCAGGGAAGCGGCAAAGTTGTCTCCTTCTGAATTCAGAGGTAAATGTTTTAAACTGGTTAAAATAGGCAACTAGGAGTTGTTAACATGCCCCTCCTGATATTGAAGTACTTTTAAAAGAAATTGTAGCTCTGAAAGGATAGAGCTCTCCTAAAAAGGGTATGTGACTAACTGAAGCATCTTTCAGGCAGGATTCTGGCAGGTTCTCTATACAGAGATTTGAACAACCTCCTTGAAGATGATCTGCATGTATTTGGCAGGTGTTTCTAGAATAGAAATAGCCTACACCCACTTCTAGGGTGAAAGCATTTGAAAATTGCTTCATGTAAGAGAAATCAACCCTGTCTTCAATGAAATAAATTATTTTTAAGGCAACACAGTTGCTGTGAGAAGTGTAAACAATATTTACTTTAGCTAATTTATCCCTCCTCCTCAGTATGCTTATATAAGTATGTGCTTATAAAAACATACATTGGGGTTTTTTTCCTAAGAAAGACAGTGAGATGCCTTCTTTATCCTTTTCTTACATTACAATTTTCTGAGAAGCAAACAAACCCTCCCACTTCTTACAAACCCCAGCCTGAAAGCTCTTTTTCCCTCATTTTATGCAACATCCCCATAATGGTCTCATGTTACACAAGGTTCCAGCTTGAAAGAAGTCAATGTCACTCTGTAATCAATTGAAAGGATCACTGCTAAGTCACCTAAGACTTGATTCTCTTGTCCCTGCAATTGCTTGAACTAAATATTCAGTTTTCACAATACTGGTAGCTCTCCCTGCCTCAAGGAGTGAAGGAGACTGGAGCAGAGACATCAAAATAATGTCTCTGATGTGTCATTGCACAGCATATTGCCATTAGGACATCAAGCTAGCATGATTTATAAGCAATTTTAATTAATTTTCTGAGTCATTTCCTAAGGGCTTAATTCTGTAATCTTATTACCATGAGCCTAACATGCTATAGTAAGACTATGCTTTCTAATCTTTCTTTTGTTGTTAAATACAATCTCTGCTTTCATTAGGAAACTCTTGAAATAAAGCAGGTTTCTCTTTTGCATGGTGAAATTTGTCTGTGTTCATTAGAAATTAGTACTAGAAATTATGTAGTGAAGTATATTAGTTCTTAATACAGAACTCATCACCTACTCCTCTCCTTTATTCTTTTACTATGAAATCATGCTAGAAGTGATTGAGGTTCCTACTTCAAAGAAGCCATGTATCTAGAATTTTAGATATGGAATAATCTCAGCCCCATTTTATTTTATGTACACAGAACCAAATCTTAATCCCATTTAATTCAGTGAAATCTGCCTTTTTTTTTTTTCCCATTATAGGCAAATAAACTGTGGTCATGAAATATGTACAGAATATGAAGCACAGAATAGTGTGTTTTTACTGTTTGCTTTTCAGCCTCTGCTTTAAAAAAAGAAAATGATCAGTAAATGATTCGCCAAGAGCTAAATACTTTGATTATTAATACTTTCCCCAAGAATTTACACATGGTACTACATGTGTTAATGATTTGGGGGTTAAGTTATATTTTTTGCATCCCACTGTCCATAAGCAGTTTTTAGTTGCTGTAAATTTGCATTATTCTCAAGAATCCTGATGTAATGAAATCACCAAAATTTTAAGTTACCAGGATATTTTATGTGGTGTAAGTTTTAAAAAATCATCTTTAAATCACAAATGTATGATATCATTACTTTGATTTGACTTTGATACTCTAATTATTCCCTTAATATAATTTAATATGTTACTTAAATATTAGTACCCACAGCATTGTCAAGTATAAGCATCATTTTCTTTATAGAAATTAGAGCACGAAATTTTACATAGGGGAAATAAACACATTTTTAACACAGAAGACTGGGAGAACCAAGTCAAGGCTTATAACACTTGAAAAGCGGGTAGGTCTCTTACTCGTGAAGGAACACAGAGGTGTATGCTCTTATAAGAGCCCAGGGTAATAGAAAAGAAATATAAAATTGTTATAAAATGATCAGTAACATTCCTATGCCCTCCAGAGTGCCCTAAAAATAAAGGATAAGTAGAGAGCATAGAAAGATGGTTTGTCTGCCCTATGAGCTTTACATCAGTTATGGGATATGAAGAAATTCAGTTGTCACATATGTCCTTGAATCTTTCTGCTGCCATTTATCACAATTTTCCTACATGCAGGAAAATTAGTTGACCATAAAGCAGAAATCATTATAGATTGAAATATGTAAAATTTGAGTATGAAAATAAGTTGAGTTAGGACATCAAGTTTTAATGTGGAAGGTTTTGATTCTTTTTGTTTTGTTTTGTTATTGACAGTGTTATTACAATTAAAATTGGCTGTGGTATTTTAAAGCAGAAGATTTCCCCATTTGCAAAAGCCATACTTATGCTTTCCTCCCCTTCATACGTGCTTAGATTATTCACAATGTGCAGACACAGATGTAGTGCTTTTGTGAATATCAAAGGTGTTTTAAGCATGCTAAGGTAACAAAAGAGCGCTTTGATAGTGTACAAATTGTTGCAAGGGTTTTAGCAGTACAAGTTGAAGGAAACATTTTCGAGAATGATTTAAGTCATTACTATAATGAACGGAACACCTAATCTGTTTCTGTTCTCAAAAGATGAAAAGTACAGAAATGAACAGTAAAAATATTTTTTATACTGTCACTTTGCATCAACAGAAAATGGACATAATTATCTGAAAGAGGATGGTACTAAAAACCTGTGATACTGTTTTGCATCATGTGTGGCTTTCACTCTCACCTTCTTATTCTTTTTTAAGTCTGACACCACCAGTAGTGGAACACAAAGAAGTGAGCTCAATCCAGCTCAGGTGAGATGACTGACTACATACACACCCCCATCCCCCTTCCCCTCAAAATCACAATACAAAAGTGAGAAATGAGAAAGGTCCTCAAGAGTCATGAAAGAATCCTTAAGTCCTAAAGGAGCAGGCATTGAGAAAAAAATGAGAATGGATATAGATGTAAATTACAGAACAAAACTGCCTTAAATTCTACTCAAAAAGCAGCAATTAATTTTATATTTGAAAGAGATGGTCTGGATGGATGTATACAGCTTACTGAGGGTGAGCAGAGTTATTAAACTTTTTCCTAAACTAATTCCTCAGTAATCACACAACTACAATATTTTTTGCCTAGGCAGACTCCTTGCAACTCTGACTTCCTCTCACATATTTCTAATTTCAAGTGTCCACAACACTTTTTTCCTCTGATTTACATATTTCCTATGGATTAAATGGTGAAATGGCAACAAATAAGTCCCAGGAGAATGATTACTTCACTCAATTTAAAAGCAAATATTTTTAAAACAAATGGACAACTGCAAAAAGCTTAACAGCTAACATTTTGTATCTGACTGTACGCCCTGTCCAATGACCTCTAAAAATCAGTTTCTGTTTTGCTCTGTGGAGCTCTAAAACATAGTACAGTGCCATGGGCTTTCCTGTGGAAACAAGTAGTTGTACCTTGTTCTTTAGGGTGGCTTTGACTCTCTTGCTTACACTGACATTAGCGATGAAAATCTCTGTGGAAATGAGTAGAGCCACACTGGTGCACAAGTGTTATGAATGGAAAAAAGCTGGGCCATATTTTGTGTTTTGCATAGTGATTTGACATTTGAGAGTTGATATTGCTCACTGAAATACCTTCAGAAAAGGAATTTCCTTGGTGGTTTTCATTACCACAATAAAGAGCAGAGCTGATCTGCAGGGCAGTGACGTACAGTTAAAGAGAACTATAAACAAGTGGAAACAGATCAGTTTTCTGGACTCCAGGGAAAGCACACTGCAAAAAGACCCTCTGAAAGCAGCGTGGAAATTATACTTTCTCCTTTGTAAAGGGGAATTTGTTTGAAGAAAAAGACAGTTATTGATTGCTTATTCTCTTGATACATAGAAGTCAAAAACATTAGCAGCAAACTCTGTTTAATGGAAAAATTGATATTTGTTCTTTTTCAGCAAAAAAAAAAAAAACAAACAGCTGAGTACAGTAATTTCAAATACTGCTCTGTTACAGAAAGAAAGAAAGGAGAAGCCGTTTGTGGGAAATGGCTGTCTGAGTTCGATTAATGACTCTATATGACCAGCCAGAGTTTACTTCATTAACTAGTAGTAACATTTCCCATGCCTTCAATTAACAGTGTTTTTACTTAATCTAATATTATTTAAGACACGATATGATCAGAAAACATCATTGCCAGCCAAGTATTCCTCAAACACAACTGATTTATCTCTTTGGCACCTCATTAAAATGCAAACTATATTGAAATTGATTTTCAGCACTTTCAGGCAGGAATGGTTGTAATAATGTTAATTTGCAAATTTCCTCATTTTTATATGTATTCTGTATGCTGTGGTTGCCATGTTCAGCCCAAGGCTATTTGTATTGTGCAGACAGAAAATGAAGAGCGAACATTTATTTCTCATATCTTTGTGAGGAACCTGAGGCGCATGAAGATATTTGTGCTGTAACAGGCACAGTCAATCTCCTTCACTCCCTTTAGTCACTATATATCAACAGCAAACTCCCAGCTAGTCTTGCTGCAGCAATTAACCTGCCAGGGCTTTCTGCTGTCAGACTCAGTAATAATAAACTACCCCCAGTGAGAGATAGAGCTATAGATTCTCGCCCTGCAACTTCCACAGTGGGTGAATTATTCAGAATCAGCATGATTAAAGAGATGACATGGTATTAGTTAAAAACACATACTTTTTTTTTTTTTTGTTCCTGACTGACATTTAAACCTATTAAGGAATAACAGTGGAAGAAAATGAGTCTTTACCATCCATCGACAGGTCTTGGAAAAGGGGTTTCTAGAAAGTTGTTTATAATGTCTATAATTTTGAAAGTTTAAGGATAAGAATCTAAATAACAAAAGGGAAAATGTAGTTAAATAGTAAAGCATCTGTAAATCCAAGAATGAAATAAATCAGAGTAAAGAAGCATTAGGGATGTAGAAAAAAGATATTATTTGTGAAAAAAATTGTAATGTAGAATCTAATTTTTTAAAGCAAAAGATGGCTTCACTATTCTTAATTTTTATTAAAAGCTATTATACAGAACCTTCTAAAAAGATGTATTGAAAAATATGAATGGTGTCCCTTATTTATAAATTTCCTTTAAAAAAAAAAAAACAGAGGGGGGAAAAGGTAATATTATTGTAAATATTGTAATATTTTACCAAAAAATCAATTGTTTACATTTTCTGGTGCCAGGCCAGCATTGTAATGTTACTAGGGCATTGCAATTGAGTTTACTAAAACAAAGTCAAGGAAAAATGAACTTAGCTTGCACACTTCTAATCCCATTAAAATCATAATTCATTTGCCAATCTCAGTTTACTCAACCACCTGATAACACATTCTTAACTAATGTGCCTAGTGATTCTCTGGAGAATAATCTCTCTA
This sequence comes from Nicator chloris, assembly GCA_013400495.1. NCBI lineage: Eukaryota > Metazoa > Chordata > Aves > Passeriformes > Pycnonotidae > Nicator > Nicator chloris. Next base: position 12 of record WAAE01020299.1, on the reverse strand, counting down.
AAATGCAGGACT
>WAAE01020292.1:0-17867 GCA_013400495.1 Nicator chloris | reverse complement strand
GGTTTTGGGGGTTTTTTTTGTTACCGTTTGCTGCTTTTACCTGTGGGACAGAACTGGTCTAATTTGTCCTTTCTTTTATAGATGGTCCTGAACATGGTACCAAGCAACAACAGAGTAGGGAACCAACCACTGCTCCAATACAAGTCCTTTCCAGAGACCTGTGTGAATAAATGACCTCTCCACTCAACCTGATGAAGGAAAATAACTAACCATTTACTGCTATATTAAGCATGTATTTAATAAATACGTCAAATAAGGGAGAAGTCAAAACACTGTTCTAGAAGACATTGATGTTGGGTGTTAGAGGTTGATGCAGCAAGACATGGAGTTCTATAAAGGTGAAGAAAGGAAGGAGCAGCTGTGTAGGAAGAAAGCTGGAGAGAGCAGGGTGGGAGTAAAAACCAGGATGCACAGGAAGAGTGAAAAGTGGGTGAATGAACTAAAAGAGAAGCAGGAAAAACCAGCAATGGGCCAACAAATGGAGGCTGATGCAGAAATAGCAGAAGTTGAATTTTGGAGTTCAGGGTTGTGGGTTGTGTCCAGAAGGACAAGGTCCCTCCCAACTGTTGCTGTGCATCTCTAGACAATGGGAGAGAAGGCAGGATTTGGGGGCTATGGCTTTTACTCCCTGATCTCAGCCTTAAATGGATGCTTTGAGGAAGAATAAGATTTTAAAAGGCTGATGGAGAGAGAAAGAAACAACAAGGGAAGGCAAGATAGGAGTCAGCCTCAATGTGACTTTTGATTTTATTTCAGGCTGCTTACCAACACGTTTTATTTATTTTTCTGGTTATTCTTGGATAATATAAAAATGTGTGTCAAGTTGTGACCTGTCAAAGGTGATCAGGAGGCTTTCAGTCCTCAGCAGGGAAAAGGTTCTGCCACACCCCAGGTTAAATATTTAATATGGCCAAGAGCTGTCTGTGAATGCAGTGGAGAATCCAGCTGTAGCTGTGCAGGGTGGAAGTGGTCTCTGATAAAGATATCAGATAAAAATGAGAGCAAACTGGAAGCTGAGCTGTGCAGAAGCCTGTAAGTGTCAATGTCATCTGTAGTCTCATACCACACTGAAATAAAATACATTCATAATTTACTCTTCCAGTCTTAAGAAAGATTCAGATACCTTGATGGCCTTGAGTGTGGCAGGTCAGTGCCTGGGATCCTCTTCCCAGCTGCTGCTGCTCTCCCAGTGGGAGGGAGGTTGTCTGATCTGCACTGAGACCCTGACTTGTAGTTGTGATGGCAGCAGGGAGCCCATTTCCAACTGTCTCACCCCAGATATTTTCTTTATTCCTTAATTCAGCACCTTTAAGAGTGAAGAGGAAATTGGTGAATGCACACTGGATCCTGTCACTGAGCTTCAGGGCTTAGGGCTCAGGTGCAAAGGTGCTGCAGCATCCATCTCGCTGAGGCATGGGGTTCTCTATCAGCCTCTGCTGCTAGAGCAGGAGACTTTCAAAGCCAGTACTGCAGAGCCAGCCTATGGAGCAAAGGAGGGATGGAGAGAGTTATTTCACCCCTTCTCTGTTCCCTGTCGTAAAGTAGTAGTGCATGGGCAAGTCGTTTTCATAATTCACTACAGATTATCTGGTATTTAATAGGAGTTGCTGGTTTTGCTTTCAAAAGAATTGACATGTTGCAGGATTGTCAGCTCTGGAGCCAATCTATTGCAAAGATATCCCATTTCACATTGCTGACTTACACACCCGTCTCTCAGTGGCACTGTTTCTTATTCCTTCTATTTAACAGTCAGATTGATTTTCATTCTTTATTACCATTTCTATAGTTTTACACAGTTCACTGCTGTAAGTCCAAATAATTTCCATCTGGAATATCACTTTGGCTCTCTTTTTTTCATATTACTGGGAACTCAGTTTTGTGTGTTTCAGTTTAACTCTGCTTTTTTTTTTTTTTTTCAATTTTTGTAGTGAGTTGCTGGAAGATTGTTAGCTGAGTTTCTTGGTGGATTGCATTAGCTTCTCATTCTGATTTAAAGGTACCAAACACTAAAAGTTAACAGGTTATGTCACAGCAGATATATTTTTTTCAAAAAACAAGAAGAATGCTTGTAATAGATTCCATTTTGTCTTCCCAATACTTGCTGTATATTTGTGATGGACAGTATCAAGATAGCAAGTTTAGATATGAACTTTCACAGTGCAGTTGTTTTCTGAAATCTCTGTAACTCCTTCGTAGTAGTGGAATGCCTTTCACCCCACTCCAATATTTATGCAGTTTCACGTCTCAATAAGTTCCAATATTATTTTTATTTAATAGCAATAATGTGGATTTCTGTACAACTTCTCTTGTCTTTCCATAAGATCGTTTCCTTTCTATTATTCTTTTCCCTTACAAATGTAAGCAATATCTTAGAACAGACTTGCCTCTTTATCAAGTGTTCAATTAAAATCAGCTAAAGGCCCCTCTTTATGATTTCTGCACATGCAGAGCAGAAAGCAATGAACTGATTCAGGACCAGGCTCTGTCCTCTTTTTCACAGTAGATCCAGAGATCTCTGCTGACTGCTCTGGAGTTGTGGTGCCTTAGTTCACAGGAGAACAAAATTTCTGCTTTAATGTGTAGCCAGCAGCACAGTTCTCTTATTGTCAGGAGGATGTTAATTCCTATTAGTGTTTGAACTTTGCTTTCAGAATGATTACAAAGTTATCAGATCTTTTTAAAGTATGGTCTGAATTTACATCGATAAATTAAGGTGTTTCACAAAGTACTGCAGAAATCCATTACACCATAAAATAAAGACAACGGATTTTTTAGAATTTTCCCTTCAAATTTGAGTGGATTTGAAATCTCTTTGACTGTCTTGGCTGTCCTTTGCCACAGTATAATTAGGGTGGTATTGGAGCAAGTTGATACCTACTGGTGCAGCAATCAAACTCTCTCTGATATGAGGGATTAGCTGTAGATGTCTCTTAGCCTTTTTCCCCTTCCTTGGGCCTAAAATTTGGCAGTCATAATCTGCTCAGTGGGCTTTCTGTAATATGGCTGAAATGCATTTTTCAATGAAGTGAGCCAAGGAAACAACACAGAAATTATTCTTCTTATTTTCTATTGATTTAGCACTGCTGTGTGATTTGAGATTCTCTGGCAGAAAAAAATACTTGGTTTGCTGATGTGACTTCTGTGATCTGCAGTAAATATGGTCAAAATTGAAAAGTTCGAAAAAGAGTTTTCATTCCCTTTGAATTTTCAATAGGCTACTCTTATCCAACTCTGTAGATTTCATTCTAGGCTTCTGCATGTAAGTTAAAGAAATCCTGTCCCAATAAATGGAGCTTCCCTTCAGTAAGAGGGACACTGAAAGCATGCTTCCCACCCACTCCACACAGGTAAACTCCCTTCTTTTGTGGGGCCAGAGCCCCTGGGTTTACCTTGAGAGTTTCAAGGAAACTGGAGAAGGCTGACCTGTGGATCCCTTGGCATTTGCCTTTTCAAAAGCCAGGCTGGGTATTTTTCTGCTGGAAGTGGTGGACTTGATTATTAAAATCCAGCTGCCTCTACCATGCCAGAATAAGTCAAGATGATCTGCAATGACTCTTTCTGGCTGCAGGGCTTATGAACAAATGAAGTGATTAAGAGACATACAGAAAAAGCCCATGTTCTTGGGGAGCCCTCTTGCACAGGAGGAACAGTAAATACGTTCATGTGCACGAAAAGCAGAGTTAGAGAGGCTTAAAAGACCTTCAAATTATTTCCCAAGATCTGTTAACTTTCCTTTCAATTTTTTTAAGGCAAAGGTTTTCCATAGAATTCATCTGTAATTTGAACACATCTGGCACCTTTTATTATTTTTGTGTAGTAATTACTTTCTGCTCCTGACAGAGCAGTACTGGCACAGGACTGTAACAGCACTGACACTGTGGCTGCAGGACTCCCATGTGCCACTCATTCTGTCACAACACATTTCCCTACCTCTGAATATTTTTCAATTCTTATTGACTGCTCTCATCTACAGTGGAGAGACACTAAAAAAAAGTTGTGGGTTCTCCTATCATATGTTTGCTTGCTGGAAAGACTTATTCCTTTTGTTGAGACATTTATGAAAACTAAATAAATTTGGTTTAGAAAACATATGAGTTGCATTACTGTTTTTAAGAGTTGCAATGATTTAAAGAAAGTATCTTTTTATAGCTCCTAGGCTCTGAAAGAGCATAAGTTTTCCATAAAATAATGCTTTATTTTTCAAAAAGGGTTGGTTTTACTTCACATGCCAAAGGCTAAGACATTTGAGAATGTGAAAATCTTTTTCTATTTTCATTGGAAAAGAATTCCCATTTCTGATGATATATGATCTTACAGCTCTGTAAGGTGATCTTAGCCTCTACTATTGCTAACATTTATTTGGAAGAAAATGTCAGTGGGGAGGACTTGGGGCTTAGCAACAGAGTAGAGACCATTGTAACTACATTAATTGTCCTGGCACTTCTAATATCTCTTCAAATAAATTTGTCTTTGTGTTACAGATCCATTATAGCTAAATGCCAGTCAGCTTTACAGTGCTGTAATGTGGTTTTAGGATTTAGAATGACATCATATGGAATTGTTTCTTAGACCACTGTATTTTTTTGAAATAAAGCTCATTATTAAGATAATTATTTACCTTGTCTCTCCTTAGAGATTTGGCTTTTTTTAATAACAATGCTGCTTCCAAACTTTTCAGATAAGGGCCATGCATGAGGCTGGGCATCTCAGCTGCAGCCCAGCCTTGTTTAAAGGTTAGTTTGAAAACAAGAAAGTTCTGGAATGACGTGAAAACAATTAAATGGAAGGAGTTAACTGAAGTGCAGTGAAATGGATAGAAACTTAATGAAATTATACTCATGGAAATCCCAGGTTATAATTTCCTTTCATAAAAATAAAGAATTTTCATAAAAGGAAATGAGAAATCAATAAATGAAATAAAAAGAGAGGAAAGGAAATAGAATGTAATTAAATGAAACTGAAAAAAATCTGAAATGAAAACAATTAAATGCAATTGAATGAATGGAAGTTTAGTGAAATGACTCAAACCTTTATGAAATGATACTTTATGAAAATCTCAAAATTTCATGTCTTTTTTCATGAAAAGTCTTCATTTCATGAAAGAAAATGAGATGAGAAAAGAAGGAATGAAGGAAAGGAGAANAGGAAAGGAAAGGAAAGGAAAGGAAAGGAAAGGAAAGGAAAGGAAAGGAAAGGAAAGGAAAGGAAAGGAAAGGAAAGGAAAGGAAAGGAAAGGAAAGGAAAGGAAAGGAAAGGAAAGGAAAGGAAAGGAAAGGAAAGGAAAGGAAAGGAAAGGAAAGGAAAGGAAAGGAAAGGAAAGGAAAGGAAAGGAAAGGAAAGGAAAAAATTCTTATAAGTTATTTTTTTGAAATGGAAAGGAATGAAGTGCAGTATAACGACCCTAACCTTAATGAAATGATACTCATGAAAATCTTGAAATTTCATCTCATGAAAGTAACTGAAATGAAGAATTTCAATTTCATGAAAGGAAATGAAAGGAGAAATCAAGGAATGAAGTGAAATGAAAAGAAAGGAAAGGGAATGAAATTAAATGAAACTGGAAAAAGAGAAAGTTCTTAGGAGAAGTTACAGGAATGGAATGGAATGGAATGGAATGGAATGGAATGGAATGGAATGGAATGGAATGGAATGGAATGGAATAAACTGAAACAGTGAAAGGATACTCATGGAAATCTCGAGATTTCATTTCCCTTCATGACATTAAAATTCTTCATGAAACAAGAAATCAAGGAATGAAATGAAATGAAATGAAATGAAACTGAAGAAAAGGAAAATTCTGAAATTACTTACAGGTGTTCTAAGCCCTTTTGCAGCAGCAGCTGGAGTCTGCTTAGTGTGTAAGAAGACAACAGATGCTTCTGATTAGGTAACTGAACCTCGGTGTTTCCACAGCATGTGCTTCAGGAAGGAGTTTCTTTTTCCTTGAAATATTTGATGGAATTTGCCAGAATCTGAATTCATATAGCTGGAAAGTTACAAACTTTGAATACATCCCTCTTGGTCCTAATTTTTTGCCAGCTGTAATCTTGTTGAGTGGTCAACTTGAAAAAAAGGGCATAGAATGTAACATGCAGCTACAGCCAACCCTATGTAATTCTGTATTATTTTTTTACACTCATGAACATTCGGGTTGCCTGTACAGTCCATACACCTATCCTAAAGTGTTAAATTCCCTGAATGCAAACACTAAGCAAACAATCTGGAAGTATGAGGGGTGTGGGGAATGCTACAAACATCTGTGGTTGTGATAAAAGGAGTCAAGTACTTTGCTCTGTCTTCAGTTTCCTGATGACAGGAGTGGAAAACAATTACCACTTTTCCAGTCGAATCCTAAATTTATTGTCTTGGGAACATTCCTCACAGATGACAGAAAGAGAAGAAACTATCCTACCAGATGTACTTCTAGCTATTCCATTACTTATCTCTCCTGCCACTTGGAAGTCTGTTTATTTGGTTTATTAAATATTCCAGCTTACTGTTTAAAATACCATACAGCAGACTGCTAGAACTGCTATGTAATCCTCCTTTATTCAGTTCTTATCAGACAAGACCATTGTTTAATGACTGTAGGCACATAAAATCTTCAAGACACAATAAGGCATTAAACTGTTCTCTTTTTCCTATCAGCTGTAAAATCTGCAGGATGATTGACAATTATAAACACCTCAGGAGGTGAGGAATGAGACCCCTTTTAGTACTGAATTCTGATATATACATTCTCTGTTGGAGGCATGGTCTCTCTAGCAAAGAGCTGTGTTAAGCAAATAAATTGGAACATATGAAACATTCCATTCTTAAGGCTCCATTGCATTTTTCTCTTGCTATATGGAGCTCAACATCAGTAACTTCCCCCCCTGCCCCTCTGTTCTGTTTCTGCATCAGACAGAAAAAGCTAATTTTTGTCTTTCAGATTTCTGGGCAGCTGGTGAACTTCTTAAGCACTTTACAATGAATTATAAACTCCTGCCCTTGTGCTTCCTAATGGCACACAGCTCGGTGTGGAATGTATTTTTCACAGGACCTTACATTCTATATTGGTCTGTACTTTAAAAATACATGTGATACAAACAGTGAAATAGGCTAACTGCATTTGGTTCTTACTGTCTCTTTACTGAGACAAAGCAATACAGTGATTAAACCCCATGCCATGATCTGTGTATGACACAAAACAGAGTGCACACTTCTGAATTAGCTCAGATTACCTTCGTTCTGATGAGAATGAGTGCAGGGATCCGGGACAGAAGTGAGAAATAGATGGACACAGGCAGCACAGTCATTGTCCAAGACAGGTACTCACAGCTTCGCAGTCAGGCACAAGAGGCTTCCTGCCACCACTGCAATTTGCACATCCAGAGGCAGCCAAGGCACGCCAGCTCTAGGGAGGAAAAAAAAAGGGTAGGCATATTGTTAAATTGATGGGAAAGGTCATGTATAGCTGTCACTCCATCTGAGCAAAGTAAATATAGGTTTTCCTGAAGTTTGACAGCATTAACAAGACTAGAGATCTATAGCTGGGAGGGATTTCCGGGTATCATTTACTCCATTCTCCAGCATCAGCACAGAATAATGTCTATCACGCTATTCCTGACAGATGCTTATTTATTAACAGCTGCCAGTTAAGGTGATTCTGCAGTAATCCCAAGCAGTATTCCCTCATGCTACTTCAGTGCCATTCTAACCTGACTTTTTTTCTAATTGCTAATCCAAATCTTGTTACACACTAAGGTAATTATTTCTTAACTTTGTACCTGCAGTAGTACAAAGCCAGCTGAATCAGCTTCATGAAAACTGAAAATATACTCAGCAAATTCCTATAATTTCCCTTTTCTCAGTTTCCTCTTTCATTTCAGCCTAAATTCTTTCTATCCTTTCTCACAGCTCAGGGTTTCTGAACTGTCTGTCAACTTTTCTCTCAGCCCTCTCTAATTTTTCTTTTTTTAAAAAAAAACACAGTGCCCAAAATGGGACTCTCTATTCCAGATGTGGAAGAAAAACACAGTGCCAAACAGACCCCCAAAATTATCTTCTTTGGTTTATGTGAGGTCCTGTTATTAACACTTCCCAGAACATGTTGGTTTTGCAATCCTGCCATGTCAGTGACTCGTGTTCCGCTTGTGACCCACGTAACCCGGGGTGCTTCGTTGCAGAGAGGGCTGTGGTGAGCCCTGCTTAAGGGTCTTGAGCTGACTCTGAGGGACAGATGAGGATGGATCACAGGGCAGATCACGTCATGGTGTGACAGCCGTGAGGGAAAAGGGCCTCAGGGCCTGTATCCACCAGCCACAAGCCAACTAGACACAGCTCGAGGATAATGCTGTCAAATAGTTTGCACAGGGACCTGGGTGCAATCAGTCCCAGAGAAAGGCTTGTTCCTGCCCCTGGTTTTATGAGTAGATCCTTGCATCCATCAGATCATTTAATACAGTAAAAATGGTCTGAAACAAAAGTAAATGGAGTCCATGGGTAGAGGGCAGTGGCAACAGGGATGTCAAGCAATGCAGGTTAGTTGACATACTTACAGGTCATGGGTCTCAAGATTGTCACGCCTATTCCTTTTGCCATCAGTGTGCTGAAGAAACAGGAGAGAGTTTGCACCACCAATGGTGTGCTTTTCCTCAGGGGGCTTCTTCTCACCTTTCTTCCACCTCCAAATTAGTAGAGGGTTCATCCCACCTAACATCTAAACCTGGAGTCAAGTGTAAACCCCTTTTGGTTTCTTCTGTAGTCTGGGAAAAGAAGAACTACCTTTCGAGCCCTAGATTCGCCCCATTTCAAAATAAACTTCTTAGAGACGAGGTATGAATCATCTCCTGAATGTGCTGCCTCTCTGCATTGATCAGTGAGGGAGTGACTAGGTCAGCCTTAGGCCAGCTGTCAAATTATTTGACAGCCATGGAAAGGCAATCGCAATTATTTCCTTAACAATGGGCAAGACTCTCTAGTCAAGCTGATTACTTTTCCAGAAAAGCACTCGTAATCTGCTCCATGCATAACAAAATGTACTATATATATGAGAATCCATAAAATTTAGTTTAAATGCTGAATATCCTCTCTGTTTTCTTCCTCCACACATCCTCTGCCTCTAGCTCTAGTTATCTATAGCAGATTGTCTTTTCCCAGCCATTCCTGGCAATACCTCAATAACCAGCAGCTGGGTCACATTCATGGAGTCACAAGAACAAGACAAAGCTATCAGTTAAAAATTGTATCTCCTCTGCCCAGCTTTCATTGGCCTGGCATAAACTGACAAAGAGATGTCATTTTTTTTTTTGCCTGCCCACATTTCTCACAGCACGTAGAAGGAAGTGCAATTTGCTGTCACAGCAAGTTTTCCCTTTCACACTTGGTTAGCCACACTGTACATTTCACACAGATCTTTTCACTCAGCTGCTGCAAGTAATGGCCCCGAGGTACCAGAAATCAGACTGTGGTGTCTCAGCTTTGTTAGCAGCCATAGAATTCTATGCTAAAACAATACACACTTTCCTCATCTTACTAAAACAAATACTTTGGTAGCAAACTCATGAAATGCAAACTGTTGACAGAAAGGTTTTGCTGGCAGATTTTTGCAGAGTAGCACACGTATTAATACATACATTTGTATGTATCTTTGGTTCTGTTTCTGCCAGACTTCATGCAAGAACTGGACAGTAAACATCAATCCCTAGAAAGAGGGATAATTAGCAGCTAAACGTGGAATGCAAAGGGCTGCTGTTATGGTTGGGTCAGAAGCTGCAGAACAGCTCTTATCTAGAGCAGAAGCAGAAGATAATTTTCTCTATCCAGGTTGTGCTTGAAGACTTATCTAACATCATGCTTACCTCCATGAAGAGCACTGTGCATTTGCTACTAGTGGGCACACAGAGGTCCTTTTCTGACACTGACTTGATCCACTAGTTCCAGTGTGACATCATGGGAGAGACAATGGACTGGAAATCACAAGCATAGAAAGTCTTTTCTATATCCTGATCTGCTATATTTGTATTTGGTAACTGCAAAAATGCAGTTGTGTGAAATTAATGAGGTGATGGTTCACAGCACGATTAGCTTTTATTTTGGCTGAAAGCTCTTTGCAGTGATGTTCTGTACTCAGTGGTTGAGAGTTGGTCTGCATTTTCAAACACTAGATGGTGCCAAGTGTTCACACAAAGAAAAGCAACGAAAATATTCCATTTACTGTCAATATTGGTGTCGTTTGGTTGTTCTGTAGTTCTGTGAATTAGTTCAAAATCTATTCTTAGACTGTCTCATTACCAAGGAAGTGACAGTGAAAAAAATTCTGTACAAGAGGATACTAACCCAAGTAACCCAAGTCACAGGTAAATCATTGTTGGAGTCCCCAGAGAGAACAGCAATTCAGACCTGAAGTTTCAATACAGGGATGTTAGCAGCATGGACCTAGAGTTTTCTTGGATAGAAAATTTTATAGTTGCTCATCCAATACTCTTACTGGTCTCACTATACAACCAAACTTTTGGGAACGAGAAACAAGCTACCCCAACTTTAAATCAGAAACGCATAATATCCTCTGCATACTGCTTTACAGCAATATTTGGGGAAAAATCTGTAGCCATTTTTCAAGCCAGTATCATACCTTCTTGCAGCAGTTTGTATGAAACTATCATCTGTGAGACTACGATACTGACAGCTGGCAGGAAGACTGTTATTAAATTAACAGCAAGAAAGGTCAAAACGAGAAGGAATATTTGATACCTCATTAGCATTTCTATTCTAATAATCTATTGTTTCAAGTTACTGACACTGTTCAATTCCCAGTCCAGATTTTCCTGTTTGTACTAAGTCAGAGTTTTGGGGAAGAGGAATGGCTGTCTGCCAAGGATATGCAAGAAGTGTGGAATTATCTGAGTCTTGGGGAAAGTGCCCAGTTCATGCAGTTATCTGTCAGCACAGGTGCCAGATTCTATCCTGCATTCAGAAGGATTCTCCTAAGGAATCTCTCATAGATATCAACATAACTGGACAGAGAGTCTATTTTCTCAGTGGAGAAAAGTACCATTTCTTAAAGCCTTCTGATCCAAGTCTTTAAGAAGGATCCTTGGATCCACACTGGATGTAAAATTGTTCCCTGGAAACCAGTCTGTGATGCCTCCACAGTGCTGTCTCTGTGTGCTTTGTGGCAGTACCGTGTACATAAAGGAAGGAAGTTCCTCCTGATGAAGTTCCGCAGGACCACAGGTGCCTCTCACCAGCAGGCTGGCCCAGTCCCCAGTCCCCAGTCCCCAGTCTCCAAAACAATGTGCTGCAGCCCAGCACAAAGCAGGCTGAGCAAACAGAAGGCACCATATCTCCATTGTTTGCACATCTTGCATTTACCGGAACTATGCTGCCTCAATAAACCTGTGTACAGAAGCTGTGGTGGGGACAAACATTCCAAAGGGGAAACAACAATGTATCTCTGCCAAACGGATGATGATGTTTGGAGATACAACAAAGTCTAAGGAGTTGTGAAGAATGAAGAAAGATCAATAATACAGAATGATTTGGGTGGCATGGTCAACGGGACACAGAAGACATAATCAAACATAAAGTTTTACATCTAGGATAACCCTCATATTCAGACAACTGGTGAAGGCTGGCAGAGCTGTCATGTGAAGATGTGACATTGGAAAGGATTTGGCAATGAGAAAGGTGGATTGTCTGCTGAACATTGCGCCTCTGCTCTGATTCTGCAGCCAAGAACACTAATGCAATCCATAAATGTACTTATAAATCAAAAGTGAAGGGGCCTATTTGGCATTTGTGTGATTGATGTCCACTAATTTCAGTGTGGAAACACAAAGAAGGTTTACAGTAGACTCACAACTGCCATTAAAAATTGGAAAAGTTTGCAGTGAAATATTTTAGGAATTTGGTTTGCTTTGCTTATGAAACTTATGAAAGTCTACAACCCCCTGTGCAGCTTCTCTGTAGATTAGTTCACTTCACATGCCCACTGGGTGCACTGTGCCATTTCTAATGCGTGTGTGTGTGTAAATCAGCTAGTTAGGGTGAGGTCACTTCAATCTCATTTTGACTCAGTTGCATTTTGCAAAGTTAGGTTAAATATTTTTTTAAAGAGAGGCCCAGAGACAGGAGATGAGTCTGTTACCCATTCATTAGGGATCTCATATAAGAAATAAGGACTTTGTTTAAAAACCCCATTCTGAGAACCAGCTACAGCAAGTTTCATGTCATGCTTGTCTGTGCAACTGATTGCTGCAACACCATCCCCCAAAACCCAGGGAAGTCCTGAGTACACAGTGAGCCCTACTGACACAGGACTACAATTCACATGATTGGGGGATGAGCACAAGCTGGAGCATACCAATACATTTGTGGGCCAATGCAGCCTTGTTGCCCAGATGTTGAGCAGTCCTGCCCTTAAGCACTCCTGCACAGCCAGAGTCTTGTTTCCTGCCATTGTCATTGTAAATCTCTCTAAGAGTGAATAACTTCAAAAGGCTATCTTCAATTTCTAGGTGTCCTTGCAAAACCACCTACACAGCATAACTCAAGCCCAAAGCCAGAAGTCTTCAAACTAAATGATACTGCAGATAAATGAGCTGCAATGCTCAATAAGCAAAACTTTCCCAGTAGCAAGCAAAACATCAAATAAATGGGTTTTATTTATCCATTTAATGGGAGGTGAGAGGAGAGGAGAGGAGAGGAGAGAAGAGAAGAGAAAAAATAGCAAGAGATCCACTAGATATACCTGAAGAGAACATAATTCCCGGGTCAACTACATCACTCCGAGTATGAGACTAGAAATAGATCAATCATAACACCTCATCAAAAGCTATAGGGAATGACTGAGATAAACAGCTACTGCTCTCAGATTGATGTTCAGGCTCAAGAGGGATGAACTGGTGAGTACATCTATGAGCAAGCTGTGAAAAGAATGTTTATTGTCTAGAGCTGGCAAGCAGCTTACAGAAATAAAGTCAGTTTGTGATACAAACCACATCAGTGTTCCCAACCTACAATACAGTACTATTATAGATCATTAGAATGGCCCTGGGTGTCAGAACTGTGTTTCCTAACTTTGCTTCCCAACTTAAACTGGTTTTGTGATACCATGCCAGAATTTTCACTTCCACAAGTGTGAGTTTTACACACATGTTCACCTACGAAACTCTGTTTATACACCAAGTAAGAGCTAAGCTTAGGCTAAGGAGCTAAGGAATAAAGAAATACTTACACAGATACAGATCACCATCCATTTACCAGTTTATAGCCATTAAAAAATTTTATACATTATCCATATCTGAATTTTTCTATTGAAAAAAAAAATCTTAGTATTTCCATGCTTCATAGTGAAGTCACAAGGTCTAATCCATGAAACTGCAAAGTGTGATGAGGGCCTTAGCTAGAGGATAGCTAGAAGAACAGTAAGATTTATTTGAAAGTACAGAAAAGGATCTGAACAATTAATAGTAGGGAAATATACTCTGTTTCGCTCTATTAGGATGAAAGGCATTTTGCCTGGAATATGAGTCATGAAAAACATTATAATGTGAGTGTAAGACACGGCTAGGCAAGAAGGAAGGGGGAATAGTAATCTGGAGGATAAATTTCAGGAAGAAATAACTAAGAATACACTGAGGTGTATATTAATGCATGAATAACTACTATCAGATTAAAAGCTCAGTTGCATCTTATCACTTTGAAAGTCTTTCAAGTTAAAAGACTCCAGAATTCTGCTGACAGTATTAATCACATCTCAAAGCCGGTCAGTACAGTGTGTGAGAGTATAGGACAATGCATTCTCAGTCTGGGACACCTGCCTCTGGAAAGAATTTTCAGTACAGGTTTGATGAATCACAGTCAGAGCTTTCCTGAGTCATTGCAAAACCTTCATTAACAGTTTCAGACCCAAATAAACATTTGCAATACTAACTGAAACCCACAGCTCTCCCACAGAACAATGAAGGTTTAGCAGAAACAGCCTGGTCCAGTAAAGCTTTGAAGAAAGTGAAACGTGAGAAAAGCCAGAGACTCAAAATTGAAACATTATTCATTGCTTCTATAAAGAATCCCCCAGAATTATTGATGGCATATTCATCTTCTCTGGTCACATGTAGACATTTTAATGGTACTTAGACAAGTACTTTGGGAAAATGGTAGTAGCAACGCTGGCACCCCACACAGTAGTCTCAGATTGTGGTGGCAGCAGTTTCTGTTCTCTCTTTTTTTTGTGGACCAGGGTCACTCGGCCTCCTCTGGTACCATAGGGTATTGCTGTTATCACCAGCAGTGGCTGTTCAAAAGGAAGGACACCAGAAACACAACGGCATGTCAGGACTCAGATGGGCAAAGCTGTGGGCACGCATGTCTTAGTGACACTAGGAAAAAGCAGACAAACTTCCAGTGCACAATGACTACATTTTACCTGAACTGCTTGCCAAATGCAGTCCTATACACTGTCATTCACAGAATTCAGTCTTAATAAATGTCATTTGTGTAGAGTTTTTGCAGGCCCTGATTTGACACATCTATTACTGACATCACACAAGTCCTGCTTTGAGGAACTTTTGGTTGAATGTGCTGATACAGACTACATCCAAAGCTATTTCCAGAGGACTTTTGGAAAAATATTGCTTGCAGCAATAACCTGGACAAAAGATGCATCTAGTATGTTTTACACATTATATAGCAAAAAAATACATTGGATAATTTGATTTGCTGCTATAGTTGAATCTACTCACTTATGCATCAGCACAAAAGCAACTCACACACTTAATTAGATGCACTGTGCCTAGTTTTTTTGTATTACTGTGCACATGGCCCCTGAATTTTGGCTTGGCAATGTATGAAGCTTATTACTTAGAACCTCTTGTTAAGGCTACCAGTTTTATTTAATTATATTCAGATTTTAAATTCATGGCTTCGACTTTTCTGTCTTGATTCAATGCCCAGTGAAGTCAGTGGAAAGTTCTTAATTTACCTAAAAGGAAGTTGTTTGAGGCACTTTTGTGTGCCTGGTTTGATTTGACATTAAAGTTCTTCTTTAAATGTGTTCCTCATATTTAAAATGGGTTTGGAACTGTCACAAAGTACCGAATTGTTTTCTGAATGCAGAGAAGTGACTAAAGAGCACTGCTTGTGAGAGCCTGCCCCAGCTCTCACTGAAATCAGCAGGAGCTGTTTCATTTACTGCAGGGGAAGCTGAGCTAGAGCTGAAGATCAGAATGACATTTATTCCAGGATTTATTCCAGGAAGTGAAAACCTGACATAAAACCAGATAGTTTTGCCCATTCTGGGTCTTTATTGAGTTGGAGAGAAGGTCGGATCCCAGTGCTGGCCACAATTAAATGAATTTAATTAAATATGTGGATTTAAATTTCCAGAGTTCTGTGAAACACTCCACTTTCATCTTAAAAAAAAAAAAAAAAGGAAGAACAAAAGGAAAAAAGTAAAGAAACTGTTTTTAAAACTACAGAGAAAGGTGGAAAACCGTAAATCCTAAGAGCTCAGAATAAAAAGGCCAAGTCCCTCCTCACAGAATGATCTGTGGTAAAATGCTATGATTTTTAAATCAGCTTCATAGTTTGGAGGACTGATTCACTTTGAAAGGCTTAGTGTCATTAATGCCTCTGTCTCACTATGCTAGATAATTATTCTCTGGGCCATGACATTTCTTTCAACAGAATCAGCACTCCAATAATGCTAGAGGCTGTCCAAAAAGTCAAACTGTAAAAGAGAAAAGTCATGCAAGCATGTCATCAGAAATATTTTTATCATGAACTCATATGCAAATGTATTAAATATGGTGTTAAAGCTACAACATCATAGTTTGCCTTGTTCTTTGTATAAAATCAAAGTGGAAGAGAGGTTAGAAGACTTTCTGCAAAACTATGTAAAAATGCACCAGATCACGTTTTTTTTCTGGAGGGAAGCCTGTGTCATGCACAGAATACCATATATCTTTGGCAAACGGGTGCTGTTTGGAATTCCAAGACTCTATTACTGACACAAGAATGATTACTGACAACCCTAATTCTGTATGTGATCTGCTGCTCACCTGCTGTACCCAGATTTCTTCAACACAGGAACTATTGCAAGAGCAGCTATATCACCTACTGCTCATATAATGTCTGAGCACTTTCTCAGCTCTGTACACCTCGTTATCTTATGTTACTCTGCTGCTCATAAGGAAAATGCCTGCTGTTTTCTCAGCTGTGAACATCCTCAGGACCTTCTCTCCCCATTGTCTCCTGCAGTATGGGAAATGGGCCCTACAGACTTGAGCTGGAAGATTTTAACATGTGCCTACTAAGGCTAGGAAAATCAGACATTCCTAACACGAAGGATGCAGCCAGTGGCTGGCTGCTTTCCTCTTTTCTTAAAGCACCATATTACCACTTCTTGAGAAATCATTTTTACTTAATGAGATATGCTCTTGCTAAAATGGCCTATTCAACCTCATGGGTCTGCCACATCAGATGTATAAAGAATCTTTTTAGTGGGAAAAAAAAGGGTTTTTTTTAAAAGGCCCTGCTTTCAAAAGCCAGAGGGGTTTTATAATTTTATGAATCCCAGAGCTTTTATTTTCTTTTCTCCATTTTTAATAACATGGATGATAAATAATTTAAACTTTAATCCCACAGATTACATTTCTAAGCTTTAAAATCTTAATTTTTCTTTGGAAACCCTTTGCATACATTACTTCTATCATTGTCACTGCTGGGTATTTTTAATTCTGAATATTCACATAGCAGTTGGTTAGAAAATTCTCCTATTATTTCTTTGGTTGAAAGTATATCAAGGATGAGCCTTTTAGTAGGGACCTTTATCAGTCAGTATTTAAGGGCCAATTAAAAAAGCTATCAACATGCAAAGAGAATAATCAGCAAATACTTACAAACACATTGGTCATGAATGAAATGAAAATAAGAACAAACAACAACGTACCCAATTTTGTCTATCATCTGAGAATCTGTTCCAGTGCCACCTTTTAAGATGCTTCCCTTTCAATTGCATCTAACAATTTGATACCATAACCAAAGGCCAGATCCTGAAAGTGTTCCCATGTAGGTATTCCCTCTGGTCACATGGAATTTGCCTGGTTAAAGTGATTAAAGTGGTGACCTCGGTGGTGATAAGGTGACTTCAGTGGTCCCGAGTTGTTCACCGAAACAGGTCATACAGCAGGTCAGAAGGAACTCACAGACAGTGATCTTAAGATCAAAGAAACATCTAGGAGCAGTTTAAAAGAAATGAACATTTAGAGTGTGATGAGAAGAGAGATTTGCAGAGCTCATCCTTCCTATTTAGTCTGACTGTGCTTTCCCTTTCTTTTGCGAAGGCCTTCTGGGATTCAGCTCTATTTTTGCCCTGGCAAGCTGCTCAGTTCTTTGGCCAGTTTAAGGCTATGATAATACTGTAACTTCATTAATAATTGGTAAAAGCATTTTTAGGGAGTACTGCAGCGATGACTTAAGGACTTGAATGAAGAAAATGGAAGACAGTGCAGGGAAGAAGTGTGCACAAAAGAAAGGTACTTTATGGAAATTGTGAAAAATGCTTTACTCAAAAAATCTCCTTCAACAGATTGCATCTTCTGCTCATTTTCTCTAATACTGGAAAATCTCCTTTTTTATCACTGCTTTCTGGGCTGAACCCTTTTATTTGTGAAAGGAAAGGATGATTTATCCAGTGCTTTTGCTGTGACTCACATTTCATTTGGGGATCACAGCTTCTCTGTGTCAACTTGATTTTGCTCTCATTGTAATTCAAATGTTTGTGAAGAGGTTCCTCTACTGCTGCAGTGGATGTGAGACCTATTTTCTCATCCCCTCAGCACAACCACTACTTGTAAACTTGGGGTTGGAGTTTGATTACTCAG
>WAAE01020291.1:38510-100209 GCA_013400495.1 Nicator chloris | reverse complement strand
GTTTGAAAGCTGTATTCTAGAAATGGCTTCTTTCCAAGTCATTCTGTAGTGGATATTACTGAATATAATACAGCCCGGTTGCTGCTGAAAATGAAATGGCTATTATTAATGTATTTGCTGTGCTAGTGACAAGCTTACCCAAAATTTGTGGTTAAACAAAGCAAAACTTTGTGTGTGATACAAGAAAAAAACGGAGATAATTAGTTATCTAAAGCTTATAGGCTATCAGCAGTGATAATAAAATGCCTTTATTCACACTTACAGAGGCCCCATCTTACTGCTTAAATTTAAAGCAATATTATGAGGGCATAATTGTAGCCGTGCTCATTAGATAGAAGCAGAGTCATCCTTCATCCTGTTCTACCTGAGCAAAGCTTGTAAAAATGAACTGTAACTAGAGCAAAAAAAAGTTGCAACCTGTCAAAGTCTAGGTATAGAGAACTTGTAGAGTGTGAATGCATAATATGAAGAATATATAATAGGCTATTTGGGTTTACTAGTTTTAAATATTCTGCATGCCTTTCTATAAATGGCTATTGTTCTGAAAAAGAGCAATTCTTACATATTAACCACCTTTTATTTTTTCCCAAGTATTAATTTAATAAGCAATAATTAAATGCAAGCATCTGAAGATTACAGGAGGGTGGACATGAAAGCACATACTGCGGCACACACATGTGCACACATCACTTTTAACAGAGGCTCAGTACACCTGCAAGTGAAAGATAAGGTCTAATTTGAGGGTTCTAATTTCCATCTAATTTGAGGCTAAACCAACAAATAAATGAAACATGAGTTAGGGCAAAATTAAGTACACACTTTCTGGACCAAGCCGTGTTTTCCTCTCCAGCAATCCACAATGTTTCACAGGGACAACAGGAGTTAACTATGTCAGCTGTGTGTAATGGATGAAAATGGCTGAATCAGTATTTCTCAATGTTAGTGATTATTTCACCATGCACTATGGGGGCCTATGTGAGTTAATTACGGTTTTGTGTCCAAAAAACTCCAATTTTAAGTCTTCCAAGTAAAACTTTCCAGAGTTCTTCCACAGGAATCCCATTATCATTATTATTGGGCTTTTTTTTGACAGGCCCATTGTGTGAAACAGACTTATCATTTCATTACTCCAGGACATTAAATTGCTCAGTGGAGTGAGCACATTGCCCTCTTGGTGTCTTGAATCATGCAGTGTCTATGCAGGGTTTGCAAAATTCCTTTATCTCCAGTAACCTTTGTGACCCACCCCAATGACTGACTGGCACCCTCACTGTGTGGGGTTAGGACACCTCCAGGCTTTCACTCGGAGGAGCTTTTGTAAACTGTTCTTTTAAAAGCTGACCAAGGCCTTCACAGTTATGAAGTACTCCAGGAACCTCTCCTGCCTAAATTCTTGCACAAGAGCCTAGTTCAGTG
Source organism: Nicator chloris (assembly GCA_013400495.1). Classification (NCBI taxonomy): domain Eukaryota; kingdom Metazoa; phylum Chordata; class Aves; order Passeriformes; family Pycnonotidae; genus Nicator; species Nicator chloris. Next base: position 98,793 of record WAAE01020291.1, on the reverse strand, counting down.
AAGCCTAAATGAGCGCCTAAATGAGCTCTACTACAAGGAGATCTAAACATTGAAATTGTGGTGGCCTGTAATTGCCTGAATTGAATCTGACACAGATATGCTTCATGCTAAAACTTCCAGTGTCCACCAGTAGATTACTTAAACCCTGGCAATGCAACAAACATTTTCCTTTTAATTGTATCAAAACGATGACCCAGTTCAAATCTTCCCATTTTCATCATCTGGGTTGGAAACATTGGCTGATAATGTTGTCAGTAAAATCAGCTGCCCTAGCCAGAAAGCAGATAGCCCTGAGCAATGGTGCCTTCTCTCAATTAGCACTTTGCAAGCAAAGTTGGCCCATGAGTAAATTGGCATGAAAGCTCATTGAGCTAAATCAGATGAGACTGAGAAGTCAAACACGTAACAAGAGATGGTATTTAACCTGACCAATCTGCAAAAAAGAAACTGAAGAAAAATTGCATTTTCTTTTTTTTGGCATCTTTTCTTTTTTTTTCTCCACAAATTAGTAGTACAACAATCTGTCTAATAATTCTGCCTCAGGGAAAAGGTATATGCATGAAGGTGCAGACTAGATTAGTTTGAATCTGATTTTTTGACACAAATGTTCAAATACAAATCTAAAGAGGAAAAAAGAAATATATTCCACTATCTAATTTTTGGCTATGCATGAAGTTTAAAATGAGGCATAGATGAGGTGACTTATTTTTCTCTTAATTCTTTCATTTATATTCTTCTGAAATTACACTGTATTTTATATTGTGATCACACCTAAAAAATGAAGAGACAAAAGGAAGATAGTGGTTCCATGCCTATCCACAGCAGTTTTCTTTTAAGAAAATTGACAGAAATTGCACAAAAACCCCCAGCAGCCACAATCTTCCTGCAAGATACAATGTAAGCCTACAGCCACAAAGCACTGAAGAGCTTTTGAATCACATGGTTATTCTTGTGGCAATGTAAATACCTTTCCTTGAAACAAGGTGGCACTAATATAGACTACTGTGACATTTCTGGGGGAAAAAAAAAAAAGTTATGTAAAATGCATTAAAAGAATTCAATAGAATAACAACAAAAAATTTGATCTGTTCTATACCAGGTGTATAGACTACTACAACGAGTAAGAAGCCAAATATAGCCAACAGAACAGTACTGCTTTCCAGTTTTCCAGCACCCTGGATCTTAGTGGTTAAAAATCTTCAGGATATTTTTACTTACTTGAGACTAGTTTTTAGTATCTTTGTACCACACTCTGTGAACAGCCATGCTGATTTCAAGCTGCCTCTACAGGGAATAGGGAACAGAGTAGGGACGAGTGGATTTCTGCAGAGCATTGCTCCCTGCCTGCCAGCATTCCCCTCTGCATTTTTCTTGCTGGATCTGTACATTATTGCCCTCACTTGCTAAATCCACCCCAATCTTGCTTCCTGTCCTTCTTGAGGAGTACCCACCCTTTGCCCTAGCAGCTCTTCAAAGTCCTGATCTCCCGATGAAACTGCTTCTTGCCACCACACTGCGCTGTGGAAACTGATGATGACATAGGTGTCTGGATTCTGTTTCCTTTCCTGAGGCTGAAACGGGTGGAAAAATCAAACTGGTTGTCACGGCCTCTCTAATTCCCTATAAATACAAATTTCAGGTCTAAGATTAACAGAAAGTTATAGTTTATATTTGATGTCTCTACAGAAGATTTCTTTTAGGTTTAGTGATTGTGTTGTTTATTTTTTCAAATGGCCAGCAAAAGACACTTTGCATAGACTTAGCTACTCAGTAGCATTTTGGGGTGGTAAAGATTTCCAAGATACATATACACTTAAAATGGCAAAGTATTTTTCCTTATTTTCTTAGTCATTATACTCCTCTCATTTACCTCCTGAACTTTTTTTTTCTAGAAGCCTCCTCAAAGGCAGCCAAGTATGCAAGTTGCCTTTAATTTCTTAATTCCAAGAGGGAATATGGTAAGTGCCTGCTCTGCTCTTTATTAATGCATAGTTTACAGTGTAGATAATCCACATGATCCAAGGAACTAAAACACCCACTTCATGCAGGTGTGTGGGCATGGCTGAGTTTCACTGTGCTGCCATAAATTTAACACAGGCCTTGAGATTTATTCACACGGGATAAATACGCAACCCTTCAAATGATTTTGCATCCAATATATCACTAATTTATAAATGTAAATAAATAAACAAAAAGCTGGCACTTGTCTCTTGGTAGAATCTTTGAAAAGCCTTGGTACTTTCATTATTTATTTTGCTTAATGAGGGGAAAATAAAGCCTAGTGTGCAGTTGTTAACACTTCCTATAAACCTCTAAAACAATTTTTTTTTTTGCTCAGTGACAAGAGATCTTCACAGGTTTTTATACAAAATCTGTAAGCAGCTATCCAAGAACTGCAGGTTTTTTCCTCCAGCATTCTTCCTCCTTCTGTTTGCTATTCTACTTGGCTCTGCTCTTATGTGTTAGTAAGAGGTGCCATTCTAAACCAAAAAAGTTTAATCAAAAGCATATAAATTTGCTGATGTGATGGTGTATCAAATACGATGGCTGCTAGAGTAGGCTTTAAAGAAAACCCACAACATTCTGTAACACATTGCACTGGATGATGTGCATGCTTCATTATGGCATCTCAAGAAACAAATCCTCCATAACTTGATACAGTGAGAAATTTAAAAATGGTGAAATAATAAAGAAAACAAACAGGAGTAGTAAAGGCTTGTTTCCTGATTTGACCTTCAAGGTACTGTCTCTGCACCTACTCCTGGTTACCTGCTGCTCTGGTGGTTTGCTCAGGAGGAGCAGAGTGTGAGCTCAGAGAGACAACTTAGGCCACTGGGTACTTGTGGCTTTTTTTCCACCTGTATCTGTGCCTTTCCTAGCAAGCCCTCTCATAGCGAGAATATTAATCTTGGGTAAAGGCTGTTTAAATGTGACTTTTTTGTTTCTGGACAGTTACTCCAAGTGTTTGTGCCACACCACACCTAATCTAAGTACGGCTAGAGCTATGTTTCTTTTGTGGAGTCACACATGGCTTCACGTCACGGCTGTAGTCATGTTTGACTGTACTTACTAGGATTCCAACACAAGGATTTCTCTCAGGCCTGACCATGCGTGTACAGAGCACAAGGGAAGAAGGAGAGACTGGTGATTGTCAGTAGCCAGGATTCCTTATCTCCTGATTCACAAAGCAGCACAGTATTCTTTGACACTGCTCTTTCTCACCTTCAAATGAAAGTGTTGGAAAGACAACTTCTACCCTTTCACTTTAATACATTTTAATCTTGTACTTTACTTTGCCACACTCAGGCTTACTCCACAAGTCCTCCCACTGATGTTATTAAAATGTCAACATACAGTGATCAGGCTACTTTGAAGATCCTTCCTGGAAAAATAATGGAGCAATTTTATCTCTATACATTTTATCATCTCATGCAGATAAAAAAGCCTCTTCAAACAAATGCCCAATAGAACAGGTATTGTAAGAATTTATGTGGGCAGATAATTATGTTAATTTGTTGTCATTTTTATTATTGTCTTTTATTACTACTAAACTGTTGCCTATTGAAACAGATAAGTAATTTCCCCTTCACAGAAATGAAATAATCTTCATGTTAATACATTCCTAAAATAAAGGTACTCACAATACAAGAAAGGTTGCAAGCAATGCATGATTGTGTTTTGGCTCGCAACAGAAATGAGTATCTGGAGGTCACAAGGAGTGCCTGCAAAACAGCAGGCCTTGGTAAGGTGCAGAATGATGTGTGGCAGCACATCAGACAACTGGGAAAGGGTTTTTTTGCATAAGATACGTGTCTAGCAATATATAGGTTCGTGACATTTTTTTGTAACACTCCTCCACCTTCTATTGTTTACAGTTCTCCATTGCCATATCACATTTCTCATCAGAGTGCACTCACTTCTGAGTCTGGGCTTGTGTCTAGCTGATCCATCTCAAAGGCATCTATGACACTACAGGGGTGTCATAAGTACATATTTTAAATCCTTTCTTCTTTCTAATCGTACCCCCGTTTCTGTTTATTAACTGCCACTCTTCAGAAATCCTGGTCTTGAAGATTTGCCACCTCTCTGTTTCTTTCTGTTGTTGTATGCTGCCTTCAATTTAAGCAACTAAATTAAGTCAGTGGCACCCAGCTTCTCTCTCAGGGTTTTCACCTGCTGCTTCTAGTCAGAAAAAAGAGCTGTTCTCCCCAGTCTGCAGCTGTAGGCTAATTATCTCTGGTCTGTCAGCAGAAAATTTAAAGAAATACACACTTTTACTTGTTTTGTTCTGTTGTTGTTTTTTTCTTTCAAGTGAACCACAGGCCAAGTGTTCTCCATGTAATTTTTAATTTAACACTACTGGCTTCAGAGCCTGTACATAATAGATGAATTTAGCTGGGTCGGTTATGATTCACCTAACTGTTCTCCTTAGGCGTCCAATGGAGAATTCATGCACCATTTGGGTCTTAGACTCCACAACAGAAATCAGACACCTAAAATTTAGGTTTGAGCACTGCAATGCCACAAGTCTTTCTGCATCTAAGGCACAGAGATGTAAGTCAGCTCTGCTTGAGGCTGCTTGCCCTTCCCCCACCCTTTCAGACTGAGGTTTCCTGCCCCACCTTAGCAAATAAATGAATGAAGGGCATTAAAGACATAAAGTCAGAGTGTTTCTTTCCCTCATTCAGATTATAAATGGTACAGATTTTGCCTCTGATTTTACCCCTTCTTTTAGGGGGAATTCAGCCTCATTTCTGAGGATACAGAGTTTTTCCAAAAGCAGGATAAGTTTGATAAGAACCCTAGATGTATCAACAAGATAAGATACTTATTATGCCTCTTCACAGTTGAAGGAAGGAATTAAAAAAAGTAATTAGTTTAATATGTGACAGTTTCCTTTAATGACCCTCTTAAACATGAAATAAACAAAGTCACCCAAAATTTACACCTGAGCTATTTGAACACCACTAAGAGAAGCATATGGAGCAATGATGAATTCTCTGTTGACCTAGCAGTAATTTTATTCATATTGCCAGCAGGAATACACTGCTTATTAATTAGTTTACTCATCCTTAATTATTCTTTTTTGCATTAGTTTATAAATAGACATTTCTAGATTAAATCAATCATTTGTCAAAGATCTGACGGGTCAGCCATGTCCTTGTCAGAGAAACTGGTTAACACTGCATTTAGCAGCTAAAAGTTGTCTCTGCTAATGGAAGAGAAATAGGAATCCGTCCAAATTTCAGGGAACTAATTCTGAAATAACAAGACAAACCAGCGAGGCTTTCTTCTCCACCTTATAATGAGGAACTGAAAGCAGTTGTAGACACCTAAGAAACTGAAGCCCACGGAAAAGACATATGGCATAGGATCCATCATGTGACTGCCTGGATGAAAAAAAAACCCAAAGACATCTGAAAATGTCATCTGTGAATCTTGACTGTTGGTGGGAACATCCCTCACCCAGAGTTAAGCTTTTTGAAGTGCAAGGCCTCAGCTGTTTCCTTGGCACTTCCTGCTGACATCCTTGTCTTTGATGCCAGCACCAGCTCTGCCTCTTTTAGCATAAAGTACGTGTCTTTAACATGAGGATAGATTTCTACCTAAATCTTAAATGATTTTTAACTCTTGATGTTTTCCCTACAGTTTGTAATGTCACTTGGATTAATAAATTTGGAGCTGTGACTGTTATAAAGTGCCCCAAATGCTCCAGGGAGATGCTATTTTCTGCAGTTACTGTACCCTTTGCAAAATTGTCCCTGCTGCTTGACCATTTGGTATAAGCCAGCTTGTTCTGGCTCAGTGGTAGAAAATGCACAAGTTGATTTCATAGATATGATTACAACATTGTTCCTTTCTGCCTTTACCCTTTCTGAAAAAAAAAAAGGCCATTGATTTCCCATTTATTTTCCACTGTTCAGATTTTAAGCCCTTTGTAGTTACATGAACATCAGAGGGATCTAAAACCACAGTGCTGAAAGAGTTAAGCAGGTTTAAAGCAAAGAAAATATGTGTCCAGACTTGTTGAAGCTTTTAAAATGCCATCTAAAAATCAGTGTAGAGGACTCAGCACCGGCTCTGCCACTGAACATAGAAAGCAGTACTTTGCAAAGAGCACTTTCCTGTTCAAGTGCTCTAAAAGTGTATTTTTAAACATCTGGAGCTGTGAAAGCTGTTCGGCTGAGACTGTTTGTTACAGGAGGAGGCAGGGGATGGCAAGCAGCCATGGGATCAACAACATAACACCTGGTTTCTGACCTAAAGTGGCTAAGAAACTGAACATCTCATCATTGGCAGCCACAACTTCCCTGCAACATGATCTCTTCCCTGATATATTTGTGTAGTGCTCTTTTTAGGCCTCCTGTAGGCTTTCGCTCCAGAAAAAAAAAACCCAACCCTCTGAATTCTTTCTTTCCTTGTAGAAACTGGCAGAGAGACAAAAAGTAGAGTATGAAAGACAGTAAATGGATCTCAGCAGGAGGAGCCCTGTTCCCCTTAAAATGACCAGCCAGCATGTCTGTTGCTCCAGCGCAGAAATTCAAGTTCTGTCTTTAAAATCACCAGGCGTCTTCTAGACCTCATGGATTCCCTAATTTTTCCTCCAGCTCCATATTATAGCATTCACGCTTCCTGCTACAGGGGTCTGAGCATATCCAATGTTGCTCAGCCTGCCAGAAGGATTCCCGACCAGCGCTGTGTATTTGTTGCGGTCCTACGCACTCCCATACATTTTTTGGTACAGACGTGCACGCAGTCAGTGGGAGTGATGCCTGCGTAGGGCAGAGCTGAATGCGGCCCCACATTTACTGTGTCATCCCGGGTTTGTAACACAATAGCGTTTGTCAAAGTGCCAGCGTGAAGTGCATGTGGATTTCAAACAGCTGTACTGCTGCCATATGCTGCCCTTTGGTTAAGCCATGACTTAAAGTTCAGCTTCCCATTTAGAGCGAAAATTGACAGATTCATCTTTTTTGGATCTTCAGAAGCAGCCAGGCTCTTTCCTGCGCATTTTCTCATCTAAATCTGTGTGATTTGGTGCTGCTGACACGTCTCCCTGACATTGGCCCCAGAGGGTGCCTTCATTTCTGAAAAAAGAAACCTGAAGGAGTCCACTGACCACCATTAGGGAAGTGTTTGGGATCTCAGGCCAAGACAAAAGCTCAGAGGAGAGTGCACTGCCAGTAAGACCCAATCTCCCACTTTAGGATGCGGCAAATAGGGGCAATGTGAGGGTCAGAGACCTCAAACAAGATTTAAGCTGTGCAAATGGGCTTGCAGTCTCTTCTGAGACATGAACCATGCCCTCCATATTAAAGGGGAACTCCCTAAATGTCAGGTTTGGGGATAATCTTGATCCACCTCTGTCACTGAACTACAGGATAATGCCTCTGCACATGACTGGTGAGCAGTGATGCAGCCTGACTCTCTAGACTGCTGGTTCACAAATTTTAGAGGCTTTTCTGAGCAACAGCTCTTTCACTTACCACAAGAGATAAAACTCCAAGAGAAAATACCTAACAGGGCACTAACCTGAAATCATATAACCATCTCTCAGCTCTGAGTCATGCTAGCAGTGTATTTCAACCCAGGACTCCTACATCCCTGGTGAATGACCTAAACTGCATGCTTTCAGAGGTCAGGGAGGTGGTGACAGTCTGGTTGCTAGCAGGGACTTTTAGTATGTGGGAAAGAACCCAGACTTAGCTCAGGGTGTGGTCTGTCTAAAAAAGATGGATTGAGAAACGAGGCAAATTGTTAGGACATGGGTGATTCGTGTGGTTTGTGAGGAAAAACATGGATCAAGAGGGCTATTTGAGAAAAGAGATTTATGCATCTGGTTGGAATATACAACAACAAGTATTCTGAGAAATATTTCCTGTTAATGTATTATAAAGGAAATATCCTGATTTTGCTATAGAGAAACATAGGTAGAAACCACTTAGGCTTTGCAACTGCAGCCAAAACTATAATCCTCTCTTTCTGGATAGGATAGCTAAGAGTTGCTCAGCAGTTTCAAATCCTACTACTACTAATGCAAGCTTAAAGTGCTTTATCACCATCCAGGATGTTTTACAGGAGCAGTTTCCTAAAATGCTGTGGACACGCAATAACTGGCCAAGATGGCATCCAGACTGTTTCTCATGCAGTTCCTCCTCAGCTTTTCTAAGGTTACACAGCAGGAAAGAGACATGCAATTTTGACTAGTAAACTATATATTCCCTCTCTCTTTCTTTTTAAGGGACAAAGCAGACCTAAGGGAGAGTTCAAAGTACAGAAAAAAAAGTGTTTGGGGCACGGAAAATTCACTAAAGGGAAATAGACAGGGAAGCATGGGTACCATAAGAAAGAGAATGAGATGAATTAATTTTAACTTTTCTTTAAGGTAGAAATATGCTAACAAGTGATAGAACTTAGGAGTTGATTTTCCTGTCTCAGAAGAAAGGAACAGAAAGATTCAAAAGTGGAAAGCTAAAAATTGATCAAAGAAAACACTCTTTCTTGTGATGTGTGACTGAACTGTAAAACTCACCTCCACAGAAAGCCACACAGGCCTGGAACTGAGGGAGATTTTTTAAAAAAATCATAATTTCAACACCCATTAAGAGTGCTCAGAGTTCTGATTTTTCACTGCTCCTAAAGAAAAAGAACTTGGTACACTTAACAATTATGTTTATCTTAGAACAGCTGGCAGTAGATAGGATATTTCCAAGAACCAGTATTTCTAAGGGACTTGGAAATGTTACTGAATGGGTCATATATTTTATAAGGAATTTAATTGCCACCTGATTCACGTCTGTCGGTTGGTAATCAGGGGCCAGATTCTTCAGGGCACTGAAATCAGTCGGCTGCATCAAGGAGGAACTTCACTTCATGCCGAAGACATCACGTTTGGGTCAGCCGCCGTTCCAGGAGCCGGCAGCAATGTTAAGTGGAGCTGTCAAATAGTGAGTAGGCAGTGTAAACCTTCACAGATCTCCCAGAAACAGCCTCTCCAGAGAGGCCGGTGCCGACCCCCGTCTCTGCAGAAGATACTGCTGTGACAGTCACAGCTGGTTATCCCTGCATCCGTGATTCTCACCACCCGTGAAGCTTCCAAGGGTTTCATTAGGGCTGATCCTCCTCATTGTTCCTTGCAAAGCACGTCTGGCAGAGCGGCGCAGCAGATGAGCCAAGGCATGCCAAAAGGCCGGGATCAGCCCCACGTGCCTCCCTCACAGGCTCAGCTCACTTCCAAGGGATCTTTTGAATTCCGAGCGGTTGCTCTCAGGGCCGTGCACAGAAAGCTGAATGGACTGAGCCTCATCACTCGCAGCTTCAGTCCTGCGTCTGCCACGCTCGGTGCCACGGCAAACGAGAGCTGTGTGAAACTCCTGCCTGGTGCCACATGGAGCAGCTCTTCCTTTGGAAAACAAATCTCTTCCTTTGGAGAAGGAGTTTTCCAAGTGTTGGGAGACTTCGCCACCTCCTCTCTGCCTTCCTGCGAAAGCCTGAACAGCCCACAGTAATCCCTCCCTGATGGTGACTGAAAGAGAAAATAAAACCAGTCCATCTAACTTCCATCAGCAATGATGGGGCCTTTCTGGAGCAAAGTGTGTTGGTTTTTCAGTCCATCAGTAGCGTGACACAGCTAAAATGCAGTGGCAAGATATCTCTGAAAGAACTGGTGCAAAAATGCGTCATCCAAGTCTCATCTGGATGCTTGTAGGCACCAGTCCATTAATGGTGTCTTGTGTAAAGAGGATGCTGTGGAAACATTGCAAGCAGCCAGCTACACAGGGAGACAAAAGTGTTGTGTAACTTGGTAAATATAGTTCTGATGCTATCTTTGAAATATTTAGGCTGAGTAAAAAATCCAAAGCAAAAACGTCTGCTGTTTTAAAATGCAGCACTAGAATGGAGTGGAGGGGAGCTGGCAGGAGGGATTTATGCCTCCTGCAGGAACAATGTCTTAGTATAAATCCCTTGTATTGTGTGTAATCACATAGGTTACACCTTTCGGTGACCAAAGCATCCCGAATTCAGTTTTATCACTGCTCCTCATAAGAGACTGAAAGACAAAGCTACGTAAAGAAGCTGGCTGCCACCAGACTGGTGCACTGACAGTAAAACCAACAGCACTTCCTCCTCTCCAGTTCTGAGCTGGCTTAAGGAAACAAACCAAAACCAAATATTGGTTATCGCCAAAAGCCATTCTGTCCTTTTTAAATATGCTCACTTAGTTTTGTGCCGTACATCAATAACTGCTTCTTAATTCTGCTCAAATGATGTTTTCCAAAGAGAATTGCCTACACTTTTCTGAGAAGAAATTATAACATATTCGATAATTTTTCCTAAATTACAAGAAGAAAGACAAAGCAATCTGAGATATTTTTAGCTTAATGTATTGACAAATGGAAATGTAAAACCAAGTGGATTGAAAAGAGCTATATTTAAATTGTATTTAGGAATTTTACTGCATGCTATTTTCCTTCAGATGCAACTGAATAAATACAAAAGGAAGAGATAAAGCCATATAAAGATTCAAACTAAAGCTGATTGAAAAATAAGGGGCTTATAAGAAAACACACTCTTGGTACAGGGACGGTTCCTGTGTTCTATCAGAACATTATTTTTTTCAGGAAACGTTGTCACGAGCTGAAATCCAGAGTCAGGCATATAAAGGGACGAAAGCATAAGGCAACATTTGAAAAGAAGCTTTCAGGGTGAGTAACAAAAGCTTTGTCCAGGAAATAAACCTTATTTGGGAGTATATGAAGCCCCAGTGAGGGCTGGTGTGACGGGCAGGGCTGGTGTGATGAGCAGGTGATCAGGGTGTCTAGGTGTGCAATAAACAGGCTGAAGGAAAGCAGCCAGCATTTACTCAACAGTGGGAATTTGAGAAAAGACCTACAGACCCAGCCATATGAATCCCTACAGCCTGGACAATGTTTAGAGGCCGGGAAAGTTCAGATATGCTTTGTTGGTTATGCATGAAAAGAAAACATAACACATGATGAAGGGAAAGTGCGAAGCAAAGGCAGCACATGCATGATTTTTAACTCTTTCATCATCATTTGGATTTCCCTAAATCTCAAGATCTTTTAGCATGACAAACAAAGGGCTCTTCTGGCCTCCTGGCCTCACATCCTCCCATATTTCCCATGGCAATGAAAGCTAAAGTGCTATTGATTCTGAATAATTACTAAATTATTTATATGGTCATATGCTTCCAACAGCTGAGTTTAAAGACAGTCAAAATTAGGTATGTTGAATGAATTAAGAGATTTGGAAAGACTAGAAACAGCATGAGGGCATGAACAGATAATGTAATAACATTGCACAGCTGACCTGCCTGTTATGCACAAGGAACAGAATTGAATGCAGGAGCAGGAAGGAACGAGTTTAAATATTAAAGAGAGGCCAAAAAGACTCATTAAAATGTGAACAATTTTTATTACACATTTGCTAGTAATCCAACCTACTTTTAATGAACAGATAGAGCAAATTGCTGACAATATTCAATAAAATACAAAATACAATTTTTCTGGCATTGATAGAAGTCTTTTATAAAAGCAAGTCACTGTTGGTATGCTTTTGAGTACAATCTTCATAATATTCAGAACAACACTTATAAAGCATTTTCTCATAGCTGAGGGCGGTAATAAAATCTGTATGAATATTGCTTATGTGTGTGCAATTCTGAACTGTGATAAGTAGGATCAGATATCAAACTGAACTATGCTAATTTATATCCACTGAAGGTCTGATCTAGAAGCAGCTATCCTCCCACCCTCAACGAATTCCCCATATTATTAATTTCATAACTGCACTTCTTCAGCAGTCTAACCACATGAGGGTCTTTCAATGCACTTATCAAAACACAAGTCCTGTTCCAGGGGCTATGACAGCTGTGCACAAGGTTCTCTGTTTTTTGGAGTTTGAATAGCTCTACAGTTATTAAATTCTTGCAGATCCTTGATGTCTTTTTCACAGGATCCAAGGTTGCAGAAAGCACTGACTTCTGGCCTGGGTTCTCCACCCCATTTAGGCTCAGTCTCCTCTCAATCTGGCCTGATCTCCTCACCTACCTGAAACAACAACCAATACTTATCAAACACTACTCTTGCCTTTCATCTGTCAACACTTTCTTCTGCTTGTTGTTACGTGTTTTCCACCAAAGCCTTTCCCAGAGATGTGAAGACCTTGTTTCTCTCTCTCCACAGTTTGCCACCTTGCTCTGATTTCTCCCTGGATTTTTTCATTGCAGATCTCCCTGAGCCTCCTCCTCAGAAAGGCGCTGCCCTCTCACACACTTTTCCTCTCTTGCCTTCTCCCTCTGTTCCACAGGCCTTCCTCCGGAAGCAGCCACCAGCAGCTCCACCTCCTCATCCTCACTGTGTATGGGCAGGCTCTTGCCCCTCCTTCTCAAGAGGGTTTCCTATGGATTACATTATGTCTTAATTACACATCAAAGTATTGGCATGCATCATGTGAAAGACGGCTTCATTTCGTTTCATAGACGATAGCTTAGTCAGATGAATCCAGCACCATTTGGATTATGAATAGCACAATCATTAATACACTGTGGTGTGTGCTCCAACATTCATCTTTTTCCAAAACAAATATTACTTGATTTCTGGTCTGATGCTTCGTGTAATGACGTACCAATTGTAAAAGGAGTTTGTTTCGTGTTTTTAAACCCTGGGCAATTTCCCCGCCAAAATTTCTGTTGTGGCTGTGAAGATGGAGAGTGGCAGTTAGAAAGACTGAATTTTCATTGTCCTTTATTTTGCTAACCACTACAAAATTTTAAGCTTTTGTGCAAAAATAAAATTTATGATGCCCATAGAATGAAAACGAGTGTGCTGCTGACTGAGTGAGCATTTGATCAATGCACCACAGCAAAGCTAAAGAGACAGGCTGAACAAGAGGTACAGCGTTTTAAACCAAGGCAGTGACATTGTTATGCATACTTTGTGAGGCACTGTATTATATAACAGATCTTAACTCCACTCTAGATGGATAACTACTGTGAATTATAATTTTATTTTCCACTTAGTGGAGCCTATTGACTTGGACTAGCTCTTGCCAGACAACCAGTTTTGTAATAAAGGCAGTAAATTCTGATTTTGTGCTTGTTTGATAATTAATAGTGAGGTGTCAGCAGCAGGAAAAAAAGAAAGTTTTTTTTTTTTCCTCTGCAAGTTATGAAAGATGGGTAGTAAGACAATGACTTTATGCTGAGTGTCTAAGGCACCTTTTACTAAAATGAGTTAAGCAACTCAGTGGAGGTGCTGCTCTGTTTGGGAAGGTATGCGTGCAAGGCACTCCTGTTAACCAAACATCCTAGGCCCTAGGCATAAATATACAGATAGTTATTACACTGGCAACGATTTTTCCCTCCTAGTGGAGACACAGTCTATAGCAACACCAATTTTCCCTTATTGCTAAGACAGTGGCAAATAGAGGTGTCCACAGGTGTCAGTATACGTGCTAGTTATAAATACATACAATAATATATGTTTATTATTCTTGGAAAAAAAGAGGCACAGTAATGAAAATGCCATGTAAACTTGACACTGTTGAAGTATTTGTTTATCAACATCTTCCAGTATTTAGCAAGGATTAAAACAAAAACAATAGCCTTGGCCTTAACTGAGCTAGAGCCACAGCTCTAACAGATGGCTGTGCCAGACAGGCTTTCAGCACAGACCAGACCTGAGCACCTCACAGCAGATGACAACGTGGGAGCCCTCACGACAACCCACCGAGATCAGCAAGTGGAACTGCTTGTGTGCAACCATGGAGCAGGGAGAGACAACACGATCCAGACGAGTATGGGTGTGCTCAGACAACACAAGGCTATCTCCTTTGAAGTGACTCACAGACGTAAATAGAGGATTAGGCCCAAGGTTTACTGAGATGCCAGAGGATGCTCACGTGTTTCACTCATGCCTTCAGCTGGACCAAATCTCCCAAGGCAATCTGTACCAGAGCCAGGTCATCTGTACCAAGGTCATCTGTACCAGAGGTGAACCTAAGTGCCACTGTGACTTTCCCTTTAAGGCCAACTTCCAGCACAGATTCTGTAAACTGGATCTCTAAAATGAGCTCCATCTGCAAGAAGTCATACTAGTTCAACCACATCCCAGCCCAGGGATTTCTGTACGTCTCATTTCAGGCTACTTGTGCCATTGCAGCATGCTAAGTGTCTTTGCCATACAGTCATTTTTCTCTGATTATTCAGAAAATAATAAATAATTTGACAAATGGGAATTGCATGACCCATACCACAAAGAGCTGCCTTTCTTCCGTGAAATTTCTACAGCTAATGGGCATCTGTTGTTAAAGTGACAAATGCTTATTTGCCCTCTGCAGACCTTCCCACCTGTTACTCCATGGATGATCATATCATTTATGTGCTGCTAACAGAGAGGTGCTTCACTTTCAGGGTGATTGGGCTTTGTCAGGAAATTAAGGCATTATTTATTAAATGCATTTGTTACCCTTGTGAAAATTAGGGCGGCAGAACCGCACATCTTGTATCAAGGCTTGCGCTACCTGCATGTTGGCCCCCATCTCCCCTAGGCTGCAGGAGAAGAACCATGAAGAGACGTCTTGACTTTGCAGCACTTCCAATCCTCCATCATCCTCCCACTGTCTTCCATCTCCTGTCCCTTCTTGCTCAGCCCTGTCACCCCAGGCTCACCTCCTTCCCCTCCAGGAAGAAACAAACAGAGCCCAGAAGGCAAGAGGGGTTTTTTGTTGTTGTTGTTGTTGTTTGTTTGTTTTTTTTTTCCTATGATTCTGCCTATGGAGTACATCTACCCCATTACGTCTGGGAATTATTTGTGTGGTTATATTCTCAACTCCAAAATCATCCAAGAAGCCTGGCTACTCCATCTGACTGCAGTTCACTGACTTCCAAGGGCACAAGATGCCCAGGTGTTTTCTAAAATCTGCTGATATATGAAGAGAGAATTTGAAAGAAGTAGGTTAACAGAAGTCAGTGTACTCTAAGGAGATTTCCTATAAACCACTAGCAATCAGGTTGGAGAGAGGGGGGAGAGGAGGAAGGGAGAGATGGGAAGGAGGCAAGCAAGCTTGGTGACTTTCTTATTTATTTTCATCTTTTAAAAAAGAAAAAAAATGCAAAACTAAAGAAGAAAATACTTAGAAGGCAAGGTTTCCATAGGAAAAAAATATTTTATTTTTTTAAGAACAAATTCAGTTTGAAACAGACGTGGAATGTGACTTTCATAATTTTAATTTTCTGGGAACTAATTGCAATGTGGAACTAAAGCAGATTTCAAACTTATGACCGGCTAGTTTTAATACAGAATGAAACAAACAATCAAACAAAACCAAAAAATAAATTTAAAAAAAAAGAAACAGAAAGAAGAAATTATTTATAACTCAAGCATAATACTGTGTTACTTACAAACTGGACAAAGAAATTCTTAAATAAATATTCATGGTACACAATTTCAGCACAAATATGTGGCAATTTGGCAACCTTTTATATAATTTTTTCCTCAATACAGTGCAAAGGGGAATGACACTGCCTTTAAACAAGCTGTAGCTAAATACATTGCAAAATTCAAATTTTATACAAAACATCTTGCTCAGACTTTATAAAAAACCAACATTGCTCTATATACACAATCTGGTTAAGAAAAGCCTTTTTTAATCTTGTTTTCATGTGGGTTTTTTAATTATTTAAAAATGTGAATAAGGCTACTGTAACACCCCAAATCCATATACAGTAAATCTGAACCTATTTACAGCATCTTCACTTAGATATGATGGTGCAAATTCCAATTTGGGTGACTAGGGATGATCATACAAGCAAGGCATTTACAGTAACTTTTCAAAGCTGGACCAACGTCAAAGAAAGGAACAGTTGGTAGATTGTCATAATTCTGCACCAGACACAAAACAGACGCACAGTACATTTTTTTTTTCAATTGGTTGCAGGTTGCTCTTGAGCAATTTGTCTGATTTTTTTTTTCACAGTTTAGTATGTAACTAGAATGTAGACAACTGATGAAGCATAGATATGATTTAATAAGGATCAGTAAGCCCATCTTTTCCCTTCCTCCCCCTCCCCCAAAATAAAATCTTAATGACTTACAAGAGAACCTTGTATGGATGGATTCATAGAAAAGAAGGGTTGTTGAAAAGAATTACATATGTACTGTAGTTAGTCACCATGGTAACCTTCCACAGAACCATGGGTTGGAATTCTTTTTGTTTTTTGTTTCTCTCTTTTGGACCAACATCCCAACATTATTTTCAGGTTCAGAAAACAAAGAGAGTGATCATTTCTATGGCAGATATAAACCAAATCTTTCTTTTTTTTCTTTTCTTTTTTTTCTTTTTTTTTTCTTTTTTGCAGGTGCTCACCGGAGGTCTGAGAACCCTAAAATGCTGTTGCTACATTTTCTTTCCAAATCAGAAAGCGAAGTGTTACCATAGTAACATGACTATGTTAGAAATGTCTATTTGCATAGCACATATAAAAGTAGAGGTTTTTTTTATTTCCTCCCCAGAGTGGGAGCTTCAGGGGAATGGCCATGCTAAAGAGAAAACTTTAACCTGAACCCCCCCCTCTACGAACCTCAACAAAATCTACAGAACACATCAGCCTGTAAGGCAAGGGAAAACACAACGCAGAAAATAAATGCCGGCACATCTTGTTGCTGTTAAATATGCGATGCAGTAACGATGAATTCCTGATATTTTGGACCTTATATTTTCTACTTTTCTCTTACAAGCTGCTTTGGAATTTTTTTTTTTTTTTAACTATGCTTCCACTGGTGGTTTTGGATTTTTTTTCCCAGAAGTATTTAAAAAAAAAACAAACCTGTGCGTGTATGCATACATATATATATATATACACATATGTATGCATATATGGACTTACATATGTGTGTGTATATATGTAAAATGATGACAAGTTAAGACTATGCAATTGCCGCAAATGAGTTTCACATCTTCTGGTGTAGATCTGTGCAATCTCAAAATATATATTAGTAAAAAAAAAACCAAACCGAAAGTAAGAAAGAATGAACAAAAGAAAAACTCTCACTTTATATCCCTTGTGTTCTATACAGCTATTATAAATAAGACATAATTTCCTTCTCCATCTCAGTGTCATAATTTATTTTACTCTTATAGACTGCCAGAGGTTTGCCATATGTGCTTTAACTTTGCAACAGAGCACCAATGAACTGCTGTGTCAGTCAGTACCTACACTCACTGTGCAGGGACAGCACTACAATAAGCCAAAGTGCCAAAAGGGTCAGTCACGAAGAAAGTCTGCCTCACTTTTAGAGATGAGCAAGGTTTTGTGGTTTGTTGTGTGTCTTTTTTTCCCCCCACAACTTTATCAGTGATAGAATTATAGCTCACTTGACCCACTGGCTTATAATCATCTCGGTCACTTGGCTCTCTGTTGTTTTCTTAAATGCTTTCCCTGTGTTTAATATAATGTGATAGTATAGCAGCTGAGTCTGCTTAAAAGTCATCCAAAGCAGACTACATTTTTGCTACAGCTTCAAAGCTGTGTATTTTATTGCCAGTACCACAACAGCCCTGCCCTAATATATCCTCAGCGGCCTGCTATTGTCTTGTCTTCTCCAGGCTTGTTCACTTACTAACAATACCCCTTTGTTCTACTGTATTGACGGTACTATTTTTTTCTGCACACTGGTATTTGATAACCATGAATTCCTTCAAATGCAGCCTTAATCCACTGCGCATGTTATTGTGTTTCTTACTTGCATCTTAGAACTTAGCATACCAAAGTGCTGTGCTACCTAAATGCCTTTTTTTTTTTCTTCCCAGCTTCTATTTTTGAGGCAGCAATATTCAATTGCAACTTCAATCAGCCCTTCCCTCCACCACCCAGTCCTGCTCTTGGACTTTGTTGACAGCCTAACGTTTTGGCTGGAAGGCTCCGTACTATCAAACACAATTTTTATAAATGCGTTACCCATTCGAGTGAGGCTGCTGTAGCAGATGGATGGAGTGCGGATCTCCAAACATTAATGTTCCATTAGTGATTCAGGAGGTGGAGTGAAAGGAAATCTTATGTGAAGGATGGCAGAGCCCTGGATAACAGAAACAAATGGAACAGTGACGGACTAAAAGCAAGAGAACTTTAACAAGTCTTACTTAGACACCAAGGTCTGTGTGACAAATCCAGTACACACTGAGAGAGACACACAAAAGTCAGAAGATTGCATTTCAAGCTTGATATATCCTAGAGCACCTTCCCAGGATGCCTAGAGCTATTAACATCCACGGATTGCTCCATCTTCCCTTGGCTTTTGTACATGCCTGAACGCCCACAGCACATGGCTTTGAGGATGATTAATGTAACAAGAGTACAGCAATCAGAATGGGCATCTTCTACATGAAAGTCTTCCAGCTTTTAGTGAATACTTATTCACCGAGATAGGAATTCTACAGACTAGGTAAGCTGTCCAGCTCGCGTCGGTTCCTGGAGAAAGAGCTGTTGCCTTCTCCCCCCTGTGCTTAAGTCAATGCTAGCGCACAAGGCGTCATCACAAACCCCAACAGAAAGCATTTGACCAGTGAGTTTCCTCTACGACTCAACTGTACCACAGAGCTGGTTGTGTGTTTCTCAGACCTTGTAATAAATGTTTGCTGGACTCTGAGGAGGCATCTCTTGAACTATGTACACCGGATGTCCATAGTCGCCGCTGACCTTTTCATAGTGGGGGCAAAAGACACTGTCTGCAGTCCTTAGAGGAATGATAATGTCACTGGGCTCAGAACCATTGTTGTTGCCACTGCGTTTTGGGGTGGCTAACGTACTAAGTGATAGAGTTGTCGTGTGTTGCGGGGAATGCTTCCTGTGTCTTCTCCGGTACTTCAACAAAAGAACCACCAAAGTGATGATGATGACGATGAAAATGATGCACCCTGATGCAATCCCTGCAAATAAGGCCACCTCTGAACCCAGTATACTGGAATGCCCAGCCTTACTGCCATCTGTGCTAGATCCTGGAAAGAACGGAAATACAATAGACAAAAGTTATTGCCATCCTGTGACCCATTTACGTTGCTTAAAAATGTGTAGAGTAAGCAAGACTGGAAGAATTAACTGACAGCTAAACTTTGACAAACCAATTACCCTGTTAGATAGCTAAATGCAAACAGCCGAAGTCAGCAATCAATATGAAACAAGACTTTGTGCCTGTTGATCTCACTTTTGTCTTGCTCCCAAACCTCCCTGTTCCATACATCATCATCCATCAGCGGCGAGAACTGTCACTGACAAGGCAGCCTTTGATGCACACGGCATCTTTTAACAGATGCCGGCCAGCCCCAGGCACAAGAGAGGGGTGGGATAGGACTGGAAGGGAAAATAACACAGGGAAATGACAATTCTCAGAACAACTGGTACTGTTCAGCGCCACGCTGTTCCCCCTGCTATTTTATCTTTTGCATATTGATTTAAGTTAAACCATCCTTAGTGCCTCCTTACATGGACTCCTCTTGCTTGGAAATGAAGCTAAGGAGCTTGAGGCAGCATGGGAGACAGGCAGAACGGCTGCGGCATGTCTGTTAGTATTCACTTACATGTACTTAAAAGAAAACGCATTTGGTAGTCAGGAAAACCCACGTGCTGAACAGCCTGTTGAATATTTGCCGCTCATCGCACCATCATATTATTTGTTACAAAAATTACATGAATGCTCATTGACACTTTTTCACTTCTAAATTTGAACCTATTTCCCTCTCTTGATGCTCACTCACAATGGAAAAATGACACAGATGCTACATTCACATAATTGTTAACTCTTCCTAACAAAGCCTCTGCAGGGATCAGTTGAAGCCACTCACTACGTCAAAGACTCATTAGCCCAGTAACTAAAGAGAGAACTGGCAAGGAAAACTCGTGGCTTTTTTGGGAAAACCAGAATCACCTGTCAGCAAAGTTTTGCTTTGCACCATTACTAACTACTGAATTTTCTTCTGGACAGCTTGAGTCCTAAGAGTTAGGTTTTCTCTTGTTCACCCTATGAGTGAAATGTATCCTGAAGATATTTGTTTTGAATCATCTATTTATTTTGTTTAGATAATTATTAAAAAAAAAAAAACCAAACCAAAAACAAAACCAAAATGAAACCCCAAAACTTTACATGTAGTAGAAGACCAGGCATACACGTCTAGACTTTATATGGTCAGCTAAAAGATCAGGACATTAATTATAGATGCCTTGAAATAAACTTTTAAATGGCTGTAAAGAACCACTTGATAATGTATTATGCGGGAAGAGAAAGAGACTTGTTCATCTGCCAGAGTACTAAATGTAAGGCAGCACTGACCACTGTAAAGCTGCTTAGCAAATGTCCTATCAAAAAATTTTCCTGTAAATGAGAGACACTGTGACAAGACGTAATTAACTTCTACAGTAGAGTGGAAGAGGGGAGAGCACAGCTGTTGCCAAAACTTGCAGCTCCCATACACTATCCACCAGAGCAATCTGTCCACTATCCAGTTTTCTGGCTTTTGCTTCATCTCACAATGAAAACATTTGCTTTTCTGGCACGTTAATGGCAAAATAAAACACATTTGGGGACAAAGGAGGAGAAGAGGTCCCAGGGCAAAGTCCCACCACACCTACCTGAGTGGTCCTTCACAAAGGGGCTGGTGGTGGAACTCTTCCCATTGGTGCCAGCTTCCTGCTCAGGGCGCTTGGTGGGATCCGTGTGCCGGGGCTGCCCTGCAGAGTTGGGATCTGGGGGAAGAGAAAGACGACTCATGCAGCTTTGGCACTTGACGGTATGGAGCCTTACAAGCTGGCTCTAGGTACCTCGTGAGACACAAACGGTTTAACAGAAGAACCTTTATGCAAAGAACTGGGAGATATAAGAACGTAATTTTCCTTTTAAAGCAAAATGGTTATATTAGTTATTTCAGGTTTAAATTGTGAGGCCATCTGCAGAAACTATAGGGTCTCCTGTAATTGGCAAGAAAAGCTTTGCAGATGACATTTCAGTTTTACTGAGGAAGTTGATTGACTACTGAACCAACTTCTACTTAGAAGAATAATTCTTTCTTCCTGCACAATAGGTTATCTATATGTGAAAAGAGACAATGAACAAAAACCTCTCTGTAATCAGAATTCATACCAAGCAAACTATAGAAATATTAGCTTCCCTCTTTTCATGTATTTTAAATAATTCTGAGCAGCAGAGTTGTGGCTTTTGTTTTTAAAATAAAAATAAAAATGACTGAAACACACTACTCCCGGGTGACCTTTCCTTCTAGGGATCTCTCCAATGAAGAGATCTTATTACACTAACCCTCCTTCTGTAGAAATCTGTCAGTAGCCGAGGAAGAGAAAATAGGCTTTGCTTTCAGACTCTAAGGGAGGAATGACCACACTAGACTTGACTGGCTCTCT
Source organism: Nicator chloris (assembly GCA_013400495.1). NCBI lineage: Eukaryota > Metazoa > Chordata > Aves > Passeriformes > Pycnonotidae > Nicator > Nicator chloris. Next base: position 77,366 of record WAAE01020291.1, on the reverse strand, counting down.
GCTCTACACTGCTAAAAGAAGCCTGAAAACTAAAAAGGACATTGAGACCGATCAAAGTGATTTCATGAAACAGCAGATGGTCTTTACCTTGTCCAACTTTCATGAGGATCTTCATGGTTTTTGTCTGGCACACCCCTCCCTCCTGGTTATCCAGGCCCTCCAAAGACCCATTTGATGTTGCTGATTAAAAATAAAAGAAAAATAAATAAAAATAAAAATAAATAAAAATCAGGAAATCAACAGGCAAAGTGATGTGAACATGAGTGTTTGAAAGCAGGGATCTTTCAATCTACCAGGACCTGTTCTTGTTGCTCAGGCTGACCTATGGAAAGTTGTGAAATGTTGAAAGCCAAAGGAATGAATACACTGGTAAGCTGTACAATATATACAAATGGAGGCATGTGTTATCAAGGTTTCAAATTTACCCAGCAGCCTTTTATTTTCCTATGCACAATTGACTGACTGACTGACTTGGACAAAAACACACCATCTTGCTAAAAAGGTGATGTAGTCAGCTGAAAAGGAAGCTCTGCAGGCTCAGAGGAGAAAAGCACTGAAAAACCACCCTTTTTTTCCCCCCTCCCAACAATATCTTTATAATCACCACGTTACACCTGCTTCCTCTATTACAAATCTCCTGCTGGAAGAAGTGAACGCATACAAAAGACCCAGGTGAAAGCTAAGATTCTGAACTGATTGGAAAACCATTTAATATTTTAAAGTACAATCTCGTTTTCCTCAGCATTGAGGAGCCTCTGCGGGGGTGGGTGGCAAAGGGGAATACACTCTATTCTCAGGGAAACCTTTTAGCTCATACAAACAACCGGGCGCTTTCCCCTGTGTGGATATTGTTCTTGCTTATCTAGGTGCCAGCTGGAGCCACGCGATCCGGGCGCCGGCTGACACTGCCGTGCCATGTGAAGGCGAAGCACCACTCCCTTGGAGAATCCACAACACTGAATCACGGTGCAGGGGTGCGCCGCTGCCGCCCCGGCCAGCTGTTGGTTGCAAAACAGCTGCTGGAAAAGGATTCGGGAGCTCCGCGGCAGCAGTATTGCAGCCACTGCACTGCACTGGCCACCGGCCACCATGAGCAGGGCACAACTGCACACGGTGGGCTCCGGATTCACCACGCAGGGAACGCACCGTGCACTTTCCTACCCTGCTTGGTCTGGGGATGGAAATTTCACTGTCATTTCTTGGAGCTGTTTAGCTGAGGCCCGAAATGAGCTTCGGAGAGGGTGCACAGGCACCAGCACTGGGCCACCAACTGGAGAAAACAAATGGAAAATGGGATGTCAGGGAGCTCACTGCTTGCCGTGGCAGTGGTGAACTGCTGAAGCAGCACATGCCTCCCTCTGCCCCTCTCCTTTCAGCTTGTGGGCTTTACACTCTTCAGGTCTTTGTTTTTAATTCTCGCTCCTTCTCTTTCACCTTCCTTGGGGATTTTCTTTCAAATGCAGTCTATGTATATTTCCTTTTTCCTTCACAATGTCTTCCTACCCCCATGGCAGTATTTTTCTTGCTCTAATCTTCTCTCTAGCCGTAAAGATATAAACCCCATACTGCTGAACCCTGCTTCCTAGCCTTTGATCTGCCTCTTGTTTTTGTTCCACTTCTGACTCTTTTGTGACCAACTCAAATTACAGCCACCACACAAACTTCCCAAACTGTGCTCTTTTCCTAAAATTCCCTTCTCCTCATACGTGGTCCCTCTCAGTTCCTCCTCTTGTTCCCTCCCCGCTGTAAAAACATGACAATAGCTGTACAGCAAAAGGACTTTTCAAAATACAAAAGAGCACATTGAGTAATTTAAGATAAAAGCTGATCTGAAATGTGCCACTGCATTGCCAGGCTCAGAAAATAATGGAGACATATAGTTTTGTTTTCTTTTGGTTTTTTTTTTTTTCCAGAGGGGAAAAAAAAATCAATACCAAGAAACCATCCTGGACATAAATCAAATGTGTCTTTGCTGAAAGTGTTTTTTATGATCTATTTGCCAATGTACCAGCACAAGGACACAGAGAAGAAATGCAGTAAATAGAAATACCAAAGCTGAGCATCAACTGAATGTACAAATAACGAACACTGACTTTGTCTTGTGGTTTTCTTATTCGATTCTTTTTTTAATCGAGCCGAAGGGAATCACGTCTCCTTAAACACCTTCTACTTCATTTTAATTGAATAGAACGCTGCTTCTTCTGAACATCAATGCCTTTTTATTCTTTAAAGGCCTATCCACTTAACCCACGGAGCAGGAGGCCTCAATAGCATGCAGGGGACGCAGTCAGACCTCAGTACAGAATAAGAAAGTAAGATGGCAAAAAGAATGCAAAAATTACTTCAAATACAGTCTCCAAATGGGAAGACCCAGATGTACAATGAGTCTGGTTGTGTGCCTACGCCAGCTCAATCTGCCTCGCTTGCTTGCTAAAAGAATGCTTTCATAGCTTTGATGTCAGATGAATGAATTCGCAGAAATATTCACTGTTTCCACAGTTCTTCAAGGGATTTTAGGAAAGCCTACGTTGTAGCTCAGGGTACAGACTGCTACGTCCTGAGGAATAGGGAATTTTCAAAGAGAAGCATTTCAGTGACAAAGCAAAGTTTCCTTCTCAGCTTTTCCTGTAATTAAACTGACAATTACCCAAGGCCACTGGAGGAAATTATTTTTTGAAATTCATTAAGACTATCGAAATACAACCTTGCGTATCCCTAGTGTACCAGGAAGAAAGTGGGTAGCTTTAAACACATCGTTTTAAGCTTTGAAAAGCTGCACTGAGAAAAAGAAGTAATCTGGGACAGCAGAGAAAACAGTTTCATACTGCTATTGCCCCTTGACAATGCAGTGTGCAGAAGCCAAACAAGGGAGTGAGTACAAAATATTCCTCAAACACTTGCTGCGGCCTTTCTATATTGATCTCCAAATGAAAATGACACCCACTGTCATTTTAGCTCCTCCACTGCACTCACACCTCTGTGGGAAAGTGACCCAGCACCTGCAGCTTTGCTCTCACTGAAAGGATATTTAAAAAAAAAAAAAAAAAAAAAAAAAAAGTGCCCTGATAGGAGTTTTGGATTTAAACAGAAATGTAACACAAGTTTCAGGTATCCAAAATGGAAATATTATCCTCCAGTGTTTACATAATCAGATTTCAAACCTTCCATCCAATTTCTTCTTATATACATACATATATAGAAAAGAACAGTTTTTTTTTACATTTAGGTCTAAATATGTTTATATTTTAACGTCAATTACTTGGATGAACTACCATACAAAGCCTTCCGCTAAGAAGACTAAATACTTAAATATTAACATTAATAAACATAACTCATGATTAATATGAAGTTTCTCATTAGTACTAGTGTGTTCTCAGGATCCCACACTCCACTTTGTATTAATACAGCAACACACAGGAACCTAGACGTGAGTAAAATGTTGCTAAACAGGTAACAAAATATTTTTAAATCTTTTGATGGTTAAATATGTCTGATTTTCTGAGACCTGTCCTGCTCCACTGGTGTCAACTGCAAAACTAATAATGACAGTAAAAAAACACAGTAAATTATTCAACGGTTTGTTCACACCTAAAAATAAACACATATAATTGTGCTAAAATCTCTACTAATTTTAAGACTTTCTAACAAAATTGTAATAACATATAGGTCATTTTTTACAGTAGTTTATCAGACACTGTCAGTCTGCATTCCTTGAATACAACAGCAGCTGCCATTTTACAAGGAATGCAAGTTTAGCTTTTCAACATTCAGAAAACACTTACGAAATTATCGTTAAAAGTCTTGCTGATACATACTTATTTTAGAGAAGCTAGTATACATTTGCAGGTTCATAACACACTATTTTAACATCTCCTCCTCCGTACACAAGGGAGAAATTAAATTATTCAGACCAAAGAACTTCATTCTGATCTGCCTCCCCCTCTTTCAAATACATGAATTGCATAAAAACACACAAACCCCCCAACAAAACAAACAAAGAAACAAAAAAGGCTAGAGCTCATGTAAATCAATGTACAATGTTTTACATTTATTTGCTTTTAAAACTCCACAAGTGCTGTTTATTGTACAAAGTGCATTAGTCATAAATGCAGAGGCAGGGAGTCAGTGAGCAAAGCAGAGTCAGCTGACAAGAATAGTTCCTGGCTATGATTCTTATAAAGTCCCCATGGAGAGGAAGTAATATTACATTTTAATATGTCTTCATTTGATTGTTATTACTCTGCCTCCCAGGAGGCTACGCCACTGCATGGATCATGGCTGTTTTCAACCTACCAGGCTGGTAACATTGCTCTAATCAGACGGAGAATTAAGCTGCTGGATTTGTGCCTGTATATAGCTTTTCATTCACAAAGAGATTAGAAATGAAGGCACAGTCACAAAATTTCAACTTCCTTCACTCCTAAAAACACACATTACAAAATGAAAAAATGCCATCACAATTACTTAAAACAGCAGCAGACAAAAATTTCAGCCTTTTAATTTTGCTATACTTATTACCCACATTTTCATGTTTTAGGATTGGGAAAAACATTTACCTATTTGCAAATTAAATGACATATGCTTTGAACCCACACAACTTTAAAACACATCTATTTCTAGAGCTTGAACATGAAATGGACTACATAGATGATGAGAGAAATTATGATCATTGCATTTAATTTTCCTGTGAAAACTAAATGAACCTTAAACCACAGACTATACGAATGAATGAGTGATGTCAACTGATGGACAAGGACAAAATTGACTTTGTCCCTCCTTAGCGTGCTGGACAATAAAAGTCATTTGACAATATATTAAAGACACATCATTGATGAGGTCATGAAGAATTAATTTCTGCTGACGTGGTTCTGTTAATAGCAAATTGAGAATTACAGGTTTTTTAGGGGCAGATCTCTACTATCCAATAGTAGTGATTTCTACAGTTTTTGTTCATTAAATACTGCTTGAATACTGCATCAGAAAATAGATTTCTCAAAATCAGAATGAAACAAAATTAAATAACACTACCCATTTCCACTTTTCCCCTGCTGGGCTTAGAAACAGAATGAAAAAACAGCAGCAAAAATCCACACAAGCTTTAGATCCAACAGCAGTAAGAAGTTATTCTTAAAGCAAAGCTGCACTCGATCTCACATGCATTCTCAGGATTACTAAGTACATGCAAAGGTTTTGAGAGTTTTTTATTTTATCAAGTAATAGAACATTATTTTGGCCAGGCATCATTGTTTGCTCTGACTGCTTTCATCTGCTTTTGGTCCTTTTAATGATCCTCTTAGTAAAGCATTGAATAAATAATTCTTCTTTTCCATAAATTTAGATAATTTATGGGAGAGGTTTAAGAACACCAGAAATCACACACTACAAAACCACAAATCACTGGTCACAACAGGGAGGTTGTTTCTAAACAAGCCATGGATGAAATAACAAGATAGCTAAGATAATAGAAAGAGTGTTTTAAGTAGATGAAATTAAATTCTGCCCCCCAGTAGGAATGCCAGATCTGCATGGAGATCTGAAACAAAAAAAAAAAAATTCAAGCCTCTCACCAAAGAACAGGTTGTTTGGCACACATTATGCTGGGTGAGCTGAAGAATGTGTAGAGAGAAGAGAAATACGCTAATTTAAAATACTAGCAATTAATAGCAACTTCCCTTTTCTTGTAGTGACAAAAATTGACACTGAAACCATTGCTTTTTAAAAAAAATTGCCTTCTGAAAGTTAGTCAGCAGTCAGCAGTCCCAAACCTGGACCCTAAGCACTAAAACGTAAATGCATAGTTTAATAGTTGAATGGAGTGCTGTTATGTGTTGACTGTGTTTTTAGACAACAAAACAAAAACTTTCTACTGATCTTTTAGAGACAAAGAAATGATCCTTAAAAAAACCCAAAAACCAAGAAACAAAAACCTGCTGAATTTGCTCAATATAATTTCGGACATCAAGACTATAGCGAAAAATGTATAAAAGCAGCTACCCAATAGTTTTGCTTTTTTCTAATGCCTGTTTTTTATTTGCCCTACTTGCAAAGTCAAGGTGGCAGCAGAATTTTGCAGAGTTTCTCAGCCTAAACACCATTAAAAAATTCTCCTTCTACCTTATTCCACACATGGTTTAAAATTAGGATAGATTTTTTTCCTTAAACTAAGGCTCATGGAGTGTTTATAAATACTCCTGATGGCAGCCTTTTTTCCCCCTCTATCCTCACATAAGGCAGAACTTCAATGAGAGGGAAAGGACAAGAATTCTCTATTCCTCTTTTTCACTTTGCATTCGTGTTTTTTAAATGAAGTCCTATACTGCATGTCTCAGGATTTATATATAAACAGGATCCACAAATTATATTCTCTACAGCAAGTATGCAGCAATGCCCTCTCCAGTCAAGCTAAAACCAGAAAAAAATAAAGTAAAATAAAGAACAGGCTTCTTTTTGCCAGGAGGAAGCAAAGGCTCTGCAGTGAAACTTTGTGATTCACTTTTCTAACCACTGCTGGAAAATGTGTCTTGTCCAACTGTGCGTAGCGTGACTTGTGGTACTTAGATGGGACTCATGATACAAGGGTATTTATATAATTCCCCATAAAAGTCTCCACTTGTATTCATACGTTAAGAGAGGGACAGATTCTATTACTGTTTCAATGTTTTTTTTGAGGGTGCAATGTGGAGGATGCAATCAAGACAGAGCCAATCAGTTTTGCAGTGTAATATACTTCGGTATATACCAGCTGTATGATTCCAGGGACATCTCTGGAAATCCACAGACTCTCCTTCCCACATCTCATGTCATCCAACAGCACAAAATATGGAGAGTTGTAAAGTTTCCTACATTCAGAATGATTTTATTAATTCCAGGGAGGCACGGCACCAAGTAAGAAAAATATACGTGGTAAAAAAAAAGCCATTTATGTCAACAAAGTCTTTCCATAAAGGGAAAAAGAGACAGTGCGAGAGCTGGAAAATATAAAAAAAGCTGTGAATTCTGACTGGTTATTGTTGCCTATCATTTTAAAAACACCACCACTTTCTCCCTCGGTTAAGGAACACCACAGCTAAAGTGTACTGAACAGTAAACTATTTGCTGAATTATCCATTACTGAAGGTCACAGGTTCCACCCACCCACAGCAAAATCCTACTTGCTTCACCGCTGTCAAGTGCAGTGCCCCTTTACAAAAATCCCTAGGAATGATTTAGAGATTATGTAAAGGCAAACCAGAAAAGCATCTCAATACTGTATCACTATGAACGACGAGTCCTTCATTACAGTTAAGCATTTTAAAACGAATTTCAGTTCTATATTTCACATACTCTGAGAAATGTTGTCAGATAATGATCCACTGCACACATGGTTGCTTCTAGTTTACATAAACAAATTATATATTTGTGAGTGCTGAAGTAACTGTGGCAGATGCGAGCCCACTAATTATGATGTATTTAGCGTATACCCAAAAGTATGCATCTCAAACAGATTACTAGTTAGTTGAGTTCACCATTCACAAACAGGTATTTTACGCAATTTTATCCTCTCTCCCAGCACACTACTGGCAAAAGCCCTCATGGATGGGGGAAGTGTCTCCCACTACCACAGCAAGCTTTGCTTAACAGTTCAGCTGAACAGAACTAATAGAATTAGTTAGCATTCAAGTTACACTGATTGTTGCTGATGACAAGAGGGCTTGCTGGAAACAAAAGCAGAAGCTGTAACATTAAATGAGGACCCACTTTCTGTAACATACAAATTCAACTTCACTCTACAAGGATGTTCACCTGCCTTGAAAATCTCTGTTTTTTGTCTGCAGCACTAGGATAAGAAAGGGTTATAGTGAAAGTTCATATTAAATAAATAACAAACCTCTTGCTCATTCTACTGTCACTAATTGCATGCAATGATATTAATGACCCAGTAATTGCTATACGAGTAGCACTGAAGTGGAAAACATCATTTTGAGGCAGAGTTCATCTCTAGGTGGTAGGACTTCACCAGTGACTGAGTTAATGCCTAGTGACAGTTCAGAATATAACACTATAGATGAGAAAATGTGCCAGTCTCATGGTTACAGCAGTTTAGATGGACATGATGTTATTTGCTTTGACCACACAGAGTCTAGGAGTAACCCCAATAAAGTGCCACAGTCAGACTTTGCCCTGTAGATGAACCTCATTGCTTTCAGGGGAGATGCTCCGTACTATAACAATCTAGAGCAATTTTCCACATGTTTGCTTCAATAAAAGAATACCTTCATCTCCTGCTTTACATGTAGCACAACAAAAGTGTGCTTTATTGCAAAACACAAAAAGCTATTTACATCATCTAACTATCCTTCAGCAACACAGAGTTTGGCACCTTAGTACTGAGATCAATTATGATACTATTGGATGACTGTACACTTGGCAAAGATGATCAGGAGTTAAGCACTGTTTTGACTGCAGTATGCTTATGTTTGTGTTTAGAGCTGTAAAGTACCCACAAAGTAAACCTTAATGAGGGAACATTGCAGAAATAAAGCAATTTGAATTTCCAAGGTTCTACAGGACCTCCTGTTCAAATACTTGCCATTAAGAAATTAAGAGGTTTAGCTTCTTTAGAAATTATCACGTAAGCATATCTTGGTTCATTTTGAGGAACTCCAGTGGGATATGTTAATTCCAACAGTGTTCGGAATTTTGAAGTCACAACTAGACAGGCGAACTGATACTTTTAATACTTATGTTCATAGAGTTTTTAAAAATTCACTGGAGTTTCAACAGCATAGTATTATTTAGCTGGTTTTTTTTTTCCTGTTGCAATGAAAATTATTTTGCTGGTGTCTTGATTCTGCTCCCGAACCTGCTGTGGCAGCCTCTGGATGGCACACAGAATCAACTTTCAGCACAGGCTGGGGCCGAACACATGGAAAGCAACTCTGCAAAAAAGCCCTGAGGGTCCTGGTGGACACCGAGTTGACCATGAGGCAGCGACATGCTCTCACAGCACAGGAGGCAAACAGCTCTTGGGCTCGATCTGTCAGGGCAGTGGCAGCCGATGTGGGGAGGTGATCCTTCCACACCACCCCGAACTGGTGAGGCCACACCTGCAGTGCTGGCTGCAGTCACAGGCTCCCCAACACGAGACAGACATGGACTTACAGGAGCAAGTGCAGTAAACGCTCATGGAGATGATGATGGAACTGGAGCACCTGCATAGGAGGGGCTGTATCCTTGGGGATACCCAAAACTCAGCTAGACACAGTTCTGGGCAACTGGCTGTAGGTGGGCCTGCTTCAGCAAAGGTTTGAGTAGGGTACTAGATGAGCTCCAGAAGTGCCATCCAAACCAATCCATTGGGATTCTGGGATTCTGCAATCAGCTGGGCTGATGTGGTCTAAAGCATTTATGTACTAACATGAAGTACTTGGAAACCAAATAATTCTAAGTTTTCCTGGCAGGATGTGGATGCAGAACTCTGGTTCTCTCACAGCAGCCCAGTGGGCACATAAGGACTATGCTGCTGCTGCGGTTTAGTGATTTTTGCTGCCTTCATCTACCGAACAGAAAACAGATAAATCATGCTAACAAAGACCCAAACATGCTTTTAAAAACCAGCCTTATCAGCTTAATATGGACTCTTCTCCAAGAACAGCTAAGACTACCTTAAGCCTAATCCTGCTTTTACTTCCAGAAATATTTGCATGGTTTCCTTGGGACTGAAGAAAAGAAACTGGAAGACTGCCCATTAGGGCTTAGTTTTATAGTCTGATTTATCATAAATAAATCCTGAAATATTCTTCATCCAAGGTTTCCAGGATTGACTGAAGTCAGGAGAGAAAATCTAAACTGACATTTAACCCTGGTTTTCAACCATTCCAGCCTTTTGTTTCAGCTCATGCAGTTCTCAGACAAAAGTACATTTCCCTCCATTCCAGCTACGTAAAGATTTTAATGAGACAAACGATTTCAAGTCTTTAAAATGAGTTTCATTGAAGTCTTTATAAATCCTTATGCAGCTCCTAATTTTTTATTTTAGGACTTAAAATACTGCAATATGTAACACATACGATACAAGCAACTGTATAAAGACTAATCATCCCACTTGATGTGCTAAATGATCATCATTTAACTTACATACAAAATAGAAGTTAAATGTGTTTCAGTGCGGTAGTGCACTCTCAAGTTTCAGTTTAGACAGATACTTTCTTCATGCTTTCCTCATAGTATGGCACGTCTTTCCAATACACAGCCCCTTGATTTAAACAGTTACTCATATCCTGAATATAAAGGATAACATACACACTCAGCTCATTCTTTTCCTATACGTAGTCCTGTTAAGGATGTTTATGCAAATCCAATAGAACATACACATTTTGGAGAAGATCAGGGTTTAGGCTTTTTTTTTTTGCAAAGCACTACAAATACTACATACATAAAGGCTTCTAAGGGAGAATACTGTATCTTTCTTTGTGAATATATTATATTTCCTGTTATTTATAAACCATTTCTGAGGAACTATGAAAGCGAGATATAAAAATAGTGACTAAAACTATTAAACAGCTTCCTATGAAATTTTAAAACCTCTTCAATTCATGAGTATTTCCTGAATAATTTTTTCTTCCAGTCTGAACAATTATTCTCTATTTTCATCTCATTCCGTATCTATTTGGAATACTTGCGGGGGTGTGGGGGAAGATAACTGTATTTTTTTTTTCACAACATGCCATCAATTAACAAACTGAGCATTCCTATCTTTCATTTCCTTCCCTTAGGAATAGAGACATAATAACAGATTTCCTGCTGAACTATCTCTGTCTACTTTAAAGGAGATAAACGATTGGTATTGCCTAGGTAATGGCACCGAATATGAACAAAGTCCATCAATATAAAATAGCCTTATTCTCTTACAAGACCTGTGTGGTCTGGGACAAAACCCCAAAGGACCATGACTCCATTAATCCTGCAGGTCTTAGACTCTGTTAGAAATCTGAAGCTGCACAGACAGTGATTTTTCTCTCTAATAATATTATTTGTATAAGCTGTATTTATATTTCATTCAACAAGAGCTAAGTGGTATTGCTGATACATCCCTTAAAAGACTCTTCAGCAAAGTCAAAGGCTGACCTCTGGATATCATTTTACACTAAGGAGAAATTATTTATCTAATTTTCTGAGGAAGGAGGAGGAGAAAGGAAAGAAAAAAAGTGATCTTTGTACAAATGGAATCCGAGTGACTATTATTGCACTGGCTTTCATTAACACCATCACCACTAACACAAAGAAAAAAAAACCAAAGAAACCCCAAACCAGTAGATTTTTGGACCACAGAATCTTTAAGAGAAATCAGGAAAAATATCTTTGTTTCAAAAGTAAAGGGACTGAATTTCTGATACAGTGTTTGTTCCCATTTTGGCTAGTTTGGCATTAACAAAGGAAAACCTGTATACTGTTTCCTTTTGGGCAGCTTTCACTAGGTGATTCGGAGGTTATAGGGGGCTGCAGGCTGAAATCTGCCTCAGAACGTTTTCAGAATGCCCAGCCAGACAGATTAGCCAGCGCTTAAACTGGTCAGAATACTAAAATAACATTTTAATGTACATCTATTTGGCCATGCAAACAGATTTATTCTTCCCAGCTGGGCCATATTTCAGGGCACAATCTATACTGTCCTCTAATATGTTCTTCCTCAGACAGTTATTGCCCTTTAATTGTAACAGAATGACAAAGTGAAAACATAAAAAGCCTTGTGATTTTTTTCAAACACAGCTAATGCTAAAGTTTTAGAATTACTGTTTTGATTTTAAAAGCCAGAGTACTATTAAAGCAGTTATCCAAAATTTAGTGCTACTAGCCAGAATAAGCCTTTAAATCAGTCAGGGATCAAATATATATAAATATATGTTTTTTAATTTAAGCCAGAAGCCAATTATGTAAGTGGGTCACTTGAAAAAAAGTTGACAAAAAACATTTAAGGAAAGCTGCGTATTCAATTTTGCCAATGTCAAAGCCAATGAGCATCATTAGCTCGGCAAGCTCGGCTAATGAGGTCCAGGCAGAGCAAGCCTTAGAGAGGAATCTCAGAGAACCATTCTGTAGCCCCTTCCCAAGTCCCAAGTCACTCTATTACAAATTTGGAACAGGTGAAGATTTCATTGCAGGTGACTTATTTTTCTAATATTGATGATGTCAGCCCATAAACTTCACTTATGCAAAAGAAGAGATGGCGTGAAATATGTGCTTGCTTGGCCAAACTACCTAAGGAGCTTGACGGTGGCTTGGAGGCAGGCGGCACTGCTCCCTTCCCTCTGGCACTGCTCCCTTCCCTCTGGCATAGCTTCCCACTGGCTTCCCCTGGAGCTCCCTCAGCACAAACCCAGTGTATCACCAAGCTCTCCAGCCCTCTGACTAAAGGCCCAGGTTACTGGGAAGGGTTCAGGATGATTGCTGTACACGGAGTAAACATCTTTGGTATCTGAAACGCACTTGAACTATGCTAATGTGTCTCTCTGACAAACAAGAAGAATCTGCTTCTGAAAGAGCTACTGAAGCAGTGACACCATGACCCAAGTACTTGCAGATCAAGTACTATCTCCTCAGTATTGAGAATACACTCATTGCTTGCTCTGAGCAACTCACAACAGCAGAAAATTATACTTTATTCCCTAACCACGTAGACATAAAAAGACTTTTTAATGCAAACATAAGAGTTGCAAATCTTCACACCCTTCTGCCCAAATTTGTCCTTCGCATAGATATTTATGTTGTTGGGCATGATGTATCTTCCTTCATGCATTTGATTAAAGATTTCCTTGGAGGCTTATGGTATATTAGCTAAATGGTCACATATTTTAGGATAATCAAACATTAATACTTCTCATATCTAAAGTACATTTGACCTTCTCCAGTTCTGCTGAAAAGAAATCAGGTAACTGTAGGAAAATGAAACTATTCATTTCCCGGGAACGAAAAATTGATGATAGCAAAGAAGAGAAAAGCAAGGACACTCTGTTACATCATTTATTCACTTTCACAATACCATTCAGTATCGTCTTTCCAATTACTGCTGTTCATAGAATTAACTCTTTGGATACTGATAGTCATATTGAGGAATATCTTGCCAAGAAATGGATTACTTTTATTTATTAAAGTACCACTAAATGTGAAAACAGATATGAGAAACTTACCCACACTTTTACTTTTAAAAAATCGGAAATTGTGAAATGAGAAGATTTTATATGCTTAGGCCTAGAGAAGCACTGAAAAGATCTTCTGCTATACCTATCATGAATACATCTGGATGATACAAAAATTATGGCTTGAAGAATTCCTGTGCAATCACATGTCTCTACAGGCCTCAGGAAGCTGCTTCATCCTGTGTTGCGATTCCTCATCCCAAAATGACTAAACCCATAATATGAATAGAGATTTTACTGTTTAATACAGCTCCACAGACCACATACTATTACCTTAGAAAAACAAACTCTGTTTTCAACTAATGGCAAGATGATAAAGGTACATGACGATGCACAAAACATTTAAAGGGCTGACAGCAGCCTCCCAGCATAAACAGCGTGAGATTAGACTGTAGGCGCAGCCACAGCAAGCACTGCAAAGATGCTGAGCTCAGTGAGCTCTTGTGCTAGGTTTGTTTGATGCCACTTAGCTGAGGGAATGCAAGATCCTAAAATACTTAAAAATCAAAATCTGGCACATAAAATGCATCATTGTCTTCATTTCAGCTTTTCCACCTCCTTGAAAAAACCCAACAAAACGAGCAAAGCAAAACGGATGGACGAACGGAAGGAAGGAAAGAAGGAAAGAAGGAAAAGAAAGAATTACAGGTCTGTGAATAGGAATGCATGCAAACAATTTAAAGCCTGATTTGCACACCTGACTAAGAGGCATTTTATTACTTATAAAAATGACAGCAAATGTCCTGACTACCAGAACTTGCACTGACAGGGCTGTGTCATGAGCTTTTGAATACAAACTGTTAAAACCCTATCTAGCTCCAGTACTCTCTAAAATGGTGTCCTAGCTGAGCACTGGCCTAGTTTTCTACGCCTCTTAGTGCTTCTGAGACCAGCATCACTGAGTTTATTGTTTTCTCCTTGAATGACAGGAAAGTGAGGGTTTTAGCTTCAGGATGGCTGCGTTTTCAAGGGTGGGGTGCTTTTTTGTCCAGCCTATTAAAATGTATGGGTACCCTTGCTGAAGCTCCGTCAGTATGCTAGCAACAGAGTGATAAGTTAGCCATTTTCTTATGCCACAATGAATAGGAGAAGTAATACCCTGAGGCACTCCAGTATTACTGCTAGGCCAGCGTGATTTTTGAGGCATTAGACTGAAGGCTGAGTAAGTTCTTTCAACCAAGTTATGCTGTAATCTTTCAGGAAATGCAACGTCTATTATGTCTTATTGCTATAATGAAATAATTATACAAAACTAATGAAAATGAGATGTACTTAATAATTCTCTGGGTAAATCCATGACATAGATATGACAGAACTGACAGTGCATCAGAAAGCTCCATTTGTGCCCATAATTTTCAGGTAATAATTGTAACAGTGCCATTTGTTCCACTACAGTTGGTCTTCTGTGGATGTTTTTAAAAGCAGCACTAAATAATGAGCACATTTCCTCACTTAAGCCAAATATTTGAGCATGGTCATTTTTATGCTACACATTTTCACTGGAGTTACAGATAGCTATCTCTCAACATGTAATTTTGTCGCTTTCACCCTGGTAAATATCTCACTGGATTTCAGTGGGAAGGTTGTCAAAGTTAATATTGGTTAAGTGGGATCACATTTTTACATAGTCCCCAGCTAAACAGAGAAAGTGCCTATATTAAGCAATCTTGAAAACCAAAAAAAACAAAAAAAAAGGTGGTTTGTATCTCCTGTAACTCTTACTTAGTAATTTCTGAAACTAGTAATTAATATTAATAATACAGTGAATTCTTAAGCTTCTGTGACATACAACTTATTTTATACATTACTATGTACCATTATGGATATAACTGGGAAGTGAGCATTAATTTATACTGAAAGAATTTCCATTTTAAAAGTACTTGATCAGAGCACTTTTAAAACTGCCAATATTTTTAAATCAGAAATTAAGAAATAATTACACTGGCAGACATTACATGAAACAGTTATCAATCCTCCAGTTTTTACGGAGGTGGCAGAAACATGTTCTAGGACTAATCTTTTAGCAGGACCTGTTGTGACAGGACACGGGTTAATGGTCTTAAACTAACAGAGGGTAGATTTATACCAGGTATAGTGAATAAATGTTTTACAATGAGTGTTGTGAAACACTGGATAACAATGCCTATAAGGGGTGGTAGATGCTCCCTACCTGGGAATTGAGCTCTGAACAACCTGATCTAGTTGAAGATGTCCCAGCATGACTGAATGGGGTTGGACTAGATGAGCTTTAAAGGTCCCTTCCAACCCAAATTATTCTGTGAAATAAGACACACAAGTATTGAACTTCCCTGTAACTGCAGAAAACCCAGGTATTTGCCGAATTTGTTCCATCACCTAATAACTGCGGATACTTGCTCAAGACTTCAAAAGTGCCCATGGGGCAAAATGAGATCCACAGGGCATAATATTACAATGACAAAACCTAAACTGATGCAAATTGTTGTTATACTGCTGAGGTCACAGCTTATTCTAACTCCTGATTCACATCATTACCTTACACATCGTAAGTGATTTGAATCACTGAACACAGTGGCTACCTCCAGACTTGCTTTCAGCTGTAAATCCCTGATCAGAAACTCACACTAAGTTTGTACTGCTGCACAGAGTCCTGTGCCGTGCACATTTGTTTTGCGAGCCAGGACCATGAAAAAGGATAAAATTCAAGACCATGCTAGTCTAGGTTTTACCCAAGAACTCTCCTAGCTATTGTATGGACATAGAGGGTATGTTTTGAGGAAAGGTATGTTCAATTACAGGCTCTTACCAGTAACCCTTGTGAGGAAACTACACTGACAAAACGGGCACCAAAGTGGCCAAAAGATGCTTCCTGTGAGAGTCCCTGGACCACCTGGAGCAATGGCTAGCCACGTCACACGGGATACCTCATCTGAGAACAGCTGGGTCACCGTCCTCCTACTCCTGGCATGACAGAACCCAAGGACAAGGCCAACAGCACAGCACATCAGCAGGGCTGTGAGCAGGAAACGCGTCACAGCTCAGCTGCACACAGCTTCTGATGCAAACACAGGTCACAATATCGTGCACAAAAGAAAAAGGCACTTTTTACAGGCACAGAAATACAATCCAATGTGGTTTACACAAAACAAGGAAAAAAAGAGACAGAGACCCTTTGGAAATCAGGAACAATACTGAAAATATGCCAGCAAGAAATCATTTTTAGATAAAAATATACAAACCCATTCATATTCCTCTTAGTTGGCTTATAATGTACAAGACAGCATGCAAAATAACGAACAATTATATTTAAAAGAATGAACAACTGAAAGTTTGAACTTACATATGACGTAATAATCTTTGTTCTTCTGAAATTCCAGGCCCCAGAGATTAGGACTGAACTCTTGAAACTTGATGGTAAACTTAACATCTTGATCTGGCTTGGCACAGTTAAGTAGAGGTGTATTGTCCTTTTTAATAGCACAGCTATCTGCTTGGTCTTTATCAACCATGTAGACCTTATAATATTCATA
This sequence comes from Nicator chloris, assembly GCA_013400495.1. NCBI lineage: Eukaryota > Metazoa > Chordata > Aves > Passeriformes > Pycnonotidae > Nicator > Nicator chloris. The sequence continues at coordinate 60,682 of WAAE01020291.1, read as the reverse complement.
TTGGCCAATAGTTTTAGAGTCCACCTTTGGGCATATAATATCCAGTTTGTCTCCTATCTGTGGATATAGTACCAATCCTTGTCCAGGAAGGAATCTACAAGGAAGGAAAAAAAAAAGGGGGAGGGATGGGGGAAGAGAAGAAGAGGTAAAATTTGAGACACTTAATAAAATCTCATGCAGAAAAGTAGCAACTGCAGTGAACAGACAGGAATAAACACAGTTTCCAAAACCAAACTGACAGACTGAGCAAACCAAATCTCAAGAGTTTGGGCTTGATTCAATATCAACAAGATGTTTATTTAGATCTTAAAAATTATAGATGGATTGAGTCTTTCAGTCCTTATCCCAGTTTTGGGCACTCTAGCAGATTTTACATTCTCTCTTGGCAGGCACTGCTGTTTCTTGCACTGCACTTAGCCATGCAGAGAAGCTAATACAACACCTGGCAAGCTATGATTCTGTTTTTCTGTTTGGCTAATATTTCTACTATTCTTGCACGTATTTTGCTAATTTCGGAAACGGGAGAATGACAAAAATAATCTTTCAACCCCCTTGAACAGCCATGTGGGACAGGAAAAAACTTAAGACTTTTAATAATATATTAACATGTTGATTGATATTACTAGTGTAACACAAATGAACATCAGTCACTCAGCCAGGAACGTGCTTACAGACCTGCGATGGACAGAGATCTACCTAAGCCACGGACCACACATGCTTCTGGGAAAAAACACTTATATCCAAGACAGTGTGACCATTCCACTACAGTGATTTCTCTTCCACCATTACTGCAATTATTTTAGCTTTTTTTTTTTTTTTTTTTTGGTGCCTGTAGTTAAAGATAGGTGTCCTTTTTTTCTTAGTATGGGATGACTTCTTACACAAACTGACAGTGACCTTAATATTTGCAGTTAGACATAGTATTTTGTCTTTCCTATTCATATTAATTAACAGGCAAACATGACCACTTCTTCGTGGAAGAAAAATATAAATAAGTACTTATAGTATTGATTCATCCACAAAATGAGGAGTCATGTTCTCACAAGGACAAAAGCCGCAGCAGGTTTGTTTGTTTCTCTCTCCATTAAGACATATTTGTTTCAATTAAGGCCAAGAAGTGCATGTTTTACTACAACAGCCAGAAACACAACCAATGTACTCGAATGCACAGACCTAAAAGACTGACTTTCTTTCCTCTTTTTTCTGCCTGCCAGCATTTTCAAAGATCTTCCTTAATGGAGAATCGGCCTGAAAAACCAAGTGAAACAATTCCTGCCTAATGAACACCCTTCTCCAAGTGCTAATACTTAAACAGCACACGTAGTAAATCTAGCTTATTCACAGGCAGCCTTCCTGGAAACTTTAAATTAGAGTATCAAGGCCCACGCAGAACAAAGCTGTAGGCGTCGGTGACCTCCAACCTCTGGCTAGGCGAAAGGAGCCACCAGCATGAAGTACTGGTGGGGGAGAATCCACTAAATTAAAGGATGATGCAACGCCCCAAATTTCGAATCCATCATTTACAACTGCTTGCTCCACACAATTCAAGTTTATGATCTGTGCTAATTGAGCAGGATTATTTTCACTCACAAAGCCAGTGTAAGAATTATATTTGTTATGAAGCAGCACGTAGCAGGACAAAGACATGTAATTACAGATTTAGGGAACTAGAACAATGAAATGTTATGGCAAGAAAAGCGACTGTTGATATATAAATCACTGCGCTCTTTTGTGCTGTGCAGGGTAATTTCCAGACTGCAGAAACTGGGCTTGGCCACGGCTGTTCAAACCGAGATTGAAGTGGAGACGGGGCAAAGCTGCACCTCCTCCTCCAGTTTTCAGACATGCCAAAGGAATGCAGTGACTACCACCTCCTGAAAGCTGAAATGGTCAAACAAATGGAAAGGTGGGAATGCATCCTCGGAGTTATCAGCCTGGTGAAGGACAACTAGATGTGTGTGTAGATATGGCACCTAGGGATGTGGTTTAGTGGTGAACACAGCAGTGCTGAGTTAACAGCTGGACTTGATGATCTTACAGGTCTGTTCTAACCTAAGTGATTCGATGATCCTATGACTGTGGCAGAGGCCAGTTCTGCAAGGGTATGAAGAAAAGGTGGGGAGGAGGATCCCAGCCAGCAAATATTCCCAAGGGAGCAGGATTCTGGCTCTGATTCTGATTTTGGCTCTCCTCGGGGATCAACTCTGACCAGGCAAAAGCAAAAGGAGAGTTCCCAAGCCAACCTGCGTCACCTGTGACCGACTTTACTACCGTGTCTGACCACAGCCCCATTTTAACTTTGCACTGCTGTATCAGGAAGATGACAATCACTCATATTCCCCCATCTGCATGCTAGGACAAAGGCTGGTCACTGTATGATCGCACTGCTGCAAATACTTCTCGCCAGCAATTCTTCTTCATGTAACAGGACTGTGTAATAGGAAACACACAAGATTTCAAACGACTGAATCTTTGCTTTTAAGTTAATCAATTTAGATTCCCATACACAAAAAATATTAAATTCTTAAGGTTAGATAAATGTACCTGTCCATCATTATCAATAACATAACCTAAAAGTTGTCCTGAGAAACAAAAGACACTGTCTCTAATTTTAGACTTTGCGTATATGCATGAAACAGCCGTATTTAATGTTCTCCATGCAAACTCTGAGCACAAACAAGATGGGTTGAGAGATGGTATGCCAGGCAATCCTCAGAAACAGCTGCAGGAGAGAAGGCACACTTGTGAGCCTTAGTTTCAGCCAGGAATTGTCCCATAAAAGACAGAGGACAGAACCATCCCCAACAGATAGTTAAAACTGCATTTTATGAGAGCTTTAAACCGATGCACTTGTATGGCAGGGAATATTCTTGCTATGATTCTAAAGTCTGTACAGTTTTAGAACTAAAGTCAGTAAATCTCCTTCCACTTGTGCGTGTGAACTTGTAGGATCTAACGCTGATGGGATTAGGGAAGAAAAAAGGCTTAAAATGCAAGGATTAATCTGAGAACTTGATTGTATTGAAATTTTTTCCACACTTTGCAGTTTTGATCATGACCTTTGCTAGGAGAGATATTTTTCCAATTTACTTTCCTTATTTTCTTACCACAACAAAGCCCAAATATGGATGGAGATAATAAAAAAGTTTCACCTCATGCATTTCAGTTCAACCACAAAACTTTCAGTGGCTGATTAGTAGTAGGCATGATTATTATCCCTGCATTTGTGTAATACTTTTGCTACTGTATTTTTTATACAGACTTTAAATAAATCATTTGCTGGGTACTAAGCATTTTCTGAAGCTATTTATGAAATGTCAGGAGGATTAAGACTACTGTTTTTGATACTATTTTTGAAGACCTTCTATTTGAAAAAAAAAAAAAAGAAAAAAGAAAAAAGAGAAAAAGAAAGGACAATGTACATTAAGCCTTGCTGGAGGTTAAAAAACCTTTAAGATTAATCCTGAGTCTTCATTTCTGCAAGTGTTGATGTTGCTTTAAGTATTCCAAAGTAGCATCAAGACTGATGAAATGTTTGTAGGAGGGTGTCTATAAAAATTAAGTTAATGAAATGGCTTTAAAAGTCTGATCAAAATGTGTCTTCAACTAATTAGAAAGTTTTTCCTCCCCCCATCAAAATAGAGATGTAATAAAGACAAAGCAAGGTATTTCCAGAATCCTGTGACTGATCCTGTAGAGGCTGTCACTCCAGAGGTGGCTTGGGACAGTGACATGCTCTCCAAGTAGTCAGGACAGCGACAGCACTGGAACCATTGCTTTCTATAAAAAGCTTTCTAACTTTCTGCATTTCAGCTCTAAGTATGATGTACTGCAAAGCTTAAATACCAACATAGGCCCCTGTACCCCAACAGAAACTTAAGAGAAAAGCTTAGCAAGCTTCCCAACTCATTTCTGTCAGCAGTCAGATACAGAGAGGCTCTGGGAGCATTTGAAAAATCCTGCTCACAATAAATAATCCTGGTGCCTGCTGTGAGAAAGCAGAGGAAAGTATATTAAGTACCATATAAGCTGTACAATGAAATTCATGCACTTTCTGTCTGGCACTTTTCGATACAGATGGCACTTTTACTGTCAGCCCAAAACTGGTGTATTGTGGGCGACATTTGACATCTGTGCAAAAGCCCATGGATGTGAATCCCTCCCACATGTCCAACTAGTCACGCAGCTCATCAAATAACAACAACTTGCAGAGTTCCCAAATAATTTTTAAAATAATTACTGTACTTGACCAAAAAGTCACATGACACACAAAGAGAAATCAGGAATGGAGTAGTTCATTCCCTGCTCACACCAACGCTTCAGTGATTTTCTCTACCACACCTATTTTAAGTCTTAGCAGCAGCTCCTGGCATTAATGCAACCTTACTTGTCAAAGTCCTCAGTAAGTTACATTTGATTGTAAAATTTTATAAAAAAATAAAAGGTATGTTAGTTTCCAATTAATTTCCTACGAATCTACTTATTGTTTAGAGAAACTTAGCACATTCAAGCATATTTAATTACAAAGGAATTTTGCTTAACGATAACCACTCAAACCTGCCTAACCTCATAATAGCATATTCTCAAAAAAAAAGCAGAACTTAACCTGCCCACACTGTCATTCACTAAGGATATTCTACCATTTCTTAGTATGCAGAAATTTCTGAAATTGTAAAATTTTCAACAGAAAAAATCCTTAGAGAAATAAATTCTTAGGAGATTTTGTTAATCAGTATTGAGTGATGTAACCAAGTGTTTTGTCAGGGTTTTTCCAACTTGCAAAACTATATTCATACATATAGGTACACATTATAAGAATATATATGCACACTTAGCTTTAGCTGTATTCTAGTAATTATAAAATAAATATGATTTTAGAAAGCGTGTCAGTACTTGATGCAAGGCTTGTATACTTAACTGGGGAGGCACTGCCAAATTTCTGTGCTTTAATAACTTACCCAAACTAATTGGTGTAGGCAGTAAGCTTTAAATTAATGTCCCAAAAAAAAATCCTAAAAATGTGAACAATCAAGATGCTTCTTAAAATGCAGCCTGAAACCTACTGTTGGGGAATCCTACCCACTTAAATTTATGAAGTTTAAACTACGAGCCTGACTATAAAATTATTAATTGAAAAGTTTTATTAAGGAAATATCATTAATACAAATAACACAGTATGTTAGTCCGTTACTTGTAAAACTGAAACAGAATACAGGATTACATTCCATATACAAGTCCTTTCTGTCTAAAAAGAATGGTTATTAAATAGTATATGTATTAATCATCTGACTTTTGAGAAAATAACAACATTGATACTTTAAGTATCACTTTGTCCACTGGAGAAATATTTAAGCAAGGCAAAAGTCCTACCAGCTTGATGCAAAGCAAATAAAAGTTTCAGGAAAAGCCTAGTGATTTCAGTGAAGTAGCAGAAAATCAGTTTCCTGATTCCCAAAAACACTGCACTGCATAAAATCCAAAAATACCGACCAGAGCTCTCTGCAAAAGCTCTACACAAAACTTCCATGTTTTTGTCATATTCAATGCTATGTACAAAAATATGCCACGTGCATATAAGGTATACACACAGCTGTAAATGCTTTTTGTGCAGAAGCAGTGATTTTACAGGACTCATCTCATTCCAGTTTAAACAGCTTAAGTGAACATGAATTCAATGAAAACAGGACAAGTAACTGCTGTGAACAGACAGAAAAACAAGCTTCATCAAAAAAAGATTAATGCGGAGTCTGTCTCAAAATGGGTACCTAATTTTATGAGGAAAAAGGGCACTATGCTTACATAAAATCTTTGCAAGAAAAAATATCATAGTGTGACACAGCAAGATGACAGACTGGTTTTATACACAGACTAGCAAATGAAACTTTGAAAGCAAAAAAAGTATAGCATTTCATATTATTAAAATTCTTTTAAGTGAGTTTTGGAAGCTACTTTTCCTTACCAGTGCAGTCTTATTAAATCATTTTAATACTACAGGAAAGTTTTACACAACATGCTAAGCAGGGCTGTTTTTGAATTTAAATAAAATTTAAGAAGTTTAATCTGCTAACCTTTATGTATATGTAACATTTTTCCACACAGTTAATGAAACAATTTATGTAAAGAATGATTACTAGCATTAATGGGACTTGCAGGCTAGAAACTAAGTGGAATTCAAACAAATAAATAAACAAATATATTCACTTTCATCCCTTAAGATCTTTAATGGCAAGTACGACATTATACAAAGCCGAATTATAAAATATTATAACACAAGTTGGTAATGCAGCAAGTCCTGTATTTCTCATTTCTACTGTAAAGGAAAACCTGTGTTCAGGCTCCCCTGAAATAAACCTGCAGTAAGTTCATAAGTGCTTTGAAGCAGTCAAAACCTGAAACCATTGCTGACCTCCATCCTAGGATTTGGGGGATTCTCCTCACTCTTCCTCACCACTAAAGGAGCCCATTTGCTTTCAGACTGCCTGGGGCAAGTGCCTTGCAGTGCACTGAAAAAGGGAATAGTAAAAGTTTTATGTTGTTTTAATCACAGTGCTGGACACAACATGTCAGTGGTGCCACCATTTCATGTGCTGTAAGCAGCCATGCAAATGGGCAGCATTCTTGGTGCCTCTGTCTGGACCTGTTCTTACTGACATGGGTTTCAAGATTTCCATTGACTTCAGTAGGGCAAAACAATGCAGTGTGTTTGCAACTGAAATCTTAATAACCTACACAAGAATGATTCTGTAGCACTATTACATTTTCTCAAAGTTTTTAGTGGACAGGGTATTAGGAACATGGGTGAAATTTTAGCCATTTCATTTATCCATTCATTGCACTAGCTTTAGCAAAATACTGGAGGAAAGCATTCAAAATACAACAAGGGATTTCTAATACATTTCTAAACCAAGGATGGGGTTAGAGTGCATATGCTTCTCCCCAAAGGAAATATTCTTTTGCATGGATCGACCGGATTTGACAGTCAAATTGTACCATCACATCACAGTTCTAAAGGCACAGAGCTTCCACTGTACAGACACCCACAGACAGTATTTGTCTCCAAACACATCAGAAAACGCCCTAGCTGAGCTCCTAGAAAGATCTGTCACGAGCTTCCTTCAACAAGTAACTCTTATGACAGTGCTGTTGCAGAAATACAGACACCTTTTCATTCCACTCAGCTTAGAATCGTCACAAGTCTCAAGGTGCCTTGCACTTGAGAGAGCACAAACCCTACAGCCCAGACGTGACATTTGCCAAAACCATACCCCTTTCATTCTTCACGTATATACGGAAGGTCACCTGCAACCCAACACCAAGCACATCTTATTGGAGACACTCAAAGAGAAAATGTGTTTCTTCTAAGAGAAAATCTTAAAAGCTGTGATGTACAAGGTTACAGATGTGATCTCGTTCTTCACAAAAAGCAAATGCCGCAGACTCCCCCTCAAGGTTACTCCAATCTTGGGTTCCAGCAGAGATAGGTCACTTGGCTGTCCTTCTCCAAGGAATCAGTCATCTCAGGCTGAGATCATGGCATCTGAGAGTGACCACAAACACAGGGGCACCGAGAGCCCCCTTTCCCCAGCCCACCGAGTGGAGCCAAGGCAGCGTCCTGCCTTCAGCCGCCTGGTGTGCAGCTGCCAGAGGGGTTTTGCTGTTAGGCAGCATATCTGGTTCAATGGGATGTCATCTCCACCTGCGAGAGGTGGTTCACTTTTGCTGGGAAGTTGCCCTTTCCCTTGCTGCTTTGGCTCTCACCCACAGAAAAAAGCAAAGAACCCACTTACATAACTAAAATCTTCAAACCAACTTGTGTTTTACCCCTCCACCTCATAAAATCCAGAGTACAGAAAGAAATGCTTGTTTTTCCCGACGTAAGTCAGTCACATTTTTCCCTGCCTTAAAAAACTTCTGAGAGCAAACACTTACCTGTCCTTCCCTGTGCAATGGGTTTTTTGCACAAGAATGTGAAACCTGGCGCAGAACATTTACTGCAAGGGTAAGGCCTGAAATGTTGAAAAGATACACAATCCAATCTTTTTACTAAATCTAAGGATTTTTTTCAGAAAATTATAAATTTTATAGTCCGTTTTCATACATGACCTCCACATAAGGCACTATTAATAGCAATTAACTTTTTGTATTATATTCAGAAAGCCATTACTGCTCTGCTTAAAGCACTTAAAGCACTAGAGAATTCTGATCCATTTACTAAATCAATTCCTGTTACCACAAAAGAACCACTAATGTGCTTCACGACAGTCTTTTAAGTAAGAAGAAAAAAATAAAAAAGGATGAGTATGACCAATGTTCTATTTTAAAGTGTATTATATTAACATTTCATCAGCATTTACAGAAATATGAACCTCACAACCGAGCTGGACTTACTCAGCTTCAGCAAATGGAATCATTGCTCGCTTGCCCTCATGCACAAGCACAGAAACATGCAGGCACATTCTCTTCTTTATTTAATTTTATTTCAGCAGAAATGTGCTTTCTGTGTAGAATATAAAAACTGCAAGTGGCTGCAGTGGAAAGCAGCAGCCAGTCTTCATAAATACCTTACTCTGAGAAATTTCTGAAAGAAACAACACTCAGTAGGTGCATTGTAATTAGTTGCTCTTTCTAGTTACCTCTTGACAAATGATGCATGTGGGTCTGGATGAGAGCCCAACTCTTGACCCATGCCACCACTACATACTTTAGTACTTCAAGCAGAAACCCCCAGCCTCAGCATTCTTTTCGTTTTGCTTTTTCCAGAAACATGGTGCTAAGTAATGCACAACATGAGAATCAGAGATGATTAGCAAAGTTGGAATTCTTTCAGAAGTGCTTCATATAGCTACGTCCTAAATATATCTGAGGAAAGTTTCCTGACTTTGATTCCTTCCAAATATGTAGCATGTTTCAGGGCTCCATTGAAGGACAGAACTACATGAAAATACATAGGACAGACATTACTTCCACAACACTTGATACACTTTGGCAACATTTGTAAGACTTTCAAACACAAGATATTCTTGTGATCATTACTTTAATATGGGCGATTATAAGCCTGTTGAGAAATGCAACTTTTGCCACAAAAAGTACCCATAAAGATAAGCTTCTTTTTTGGATAGCACTTTACTGCCCCCTTTTGCACTTTAACATTAGAACAGGCTTCAGTGTGAACATACATCTGAGGAACAGTGTGAAGATATCGGGTAAAACGAGAGGGCATGTTTAGTCACTAATACACTATCAGGCACTGCTTTAGGGACATCTTTCACTTGCCTACACTGCAAACAAATGAAACATCTAGCTTTCATTGTCCTTAATCTTCCATGGAAGAGAACAGTAATGGATGGTTTAAATTGCTGTCTTCCATTGCAATCTGAATGTTTATGGGCAACTGGAAAAGAGGGGGATATTGCTCATTAACACTAGTTGTCTCTAGCATAATTTTCTAAAGCAAAGATCATCTGCAACTTGAATTCAGTTTATTCATCAGGATGACAAAGGGCTTTCCAGTCTGAGGCCATGCATATGTTAGCAATGCCTGAACTAAAAGGATGGGTGTATCCTTCAGAACAATACTTCACAAACTGGCAGGCAAGAATATTTTCATGAAAGGTGAAGACAAGAAGCCTAGACATTCAAATACCCTGCAAGCCTACAGGCATAAACCTGTTCCGCAACTCGGCGCTGCAATTACAGTCAGGACGGAATCTATGCATGTCTGTGTGTGTCCGCATAGATCTGCAAAAGGTAATAAATCTATAGTCTACTGGCCAGTTATTTACAAAATACTAATTCATTATGACAGAGCCAGAGGGGGACCCATCCTGTACCAACCCTTGGCTTCCATTTGACAAAGTCCATGTGCTGCTGTGTACACTTACATTTAAACTTAATCCATTTTCCTCTGTCATCCTACAATTACAATACAAGTCACAATAATATTAAATTTCAGTGCCTACAGCATTGCACAATTGAACCATTACTGTAATGAAAACGGACTCCCTTTGATATTAACAGTGGTGTTTTCTCTCATTTGCTAGCCATGAAATACAGGAAGAGACCAATGTTGTTTTAATTAAAGAATTGTTCAAAATATGCTACTGGGAATATTTAAGCAGTTCTTTGCTCTCATGGCAAAGATAATCAGGTATTTATATGGTTTGAATTTTGGGAAAAAAATAAAAAAAGAAAGTAAAATTAAAAAAGTCAGTGCCATGAATTCAGCGTAACACAAAACCATTGCTCTATTTGACTTGTGCTCACAGAGGCAGGGTGCACCAAACCCAAAAGATGGCACTTTATTGAAAAGATGCAGAGCAGTAGTTAGCACGAAACAGAAAGTCAAACCAAACCATGTGTGTTTCTTACACAAGTCACTAAAGCCTTTGCTTTTAGAAAGCTAACAGAGAGCAGTTGGCATTTGCCAAAGAACTACTTTTTGAAAAGTGCAAACCAGATTGTTCTACTGCTGTGCTATTCTGTGCTACTCTCCACCATTCCTGTTAGAAAAACAAATGTCTTATGTCAGCCACAATATAAGGATGCCAACCAAAGTTTGCAGTCTTCCTTCTCTTAGCTACAGTTTGCTCACACCTGTACAGTCTTGTTTCAAGACATGCTCCAAGCAAAGTCTATCAAAGAGGGCGGGGACTGTCTTGTTAGTTGATGAGACATTAATAATCGGTGATTGTATCTCCAATTCAAAGACAAAACTTCATCTACTTTGCAGTTGTTAGAAAATGTATTATTGCATAGCATTTGCCTGAATAAGTAATCACTGGAAGTAGAACAAACTGTTAACTCACAACTTTCAGGAAGTTATGCCAAATCAGTAACAGAACTGTATAAAAAAAACTATTTTGGCAAAACATTTTTATGCCAAGGAGAAAATGACCTTGAGCAAAAATCCAAATGGGAGACCTATAATCAGTCTGCACTTGCTGCTTACATTAAACCCAAGATTCAGCCACTTGCAAGCACAAAGATCCTACGTTCTTAGACGAAGTACCAGCTTTTCCAAGTTTTGGCTGATGTGCAGAAGCAGAATAAAAACAGGTGGCCACAGCCACCTCCAAGACAGTAGTAATTTCTGACTGATCAAGAAACGGATTTCGGCCCACTACAATGTCTGAGCCTCTGAAATTAACTGACACCGGAGTAATTTAAAAAATTACGTAAACATCCAATATGTGCATCTGACACAACTGACATCCCTGTCCCAGATGGAAGAGTCCACTGGAGGGGTTCAGCAGAAAGCTGGGGATAACAGGAGATCCAGCCACTCAGGTTTAAACCGTTGCCCTGCACTCATGAGACACTGACATTAGATTCAGTGCAGGGAGTCCCTCTAGTGCAGGGAGGCTCAGCCAGGGCACCCCTCAAAAACCAGGCCCTCTCCTGCAGGGGGAAACTGGGCTCTCGGGTCATTCTCAGTGACCAGTTGTAGCGGAAATGTGCTGCTGGCATTACACCAAACTGTAAAAAAAAAGCACAGAAAACGCAGTTGAAGCAGAGCTACCTGTGCAGCCAGACTCCAGAGGCACAGCTGATAGACCTGCTTGAGCTCCCAGCTGGCACAATGGACACACTGACTACTGGCAAGCTATATATCTCTTTCCAAATGCAGACAGGGATGTAGCTTCTGACATAATTTTTGGATTTAAAAAAAGGCAACAAATCTTTGGAGAGATCTGTATTTGTCCAACCCCAAAAAAACCTCTTCACACTGGCCTTGGTTCAAAACAGCTCATGCTTAATTCGTCCTGCTTCAGCAAAAATATTCAGCATTCAGCACATGCTCGACATGATCTTTTCTGAATAAGGACAGTTTCCCAAGTCAGGCTGCAGGAGCACAGTGCAGTCCTGGCTTGCCTTGGTGTCACACAGTGATCCACAGAACAGAAGAGTACAATATGCCATAAATCTAAGATGTAGCTTTTGGTTTTCTTCAAAAAGTGCCTGAAAACTGTCTGATACAAAGAATGATTACCACTAAAACCCACCTTTTAAATATTTTTTTCAGGCAGTGAAGTAATCTGTCCGCCAATGTGACCTTCCCTGTTCAGCTAATCTATATAGCTCAAAAAGATCCTGGAAAAAGAAACCCCGCCAAAAAAACCTGAAGGGAAATTGTTGTGCAGTGATTAAGCGAGACTGTTTCTGAACTAAACTAAAATTAATTAAACATGAAGAAAGCAACTGAAGTGTGGACAGAGAATGCTATGGGACTGCAAATCCTCAAAAGGAGTCAAGATGTTCCTAACTCCAAATTTACACTTTCATCCAGTCAGGTATAGAAACCAACTGCTGCTCAGGCAGTAGGTAAGCAGATGGCAAGCACCAAGCAAAAATGAAACTGTGAAACGATGCACCACTGATGAGGAGTCAGAAGAAGCACAGTTATGTGTGCTTCCACCAGTGCTGGCTGCATAGGTTCCTTAAACAAACTGCTTCAAACTTGCAGAACATCAAAAGCCAGATGGGTCTTCCTGAATGAATCTGTAGGCAAGGAGCCAGGATTCCCGTTTTCTGCAGAAATAGGCCTGGACTTGATTTGAGTCTTCTGAGCTCTGACAGGCTGGAGTCTGGCAGAACTCCCAATCCAAAATGAAACAGCATACAAGTGAGACTGGGCTTTAACTAACAATAATAATAATGATAATAAAATTTCAAATCACTCTTACTAGCTTTAAAACACATTTCTCTTTACAGTGCAGTGTGCACCTTCCCCACTGCTGTTCTCTGGTTTGGGTATTTAAATAAGTGCCCTATTCAAACAAAAGCTAAGAAAACAGTGAGAAGCAATTTGCAGTACCACAAATTTTTCAGCCTAACATCATTTCACCATCTAATCTATCCTGCTGTGTAAAACAAGCCAAACAATTTCTTGTTTTCCGTTGACACATGTACAACTTGACTTTCCTTTAAAGCGTACAAAGCTCTGATCCTACCAAATAAAGTTTTGTAAATTCTATTTTAGCCATCACCCATGAGACATTTTAAAAGAACACTACAGGTAGGAAACACATCTTATAGTTATGTATATGTCATACATCAGGAATGATTCACCTAGCAACACAATCCTCTACCAATCTTTATCTTTTTTGGCTTGGAACTTACATTTAAAACCAGAAGAAAGCAGACTATTACATCAAAGTTTAAATCAGCTGCATTATAATTATCATGCTGATACCTCAATAAACACTGGGTGTTGGCTGGCCAGGATTGCCAAAAAAGATAGAGGTCCTGCCCTTATTTGCTGTCTTTGACAATGTATATAATCACATCAAAGGAAAGTTCTCTACATCACAGCTAACAGAAAAAAATAACCTGTATGTTCTCTTTCCTGGAGTAAAATGATAGATTTTTTTCATAACAAGAAAATTTAAATTTTGCCTATAACGAAAAATAATTATAATGTAAAGCCCTTTAAGGCTTGCAGGACTTGCAGTACTCACTGAAATCACTGGAGGTATTTTCATGAAGCTGAACAGGAGCTAGATAGGTGAAGATTACACCTGAAGTTACAAGGACAAAAATGGTAACAACAACAACAAAAAAAACTCCAACCCAGATAATTCAAAATGACACTGAAGACACTTCAAGTTTAGGAAATTTCTATATGCATGTTTTATCTTTTTGGGTCCTAAGATCTATCTAGGGGTAGAGAAGCGATGCAAAACTGTTTTTTGTTCTGCCATTTTGTTTTCATGGCTTCCAGAAACATACTGAGCTCAATGTACATGTTTTCTCAAAGCCTGCCCACTCTTTTAGTGTCGGGGGTTTTTTTGCCCCGTTTACTGAACAGAAGTGAAAATTGCAAAATCTCTTTTTTAAACACACCTTCGAGTTTCTATCAGTGGAAACTCCTTAAGGTGAGAGGAACCTGAAGGGGAAAGACTTTGGCTGCAGGGAGAGCTGGGGTCTACTGCCCAGGATGCTCTCCATAGATGATTCCCCGTTTCTCCCTGTGCCCTGCCAAACCTGTCCAGCCTTATATGGGACATTTCTGAAATGTGACATGACAGGCAGGTTCGAAAGCTAAACGTTGGATAATGGTGGGCAAACAAAGGACATCGGTTTTTGCATTATTTCTTTAATTACTTTAACCCTTGTTCGAACAGAAAGCATAAGGCCAGAGTAATTCAGCTTCCCCCTTTGTCATTTGCCTGCCATAAATATGCACCAGTCTGCATTTGAAAAGCTGAAGGAGGCTGCAAGCTTGCTGGACATTTATCATGCTCTGTTCCCTGTTAACAAGCAAATACTTTAGTTGAATGGCCCATTAGCAATCATTGTCAAATGCAGAATGCAAGGTGCTTGAATGTGACCGGCCTGTAAATTAGATGAGGTTGCCCCTGAGCTTTGGAGAATTTCAGCAAATGAATTGGATCTTTTGCTATAGATTTGAGAAGGTTAAGTTTCAAGTCAGGAAACCCATCAGAGCACTTCAGGTCCTGTAGATGCTGCCAATTCGTCCGGCTCCCCATATGCACTTGTTTATTTTTCATTTGTTAAATCACATCAGCAGCTTGACAGTTTGGGGTCTGGAGTTCCCTTTTCAGTCAGAATTGTGAAGATTCCCAGCATAATATGGGATAACGTAAGAATGATAAATTCAAGCATGTAATTAACATCTTTATATTAAAAAACCCTGGAATAATCAAACAACAACAAAAAAACCCCAAACCAATCCACTTTCAAAGTGTCCAAGCCACTGCCAAACAAACAGCATGAATTCCATTTTGCCGAGCTCATCCCAGGCTCATTCCCAGTAAAGAAAGACACAACTGTTATTGTAGGATTCGGTGTTTTTTCCCCTTGTGTCTAGACTGCGCTTAACAAACGCAGAGTGCTTTCTTCTCCCCCCTTCGCAGACAAATGAACAAGCAATAAAGTAGATACTTCTCATTTGAATTGTACCCGATTTGCAGTGTAATGCTGACTTTAAGTTGTGGGCGTTCAGGGTTGTCAGTTGCGTAGAAAAGCGAGTATTAACTATTTAAGAGCTCCTTGTGAGAAAAAGCGAGAAAAAACACATCCAAGTAGCTGCACTAGGAGAGTTATTTTACTACCTTTACAGCTGCGAATCACTTAAAATAAATGATGAAACAATAGCTATATTGTCTGCCGGCTAAACTCAAGGGGCTGACAGTAAACTCATCCCTGTGATTGTAAGCTGGCCAGGGAGGAGGGGAATGGGGGGGGAGGCAGATGCTTATCTCATTCATTTCTACATTTCAGCCAGCCTTTCGGAAATAAACACCACCTAGAGACTGAGCCAGCGACATTTGGTTATCTGTAGCTTGACTGGTAAATAGGAATAGATGCTGGTTTGTTTGTGGTTGTTCGGTTTCTTGGTTTTTATCTTTTATATTTTTGCAGGATGGGAAACACAAGAGATGCTGAAGTATCACCTGGCCTAGACACAGACAATGCAGCATGTTTACCTTTGCTGCTCCCATGGAGTGTGAGACAAACTAAAACACAGCTGAAATCAAAAGCTCTCTGTTTTCCTTCCAGATAACCCCAATACTACCTCTCCCCTCTGTTCTCTGTGCCTTGCCAGCAGGCTCCTGCCCGAAGCCCAAATACATTAAGGCAACAAATCCCAAGCGCAGCCAATTCTTCAGAAAGGCTGCTGCTAGGGCAGGAGTTAAAAAGGAGACTCTTCCACACCTCACAACTGCAGCCATCTCGAGTTTTAATCGTCCCCCATCTCGGCAAAAAGAAGTGAATGAAATCTATCTTTACCATATTATACACCACCAATGAGCAAGAACTGAGCAGCTTTTCTTCACCACTCCAACCACCCCAAGCCACAAGTAGGCCTTTCATAGTTCCTAATCCCGGCCCCCAAGTTTTGTGCGGTTCTCACATAATACCTTACAGCCCCGAGCAAGGCCCTTAGTTTATAACACCCCTTTCAGAGACGTGTCATTTCTAACATCAAGCTAATCTATATGTTGCCATGGCATCACCCTTTATCTGCCTTTACATCTTATGAACTGCATGGATTTACCACATTATTTTTATCTGAAAGACAGAAAATGGTGGTTTTATTGCCATACAATCAGATTACTGCTGCTAGTTTCTCTATGCCTTTTTACCATACTTCAATCAAAAGGGATCAGTTTCTTTATACTCTGCCCTTGATTTACATTACATCTGTAAAGACCTAGTCTGGGTTGTAATCCCCTTATTAACTATGACCAGGGTTGATTTGCCTAAAAATAAAAGCAAATTGTGTCAGACCTTTTCACTTTGTTTTTGATTCGGAACTACAAAATGGATTACTAAAGAAATCTTCAGAGTTCACACGGCTGGTATAGTACTGAATTTAAAATGAGAATTAAACAAGTTAAACATGGGAGCTGTGTCAACGGTTTACATTTTCCATCATGGGAGAAAGGCTGAACTCCATTTGTCTTTGTGTTCTCTGGCTTTAAGGAGACAATGAAGCCACAGGAGCTTTTTTCCAAGCTCTTCTAACACTGTCCATTTGCCATCCTCCCCTCCTCTGCTTTTTCATCCAACTCCCCCACAAACTCTTCTCCCTTGCTGCTCCCTTCCCCACCCCCCAAAAAAACTTCCCCTCCCTCAAGACAACAGTGTGTTAGTTAAAAGTCTACATACTGTGGCACTTAGTATTTTAATCAAAATATTTCAAGCAGTTTAACATTCCTATATAAGTTTCCACAACGCCTCACAAAGAATGAGCTCATAAGCAAATCCATGTAGATGTATGATAAATGACCAGAAAAACAGGTTTCTTTATGTCAGCAGCCAAGGCAGACAGACATTAGGCACACATGAATAACAGTTTAATCACTATTTTTTTCTCAGAAGAACACTTTCTTCTCATTGGCAACAAGCAATTTCAAGTACTGCAGGTTTGCACGATGCATGAAGACCAGATCATAAAGGAAAAAAAAAGGTCCCAAAGGAGGCCTGCCTGTGGCTGCTGCGCAGGGCTGAAAGGCCTGTCTCTGCCAGCCTGTCGGAGCAGCCACCTCAGCTCCTCCGCTCCCTATTTCCCATGCCAGGAACCTTGGCAGAATTTGAGAGGATCCAGAGTATCACACCTCAAGCAACGTGATCTCCTTACAATAGAAAAGGGAAGAGAAAAAAAAAAAAAGGGAAAAAAAAAAAAGGAGAGGAAGGCATTCTTGTGTGTGGGAAGAGGGAGAACTTAAGTGATTTTAGCATGACTTTTAGTCACCGCCTTTCTAAAGGCAATTACTTCATTAAACAAAGTGAAATAACGTAGCACAGCTTACAGATAACATGCTTTAAGACAATTACTATAAATAATATAGCAATTATACTCTACATATAAAACGCTGGCAAAAATAACCAGCTCAAGAAATCGGCCTTCAGTTTATTCTCAATTCATTTTGCTAATTCACTTGTGCTTCTGAGACCTGGCTACAAATGCTAGAACTATCAAATGGACTGACTGGAAGCCACCACTCGCTCCATCTATTAGCACGCCAAGTGTCAACAGCTATGCTTTGGGTACAACTTAGGAGCATGTGTTTAAACCATTTTAACCTTCCTCTCCTGTTTCTTCAGCTTGAAGCTGTAATTGCTTAGTTTAGAAAGTGTAGTCCCACAGCACAGGACTCTCAAATAAATTCTTGTCTAGCTGAGAGCCTCCCAAACATGTTGTGAGATATCGTTTTAGCAAGCTCTTTGTGCTCTGGCTGGCTTGCCTGTCCTGTGAAACAAGGGCTGTCCATTACCTACAGTTTATCATCCTGACAAAATGTGAGGAATGTGGATGTGAAAGCACTAACAATTCCACCCCTGGTGCTTTCTCCTTTTTCTTCCTCTGTATTAAAACCGACAAGATTAACCCAAATGCAAACTGCAGAGCATAGTTCAAGGAGCTATTCAATCGGTAGTGAATGTGCATTTGTTTACCTACAAAAATAAGAATTTCAGATACAATGAGAAGCAGACTAGTCTATATGCTACTGAATAGAACATTTAACAGGGTCATCAATTGTAGTTTATTTTATCAGTTTCTGACATGTTAGCATTCATTCAGGGACAGGCTGTGAAATATCCCATATATAACTGGTTATCAGAGGGAGAGAAAAACAGCTATATAATCTAACTTAATCAGTGTCAAAGGCACCACTTATAAGGATAACCTTCCACATGTCACTAAGGAGAACCTTCTTGCTCGCTGGCCTATAGCACGCAGGGAAATAGTGACGCTTTTTTGAATAGACATAAGTGATGCTTTTTTGAATGAGATTTCCCTACTGCTTCACTAAAAGGCGCCCCAAGAACATTACGTGTGGTCTTGAGTGTCAAAAGCAGTGCTGAGCCCTTGTGAGGTGAAACTGAGGTAATCCATGCTATCTGCATACATTGTTTGTCTTGGCAGAAACAACACAGGCAGAAAGTCTCCCATTAAAAAGTGTCAACAGGAGTTAAATCCAGAGTAATTTTTCCTCTGTGTTTTCAAGATCAGGTGATCTAAAGTTCTTCAGATGATAAGTTTATAAAGTCTGCCAAGACCATCTACAACAATGATGCTTAACCTCCCAAGCAATAAAATCACAGGTATAATTATTTTATGGAGGTCACTTCAGCCTCATGATTTGGTCAAGGCAATAAAGCAGATCTCTAAAAAGGTAAGGGGGGAACAGAGAGGAGAGCTCTGTGTTCAAAGAGCTACTGCATGCTCTCCATCCCAGCCACCTGCTAGAAATTATAACCTCTAGGCTTCAGTGCAAAACCAATTCAGTTTATTATACGTTCACCTTAACCTAAAATTTATTATTTCATACTTTATATTAACGTAACAACTTCTCCCATTTTAATTGCCTACCTGTTCGGCAGATTCATGTCTTGAGACTTTCAATGGAGTTAAATTCACAGCTTCCCCGAATAAATTAAGCAGCACCAAAGATAGTTATTATTTCAAACCTAAAAAGGTGCTTTATTATTATGCCATGCCAAGATCTATTCAACAGCTTTACTTCCCAAGCTAACATTCAGCTTGAATCCAGAGTGAGGACAACCTTATCTAAGGAGAAATTATTCAGGATCCTTCAGGCAAACAAGTGTGAGAAGAATTAGTAAGAAATTCTGCTCGGAGTAGAGATGCCTCACCAGCAGCAGTAGCAGGAATGCATTTGCAAGCCTCCTCAAACTCCGGGCCTCCAAGAGGCCTATAAATCACTAGCCCCAGCAATTGAAAAGACTAATTTTAATAGTGTACTTCTTCACTGTGGTGATTAAGCCTCAATGAATCACTCAAGAAAATTCAATTACATCAGCAACACAACCTATTTTTAAGCGTGCATTTAAGTTGGAAAAGTAATTAGATATTATCATTAGATCTACCATTAACAACATTCAAACCTTTTTTGTAATCAGTTTAGAATTAACTAAATGGAAACACAAAACGTATTTGACAAAAGAAGCATATCCCCAGGCTCTGTGAGATGGGCTGAATTCAGCCGCTCGGATGCTTTCGTTTCACTGATGGCTAATAAAAGCGATCAAGGTAAGTTTAAAAAAAAAAAAAAAAAAAAAAAGCGAAAGCAGGTTGGGGCTGGCAGAGGAGAGCCCCGAGCAGCCGGCTCTTCTGCTTTGGAAGAGTGACCTCTGTAGGCATAAACCCAGCGAGGGCTGGGATGCAAAAGCATTCCCCTTCCTCCTAGGCCGAGCCAAGGCTGTTTTCCACCAGCACAGCAGGCCCACTCCTGCAATGCAACCCCGGCTCTCAGCCTTTGCCTTTCGAGAGCCTAAACAGCCTTATAAAGCCCGCTTTATAACCGGCCAGGCCGCTTTATCCTCTGATATGATGCCGTGCCTTTCCTAAGCCAAAGAAAGGCTTTAGCTATGCAGCATCATGGAAGTGCTGAGCCAGTAACTAGAGGTAAATTTTAACAGGCTTCCCACCTGGTGCATATAAAAAATAGGCATTTGTCAATCAATATCACAAATAAAGACTCTGAACTGATCAGTCCACTGCGCTCCTGCCAGTTTCTTTTGGGCTTTTTGTGGGTTTTTGTTTTTTTTTTTCATTAAGAAAGATCAGGAAACTTCTTGGTGAAGAGAAACAGAGCAAGTGTTAAAAAATAATACAGCTAGAAATCTACAGTGATTTTTTCCTTTAGTGAAAGCAACAACAGATGATGACTGTAAGGCAAGGTTACTTGGTAAACTTGAAATGCTACTCCTAATTCAAACTTTGAAATCTTCACTAAACTCCTAGAGATCCTGACACCTGCGCAGGATTAATCCCTGATCCAGGAAATACTTCATTCATACTTGTCTCATCACCACCTAACATTTCCTCTACAAACTCCCCCGGGAAAACAAGACATGTACTTACTGGAATTAATGGGAAATACTAAATTCAATTAACACATTGCATATTACTTAATTTTAAATATATACAACTGAAGATGAAGCATGCATATAAAAATATTTTAAAGCATTTCTGCTTTAAAATTCCCTTAACGCATCAGAGTCTACTTCTTATAGTGATTTTTGTTCTCCAAACTAGTGATTCTAATCACAAAAGTTCAGAGGCTCTCACAAGTGAACAAAGCCAACTTCCATTTTGTATGTTAAAAATCCAAGGAGACAAAAGAGAAGCGTAAGCAGCTTTACATCACTGCCTCAGACTTTTCTTTAGAAGGACAGCCCACTTCTCAAAAAGTTCCTCTTTTAACAGCAATAATTTTGTACGTTTAAGTAAAGAGGTTGCTGATTTTTTTTTTTTTTTAAGATAACGCATATCTTTTAAGAGTGAGGTTTAAAAACGAGGTCCTGGGAACACATGTACGTTTTTGCTTGGGTTTGTTAATGAAGAATGACACTAAATGGTTGTGTGATGGGTAATGCTTAGTTCATTACTCACTGACATGTGCCTTGATACCATCAACTCCACAACCAAATTTAGCCCTGTTATAAGCAGATGTAACTTCGCTGGAGTCAATGGGATGAGTTTGCATCTGCAGACGGAGAAGTTGGAGAGTATCACCCTTTCCTAGCAACTCAGCGCAGCCCGGCTCCTCGGTTGCTCCAGCCCGGGCGAGCCCGGACCTTTGCCCGCAGGTTTTATCCTGCTACCGCCGCACCACTCCCCAGCCCTCTCCCGGCCCGCCGCCCCGGTCCGGCCCGGCCTCCCCTCCGTCCTCCCTCCCGAAACCCTCCCGCCGAGGGGAAAGAGGCGACGGGGCAGCTCCGCCGTCACACGGAACACCAGCCCCAGGAAGGGCCGGATCCCGCTGCCAGCCAGGGCCGGAGCCCCCGACGCTCACCGCTAGCGCACTCCGCCCCGTCCCCGTGTCTCCCGGCGGCCGCGGCCGACCTGCGGCACCGTCCCGTCCCTCCCCCGCGCACGGAGGGCAGCGCCGGTCCCCGGGGAGACGGCGGGCGGGAGCGGGATGGAAACTTACTTGGGGTTAGAGGAATTCCAATATATGGGGTCTAAAACGATGGACCGCGCCAGTGCAGTTCTGCATAAAACCATCACGGCTCCCCAGCAGTACTTCCAGGCGGAGGCATCTCGCCTCCGCGCTGCCATGGTCGCAGGCGGCACTGAGTCCCTGCCCGGAGCCTCACCAACTCCGCCGTGCGCCTTCCCACGCACCTGAGCAGCAACAGCAGGGTGGGTGCCCAGTATCCCAACAGCCGGGATGATTGATAGGGAAAAAAGAATAATTAAAAAAAAATTAAAAAAAATCACACAGTAAGAGTCGACGATGCACTTGGCGAGAGCTGCAAGCAGATCTACTGAGTCATGAATGCCACTCGCATGTAGGAATATCTCCTGTGAGGTCAGATCCAAGCTACCTCCGAAGTAAGAGCAATGGTAAAAAAAAAAAGAAAAAANGGGGGGGGGCGGGTCGGGGGTGGGAAACGACACAGCTTCGGCGGGCGGCTCCTCCTGTATGTCTCTCACTGCTCCCCGCAGTTTACAATCCGCACGGGCACCAGCCCGGGCTGTTTCGGGCAGCTCGGAAGCAACCGCGAGTCAATAAATCCACTCCGAGTCAGCTCTCCCAGTCCCGGGGAGGCGCATCCGCAGGGCTCTGGCTTCCCCGAGGGGCACCGCTGTCCTTGTCGCCGGCAAAGACCACGGAGCGGAGCAAGGAAAGAAACAGGGGCGGACAACAATGATTACAAAAAAAAAAAAA